>CAUIJW010000294.1:0-407000 GCA_960531205.1 Andrena bicolor | reverse complement strand
TAGAAGACGGTTGTATAACGAGAGATCTCGTTAGTCTAGATATAGAAGACGGTTGTACAGACGGATCCCGTTAGTCTAGATATAGAAGACGGTTGTATAACGAGAGATATCGTTAGTCTAGATATAGAAGACGGTTGTACAGACGGATCTCGTTAGTCTAGATATAGAAGACGTTTGTCCAACGACGTATCCCGTTAGTCTAGATATAGAAGACGGTTGTATAACGAGAGATCTCGTTAGTCTAGATATAGAAGACGGTTGTACAGACGGGTCTCGTTAGTCTAGATATAGATGACGGTTGTACAGACGGATCTCCTTAGTCTAGATATAGAAGACGGTTGTACAGATCGATCTCGTTAGTCTAGATATAGAAGGCGGTTGTACAGACGGATCTCGTTAGTCTAGATATAGAAGACGGTTGTATAACGAGAGATCTCGTTAGTCTAGATATAGAAGACGGTTGTACAGACGGATCCCGTTAGTCTAGATATAGAAGACGGTTGTACAGACGGATCTCGTTAGTCTAGATATAGAAGAAGGTTGTACAGACGGGTCTCGTTAGTCTAGATATAGAAGACGGTTGTACAGACGGATCTCATTAGTCTAGATATAGAAGACGGTTGTACAGACGGGTCTCGTTAGTCTAGATATAGATGACGGTTGTACAGACGGATCTCCTTAGTCTAGATATAGAAGACGGTTGTACAGATGGATCTCGTTAGTCTAGATATAGAAGACGGTTGTACAGACGGATCCCGTTAGTCTAGATATAGAAGACGGTTGTATAACGAGAGATCTCGTTAGTCTAGATATAGAAGACGGTTGTACAGACGGATCTCGTTAGTCTAGATATAGAAGACGGTTGTACAGACGGATCTCGTTAGTCTAGATATAGAAGACGGTTGTTCAGACGGATCTCGTTAGTCTAGATATAGAAAACGGTTGTACAGACGGATCTCGTTAGTCTAGATATAGAAGACGGTTGTACAGACGGATCTCGTTAGTCTAGATATAGAAGACGTTTGTCCAACGTCGTATCCCGTTAGTCTAGATATAGAAGACGGTTGTACAGACGGATCTCGTTAGTCTCGATATAGAAAACGGTTGTACAGACGGATCGCGTTAGTCTAGATATAGAAGATGGTTGTACAACGACGTATCTCGTTAGTCTAGATATAGAAGGCGGTTGTACAGACGGATCTCGTTAGTCTAGATATAGAAGACGGTTGTACAGACGGATCTCATTAGTCTAGATATAGAAGACGGTTGTACAGACGGATCTCGTTAGTCTAGATATAGAAGACGGTTGTACAGACGGATCTCGTTAGTCTAGATATAGAAGACGGTTGTACAGACGGATCTCGTTAGTCTAGATATAGAAGAGGGTTGTATAACGAGAGATCTCGTTAGTCTAGATATAGAAGACGGTTGTACAGACGGGTCTCGTTAGTCTAGATATAGATGACGGTTGTACAGACGGATCTCATTAGTCTAGATATAGAAGACGGTTGTACAGATGGATCTCGTTAGTCTAGATATAGAAGACGGTTGTACAGACGGGTCTCGTTAGTCTAGATATAGATGACGGTTGTACAGACGGATCTCCTTAGTCTAGATATAGAAGACGGTTGTACAGACGGATCTCGTTAGTCTCGATATAGAAAACGGTTGTACAGACGGATCGCGTTAGTCTAGATATAGAAGATGGTTGTACAACGACGTATCTCGTTAGTCTAGATATAGAAGGCGGTTGTACAGACGGATCTCGTTAGTCTAGATATAGAAGACGGTTGTACAGACGGATCTCATTAGTCTACATATAGAAGACGGTTGTACAGACGGATCTCGTTAGTCTAGATATAGAAGACGGTTGTACAGACGGATCTCGTTAGTCTAGATATAGAAGACGGTTGTACAGACGGATCTCGTTAGTCTAGATATAGAAGAGGGTTGTATAACGAGAGATCTCGTTAGTCTAGATATAGAAGACGGTTGTACAGACGGGTCTCGTTAGTCTAGATATAGATGACGGTTGTACAGACGGATCTCATTAGTCTAGATATAGAAGACGGTTGTACAGATGGATCTCGTTAGTCTAGATATAGAAGACGGTTGTACAGACGGGTCTCGTTAGTCTAGATATAGATGACGGTTGTACAGACGGATCTCCTTAGTCTAGATATAGAAGACGGTTGTACAGATGGATCTCGTTAGTCTAGATATAGAAGGCGGTTGTACAGACGGATCTCGTTAGTCTAGATATAGAAGACGGTTGTATAACGAGAGATCTCGTTAGTCTAGATATAGAAGACGGTTGTACAGACGGATCCCGTTAGTCTAGATATAGAAGACGGTTGTATAACGAGAGATATCGTTAGTCTAGATATAGAAGACGGTTGTACAGACGGATCTCGTTAGTCTAGATATAGAAGACGGTTGTACAGACGGATCTCGTTAGTCTAGATATAGAAGACGGTTGTACAGACGGATCTCGTTAGTCTAGATATAGAAGACGGTTGTACAGACGGATCTCGTTAGTCTAGATATAGAAGACGTTTGTCCAACGACGTATCCCGTTAGTCTAGATATAGAAGACGGTTGTATAACGAGAGATCTCGTTAGTCTAGATATAGAAGACGGTTGTACAGACGGATCTCGTTAGTCTAGATATAGAAGACGGTTGTACAGACGGATCTCGTTAGTCTAGATATAGAAGACGGTTGTTCAGACGGATCTCGTTAGTCTAGATATAGAAAACGGTTGTACAGACGGATCTCGTTAGTCTAGATATAGAAGACGGTTGTACAGACGGATCTCGTTAGTCTAGATATAGAAGACGTTTGTCCAACGTCGTATCCCGTTAGTCTAGATATAGAAGACGGTTGTACAGACGGATCTCGTTAGTCTCGATATAGAAAACGGTTGTACAGACGGATCGCGTTAGTCTAGATATAGAAGATGGTTGTACAACGACGTATCTCGTTAGTCTAGATATAGAAGGCGGTTGTACAGACGGATCTCGTTAGTCTAGATATAGAAGACGGTTGTACAGACGGATCTCATTAGTCTAGATATAGAAGACGGTTGTACAGACGGATCTCGTTAGTCTAGATATAGAAGACGGTTGTGCAGACGGATCTCGTTAGTCTAGATATAGAAGACGGTTGTACAGACGGATCTCGTTAGTCTAGATATAGAAGACGGTTGTACAGACGGATCTCGTTAGTCTAGATATAGAAGACGGTTGTACAGACGGATCTCGTTAGTCTAGATATAGAAGAGGGTTGTATAACGAGAGATCTCGTTAGTCTAGATATAGAAGACGGTTGTACAGACGGATCTCATTAGTCTAGATATAGAAGACGGTTGTACAGACGGATCTCGTTAGTCTAGATATAGAAGACGGTTGTGCAGACGGATCTCGTTAGTCTAGATATAGAAGACGGTTGTACAGACGGATCTCGTTAGTCTAGATATAGAAGACGGTTGTACAGACGGATCTCGTTAGTCTAGATATAGAAGACGGTTGTACAGACGGATCTCGTTAGTCTAGATATAGAAGAGGGTTGTATAACGAGAGATCTCGTTAGTCTAGATATAGAAGACGGTTGTACAGACGGGTCTCGTTAGTCTAGATATAGATGACGGTTGTACAGACGGATCTCATTAGTCTAGATATAGAAGACGGTTGTACAGATGTATCTCGTTAGTCTAGATATAGAAGACGGTTGTACAGACGGGTCTCGTTAGTCTAGATATAGATGACGGTTGTACAGACGGATCTCCTTAGTCTAGATATAGAAGACGGTTGTACAGATGGATCTCGTTAGTCTAGATATAGAAGGCGGTTGTACAGACGGATCTCGTTAGTCTAGATATAGAAGACGGTTGTATAACGAGAGATCTCGTTAGTCTAGATATAGAAGACGGTTGTACAGACGGATCCCGTTAGTCTAGATATAGAAGACGGTTGTATAACGAGAGATATCGTTAGTCTAGATATAGAAGACGGTTGTACAGACGGATCTCGTTAGTCTAGATATAGAAGACGGTTGTACAGACGGATCTCGTTAGTCTAGATATAGAAGAGGGTTGTATAACGAGAGATCTCGTTAGTCTAGATATAGAAGACGGTTGTACAGACGGGTCTCGTTAGTCTAGATATAGATGACGGTTGTACAGACGGATCTCATTAGTCTAGATATAGAAGACGGTTGTTCAGACGGATCTCGTTAGTCTAGATATAGAAAACGGTTGTACAGACGGATCTCGTTAGTCTAGATATAGAAGACGGTTGTACAGACGGATCTCGTTAGTCTAGATATAGAAGACGTTTGTCCAACGTCGTATCCCGTTAGTCTAGATATAGAAGACGGTTGTACAGACGGATCTCGTTAGTCTCGATATAGAAAACGGTTGTACAGACGGATCGCGTTAGTCTAGATATAGAAGATGGTTGTACAACGACGTATCTCGTTAGTCTAGATATAGAAGGCGGTTGTACAGACGGATCTCGTTAGTCTAGATATAGAAGACGGTTGTACAGACGGATCTCGTTAGTCTAGATATTGAAGACGTTTGTCCAACGACGTACCTCGTTAGTCTAGATATAGAAAACGGTTGTACAGACGGATCTCGTTAGTCTAGATATAGAAGACGGTTGTACAGACGGATCTCGTTAGTCTAGATATAGAAGACGGTTGTACAGACGGATCTCGTTTGTCTAGATATAGAAGACGGTTGTATAACGAGAGATCTCGTTAGTCTAGATATAGAAGACGGTTGTACAGACGGATCCCGTTAGTCTAGATATAGAAGACGGTTGTACCGACGGATCTCTTTAGTCTAGATATAGAAGACGGTTGTACAGACGGATCCCGTTAGTCTAGATATAGAAGACGGTTGTACAGACGGATCTCGTTAGTCTAGATATAGAAGACGGTTGTACCGACGGATCTCTTTAGTCTAGATATAGAAGACGGTTGTACAGACGGATCCCGTTAGTCTAGATATAGAAGACGGTTGTACAGACGGATCTCGTTAGTCTAGATATTGAAGACGTTTGTCCAACGACGTACCTCGTTAGTCTAGATATAGAAAACGGTTGTACAGACGGATCTCGTGAGTCTAGATATAGAAGACGGTTGTACAGACGGATCTCGTTAGTCTAGATATAGAAGACGGTTGTACAGACGGATCTCGTTTGTCTAGATATAGAAGACGGTTGTATAACGAGAGATCTCGTTAGTCTAGATATAGAAGACGGTTGTACAGACGGATCCCGTTAGTCTAGATATAGAAGACGGTTGTACCGACGGATCTCTTTAGTCTAGATATAGAAGACGGTTGTACAGACGGATCCCGTTAGTCTAGATATAGAAGACGGTTGTACAGACGGATCTCGTTAGTCTAGATATAGAAGACGGTTGTACCGACGGATCTCTTTAGTCTAGATATAGAAGACGGTTGTACAGACGGATCCCGTTAGTCTAGATATAGAAGACGGTTGTACAGACGGATCTCGTTAGTCTAGATATTGAAGACGTTTGTCCAACGACGTACCTCGTTAGTCTAGATATAGAAAACGGTTGTACAGACGGATCTCGTGAGTCTAGATAGAGAAGACGGTTGTACAGACGGGTCTCGTTAGTCTAGATATAGAAGACGGTTGTGCAGACGGATCTCATTAGTCTAGATATAGAAGACGGTTGTACCGACGGATCTCTTTAGTCTAGATATAGAAGACGGTTGTACAGACGGATCCCGTTAGTCTAGATATAGAAGACGGTTGTACAGACGGATCTCGTTAGTCTAGATATTGAAGACGTTTGTCCAACGACGTACCTCGTTAGTCTAGATATAGAAAACGGTTGTACAGACGGATCTCGTGAGTCTAGATAGAGAAGACGGTTGTACAGACGGGTCTCGTTAGTCTAGATATAGAAGACGGTTGTGCAGACGGATCTCATTAGTCTAGATATAGAAGACGGTTGTACAGACGGATCTCGTTAGTCTAGATATAGAAGACGGTTGTACAGACGGATCTCGTTAGTCTAGATATAGAAGACGGTTGTATAACGAGAGATCTCGTTAGTCTAGATATAGAAGACGGTTGTACAGACGGATCCCGTTAGTCTAGATATAGAAGACGGTTGTATAACGAGAGATATCGTTAGTCTAGATATAGAAGACGGTTGTACAGACGGATCTCGTTAGTCTCGATATAGAAAACGGTTGTACAGACGGATCGCGTTAGTCTAGATATAGAAGATGGTTGTACAACGACGTATCTCGTTAGTCTAGATATAGAAGGCGGTTGTACAGACGGATCTCGTTAGTCTAGATATAGAAGACGGTTGTACAGACGGATCTCGTTAGTCTAGATATTGAAGACGTTTGTCCAACGACGTACCTCGTTAGTCTAGATATAGAAAACGGTTGTACAGACGGATCTCGTTAGTCTAGATATAGAAGACGGTTGTACAGACGGATCTCGTTAGTCTAGATATAGAAGACGGTTGTACAGACGGATCTCGTTTGTCTAGATATAGAAGACGGTTGTATAACGAGAGATCTCGTTAGTCTAGATATAGAAGACGGTTGTACAGACGGATCCCGTTAGTCTAGATATAGAAGACGGTTGTACAGACGGATCTCGTTAGTCTAGATATTGAAGACGTTTGTCCAACGACGTACCTCGTTAGTCTAGATATAGAAAACGGTTGTACAGACGGATCTCGTTAGTCTAGATATAGAAGACGGTTGTACAGACGGATCTCGTTAGTCTAGATATAGAAGACGGTTGTATAACGAGAGATCTCGTTAGTCTAGATATAGAAGACGGTTGTACAGACGGATCCCGTTAGTCTAGATATAGAAGACGGTTGTACAGACGGATCTCGTTAGTCTAGATATTGAAGACGTTTGTCCAACGACGTACCTCGTTAGTCTAGATATAGAAAACGGTTGTACAGACGGATCTCGTTAGTCTAGATATAGAAGACGGTTGTACAGACGGGTCTCGTTAGTCTAGATATAGATGACGGTTGTACAGACGGATCTCGTTAGTCTAGATATAGAAGACGGTTGTACAGACGGATCTCGTTAGTCTAGATATAGAAGACGGTTGTTCAGACGGATCTCGTTAGTCTAGATATAGAAAACGGTTGTACAGACGGATCTCGTTAGTCTAGATATAGAAGACGGTTGTACAGACGGATCTCGTTAGTCTAGATATAGAAGACGTTTGTCCAACGTCGTATCCCGTTAGTCTAGATATAGAAGACGGTTGTACAGACGGATCTCGTTAGTCTCGATATAGAAAACGGTTGTACAGACGGATCGCGTTAGTCTAGATATAGAAGATGGTTGTACAACGACGTATCTCGTTAGTCTAGATATAGAAGGCGGTTGTACAGACGGATCTCGTTAGTCTAGATATAGAAGACGGTTGTACAGACGGATCTCATTAGTCTAGATATAGAAGACGGTTGTACAGACGGATCTCGTTAGTCTAGATATAGAAGACGGTTGTACAGACGGATCTCGTTAGTCTAGATATAGAAGAGGGTTGTATAACGAGAGATCTCGTTAGTCTAGATATAGAAGACGGTTGTACAGACGGGTCTCGTTAGTCTAGATATAGATGACGGTTGTACAGACGGATCTCATTAGTCTAGATATAGAAGACGGTTGTACAGATGGATCTCGTTAGTCTAGATATAGAAGACGGTTGTACAGACGGGTCTCGTTAGTCTAGATATAGATGACGGTTGTACAGACGGATCTCCTTAGTCTAGATATAGAAGACGGTTGTACAGATGGATCTCGTTAGTCTAGATATAGAAGGCGGTTGTACAGACGGATCTCGTTAGTCTAGATATAGAAGACGGTTGTATAACGAGAGATCTCGTTAGTCTAGATATAGAAGACGGTTGTACAGACGGATCCCGTTAGTCTAGATATAGAAGACGGTTGTATAACGAGAGATATCGTTAGTCTAGATATAGAAGACGGTTGTACAGACGGATCTCGTTAGTCTAGATATAGAAGACGGTTGTACAGACGGATCTCGTTAGTCTAGATATAGAAGACGGTTGTACAGACGGATCTCGTTAGTCTAGATATAGAAGACGTTTGTCCAACGACGTATCCCGTTAGTCTAGATATAGAAGACGGTTGTATAACGAGAGATCTCGTTAGTCTAGATATAGAAGACGGTTGTACAGACGGATCTCGTTAGTCTAGATATAGAAGACGGTTGTACAGACGGATCTCGTTAGTCTAGATATAGAAGACGGTTGTTCAGACGGATCTCGTTAGTCTAGATATAGAAAACGGTTGTACAGACGGATCTCGTTAGTCTAGATATAGAAGACGGTTGTACAGACGGATCTCGTTAGTCTAGATATAGAAGACGTTTGTCCAACGTCGTATCCCGTTAGTCTAGATATAGAAGACGGTTGTACAGACGGATCTCGTTAGTCTCGATATAGAAAACGGTTGTACAGACGGATCGCGTTAGTCTAGATATAGAAGATGGTTGTACAACGACGTATCTCGTTAGTCTAGATATAGAAGGCGGTTGTACAGACGGATCTCGTTAGTCTAGATATAGAAGACGGTTGTACAGACGGATCTCGTTAGTCTAGATATAGAAGACGGTTGTACAGACGGATCTCGTTAGTCTAGATATAGAAGAGGGTTGTATAACGAGAGATCTCGTTAGTCTAGATATAGAAGACGGTTGTACAGACGGGTCTCGTTAGTCTAGATATAGATGACGGTTGTACAGACGGATCTCATTAGTCTAGATATAGAAGACGGTTGTACAGATGGATCTCGTTAGTCTAGATATAGAAGACGGTTGTACAGACGGGTCTCGTTAGTCTAGATATAGATGACGGTTGTACAGACGGATCTCCTTAGTCTAGATATAGAAGACGGTTGTACAGATGGATCTCGTTAGTCTAGATATAGAAGGCGGTTGTACAGACGGATCTCGTTAGTCTAGATATAGAAGACGGTTGTATAACGAGAGATCTCGTTAGTCTAGATATAGAAGACGGTTGTACAGACGGGTCTCGTTAGTCTAGATATAGATGACGGTTGTACAGACGGATCTCATTAGTCTAGATATAGAAGACGGTTGTTCAGACGGATCTCGTTAGTCTAGATATAGAAAACGGTTGTACAGACGGATCTCGTTAGTCTAGATATAGAAGACGGTTGTACAGACGGATCTCGTTAGTCTAGATATAGAAGACGTTTGTCCAACGTCGTATCCCGTTAGTCTAGATATAGAAGACGGTTGTACAGACGGATCTCGTTAGTCTCGATATAGAAAACGGTTGTACAGACGGATCGCGTTAGTCTAGATATAGAAGATGGTTGTACAACGACGTATCTCGTTAGTCTAGATATAGAAGGCGGTTGTACAGACGGATCTCGTTAGTCTAGATATAGAAGACGGTTGTACAGACGGATCTCGTTAGTCTAGATATTGAAGACGTTTGTCCAACGACGTACCTCGTTAGTCTAGATATAGAAAACGGTTGTACAGACGGATCTCGTTAGTCTAGATATAGAAGACGGTTGTACAGACGGATCTCGTTAGTCTAGATATAGAAGACGGTTGTACAGACGGATCTCGTTTGTCTAGATATAGAAGACGGTTGTATAACGAGAGATCTCGTTAGTCTAGATATAGAAGACGGTTGTACAGACGGATCCCGTTAGTCTAGATATAGAAGACGGTTGTACAGACGGATCTCGTTAGTCTAGATATTGAAGACGTTTGTCCAACGACGTACCTCGTTAGTCTAGATATAGAAAACGGTTGTACAGACGGATCTCGTTAGTCTAGATATAGAAGACGGTTGTACAGACGGATCTCGTTAGTCTAGATATAGAAGACGGTTGTATAACGAGAGATCTCGTTAGTCTAGATATAGAAGACGGTTGTACAGACGGACCCCGTTAGTCTAGATATAGAAGACGGTTGTACAGACGGATCTCGTTAGTCTAGATATTGAAGACGTTTGTCCAACGACGTACCTCGTTAGTCTAGATATAGAAAACGGTTGTATAACGAGAGATCTCGTTAGTCTAGATATAGAAGACGGTTGTACAGACGGATCCCGTTAGTCTAGATATAGAAGACGGTTGTATAACGAGAGATATCGTTAGTCTAGATATAGAAGACGGTTGTACAGACGGATCTCGTTAGTCTAGATATAGAAGACGGTTGTACAGACGGATCTCGTTAGTCTAGATATAGAAGACGTTTGTCCAACGACGTATCCCGTTAGTCTAGATATAGAAGACGGTTGTATAACGAGAGATCTCGTTAGTCTAGATATAGAAGACGGTTGTACAGACGGATCTCGTTAGTCTAGATATAGAAGACGGTTGTACAGACGGATCTCGTTAGTCAAGATATAGAAGACGGTTGTACAGACGGATCTCGTTAGTCTAGATATAGAAGACGTTTGTCCAACGCCGTATCCCGTTAGTCTAGATATAGAAGACGGTTGTACAGACGGGTCTCGTTAGTCTAGATATAGATGACGGTTGTACAGACGGATCTCATTAGTCTAGATATAGAAGACGGTTGTACAGATGGATCTCGTTAGTCTAGATATAGAAGACGGTTGTACAGACGGATCTCGTTAGTCTAGATATAGAAGACGGTTGTACAGACGGATCTCGTTAGTCTAGATATAGAAGACGGTTGTACAGACGGATCTCGTTAGTCTAGATATAGAAGACGGTTGTACAGACGGATCTCGTTAGTCTAGATATAGAAGAGGGTTGTATAACGAGAGATCTCGTTAGTCTAGATATAGAAGACGGTTGTACAGACGGGTCTCGTTAGTCTAGATATAGATGACGGTTGTACAGACGGATCTCATTAGTCTAGATATAGAAGACGGTTGTACAGATGGATCTCGTTAGTCTAGATATAGAAGACGGTTGTACAGACGGGTCTCGTTAGTCTAGATATAGATGACGGTTGTACAGACGGATCTCCTTAGTCTAGATATAGAAGACGGTTGTACAGATGGATCTCGTTAGTCTAGATATAGAAGGCGGTTGTACAGACGGATCTCGTTAGTCTAGATATAGAAGACGTTTGTCCAACGACGTATCCCGTTAGTCTAGATATAGAAGACGGTTGTATAACGAGAGATCTCGTTAGTCTAGATATAGAAGACGGTTGTACAGACGGATCTCGTTAGTCTAGATATAGAAGACGGTTGTACAGACGGATCTCGTTAGTCTAGATATAGAAGACGGTTGTTCAGACGGATCTCGTTAGTCTAGATATAGAAGACGTTTGTCCAACGTCGTATCCCGTTAGTCTAGATATAGAAGACGGTTGTACAGACGGATCTCGTTAGTCTCGATATAGAAAACGGTTGTACAGACGGATCGCGTTAGTCTAGATATAGAAGATGGTTGTACAGACGGATCTCGTTAGTCTAGATATAGAAGACGGTTGTACAGACGGATCTCGTTAGTCTAGATATAGAAGACGTTTGTCCAACGACGTATCCCGTTAGTCTAGATATAGAAGACGGTTGTATAACGAGAGATCTCGTTAGTCTAGATATAGAAGACGGTTGTACAGACGGATCTCGTTAGTCTAGATATAGAAGACGGTTGTACAGACGGATCTCGTTAGTCTAGATATAGAAGACGGTTGTTCAGACGGATCTCGTTAGTCTAGATATAGAAAACGGTTGTACAGACGGATCTCGTTAGTCTAGATATAGAAGACGGTTGTACAGACGGATCTCGTTAGTCTAGATATAGAAGACGTTTGTCCAACGTCGTATCCCGTTAGTCTAGATATAGAAGACGGTTGTACAGACGGATCTCGTTAGTCTCGATATAGAAAACGGTTGTACAGACGGATCGCGTTAGTCTAGATATAGAAGATGGTTGTACAACGACGTATCTCGTTAGTCTAGATATAGAAGGCGGTTGTACAGACGGATCTCGTTAGTCTAGATATAGAAGACGGTTGTACAGACGGATCTCATTAGTCTAGATATAGAAGACGGTTGTACAGACGGATCTCGTTAGTCTAGATATAGAAGACGGTTGTGCAGACGGATCTCGTTAGTCTAGATATAGAAGACGGTTGTACAGACGGATCTCGTTAGTCTAGATATAGAAGACGGTTGTACAGACGGATCTCGTTAGTCTAGATATAGAAGACGGTTGTACAGACGGATCTCGTTAGTCTAGATATAGAAGAGGGTTGTATAACGAGAGATCTCGTTAGTCTAGATATAGAAGACGGTTGTACAGACGGGTCTCGTTAGTCTAGATATAGATGACGGTTGTACAGACGGATCTCATTAGTCTAGATATAGCAGACGGTTGTACAGATGGATCTCGTTAGTCTAGATATAGAAGACGGTTGTACAGACGGGTCTCGTTAGTCTAGATATAGATGACGGTTGTACAGACGGATCTCCTCAGTCTAGATATAGAAGACGGTTGTACAGATGGATCTCGTTAGTCTAGATATAGAAGGCGGTTGTACAGACGGATCTCGTTAGTCTAGATATAGAAGACGGTTGTATAACGAGAGATCTCGTTAGTCTAGATATAGAAGACGGTTGTACAGACGGATCCCGTTAGTCTAGATATAGAAGACGGTTGTATAACGAGAGATATCGTTAGTCTAGATATAGAAGACGGTTGTACAGACGGATCTCGTTAGTCTAGATATAGAAGACGGTTGTACAGACGGATCTCGTTAGTCTAGATATAGAAGAGGGTTGTATAACGAGAGATCTCGTTAGTCTAGATATAGAAGACGGTTGTACAGACGGGTCTCGTTAGTCTAGATATAGATGACGGTTGTACAGATGGATCTCGTTAGTCTAGATATAGAAGACGGTTGTACAGACGGGTCTCGTTAGTCTAGATATAGATGACGGTTGTACAGACGGATCTCCTTAGTCTAGATATAGAAGACGGTTGTACAGATGGATCTCGTTAGTCTAGATATAGAAGGCGGTTGTACAGACGGATCTCGTTAGTCTAGATATAGAAGACGGTTGTATAACGAGAGATCTCGTTAGTCTAGATATAGAAGACGGTTGTACAGACGGATCTCGTTAGTCTAGATATAGAAGACGGTTGTACAGACGGATCTCATTAGTCTAGATATAGAAGACGGTTGTTCAGACGGATCTCGTTAGTCTAGATATAGAAAACGGTTGTACAGACGGATCTCGTTAGTCTAGATATAGAAGACGGTTGTACAGACGGGTCTCGTTAGTCTAGATATAGATGACGGTTGTACAGACGGATCTCATTAGTCTAGATATAGAAGACGGTTGTACAGATGGATCTCGTTAGTCTAGATATAGAAGACGGTTGTACAGACGGGTCTCGTTAGTCTAGATATAGATGACGGTTGTACAGACGGATCTCCTTAGTCTAGATATAGAAGACGGTTGTACAGATGGATCTCGTTAGTCTAGATATAGAAGGCGGTTGTACAGACGGATCTCGTTAGTCTAGATATAGAAGACGGTTGTATAACGAGAGATCTCGTTAGTCTAGATATAGAAGACGGTTGTACAGACGGATCTCGTTAGTCTAGATATAGAAGACGGTTGTACAGACGGATCTCGTTAGTCTAGATATAGAAGACGGTTGTTCAGACGGATCTCGTTAGTCTAGATATAGAAAACGGTTGTACAGACGGATCTCGTTAGTCTAGATATAGAAGACGGTTGTACAGACGGATCTCGTTAGTCTAGATATAGAAGACGTTTGTCCAACGTCGTATCCCGTTAGTCTAGATATAGAAGACGGTTGTACAGACGGATCTCGTTAGTCTCGATATAGAAAACGGTTGTACAGACGGATCGCGTTAGTCTAGATATAGAAGATGGTTGTACAACGACGTATCTCGTTAGTCTAGATATAGAAGGCGGTTGTACAGACGGATCTCGTTAGTCTAGATATAGAAGACGGTTGTACAGACGGATCTCATTAGTCTAGATATAGAAGACGGTTGTACAGACGGATCTCGTTAGTCTAGATATAGAAGACGGTTGTGCAGACGGATCTCGTTAGTCTAGATATAGAAGACGGTTGTACAGACGGATCTCGTTAGTCTAGATATAGAAGACGGTTGTACAGACGGATCTCGTTAGTCTAGATATAGAAGACGGTTGTACAGACGGATCTCGTTAGTCTAGATATAGAAGAGGGTTGTATAACGAGAGATCTCGTTAGTCTAGATATAGAAGACGGTTGTACAGACGGGTCTCGTTAGTCTAGATATAGATGACGGTTGTACAGACGGATCTCATTAGTCTAGATATAGAAGACGGTTGTACAGATGGATCTCGTTAGTCTAGATATAGAAGACGGTTGTACAGACGGGTCTCGTTAGTCTAGATATAGATGACGGTTGTACAGACGGATCTCCTTAGTCTAGATATAGAAGACGGTTGTACAGATGGATCTCGTTAGTCTAGATATAGAAGGCGGTTGTACAGACGGATCTCGTTAGTCTAGATATAGAAGACGGTTGTATAACGAGAGATCTCGTTAGTCTAGATATAGAAGACGGTTGTACAGACGGATCCCGTTAGTCTAGATATAGAAGACGGTTGTATAACGAGAGATATCGTTAGTCTAGATATAGAAGACGGTTGTATAACGAGAGATATCGTTAGTCTAGATATAGAAGACGGTTGTACAGACGGATCTCGTTAGTCTAGATATAGAAGAGGGTTGTATAACGAGAGATCTCGTTAGTCTAGATATAGAAGACGGTTGTACAGACGGGTCTCGTTAGTCTAGATATAGATGACGGTTGTACAGACGGATCTCATTAGTCTAGATATAGAAGACGGTTGTACAGATGGATCTCGTTAGTCTAGATATAGAAGACGGTTGTACAGACGGGTCTCGTTAGTCTAGATATAGAAGACGGTTGTACAGACGGATCTCGTTAGTCTAGATATAGAAGACGGTTGTACAGACGGATCGCGTTAGTCTAGATATAGAAGATGGTTGTACAACGACGTATCTCGTTAGTCTAGATATAGAAGGCGGTTGTACAGACGGATCTCGTTAGTCTAGATATAGAAGACGGTTGTTCAGACGGATCTCGTTAGTCTAGATATAGAAGACGTTTGTCCAACGTCGTATCCCGTTAGTCTAGATATAGAAGACGGTTGTACAGACGGATCTCGTTAGTCTCGATATAGAAAACGGTTGTACAGACGGATCGCGTTAGTCTAGATATAGAAGATGGTTGTACAACGACGTATCTCGTTGGTCTAGATATAGAAGGCGGTTGTACAGACGGATCTCGTTAGTCTAGATATAGAAGACGGTTGTTCAGACGGATCTCGTTAGTCTAGATATAGAAGACGGTTGTGCAGACGGATCTCGTTAGTCTAGATATAGAAGACGGTTGTATAACGAGAGATCTCGTTAGTCTAGATATAGAAGACGGTTGTACAGACGGATCCCGTTAGTCTAGATATAGAAGACGGTTGTATAACGAGAGATATCGTTAGTCTAGATATAGAAGACGGTTGTACAGACGGATCTCGTCAGTCTAGATATAGAAGAAGGTTGTACAGACGGATCTCGTTAGTCTAGATATAGAAGACGTTTGTCCAACGACGTATCCCGTTAGTCTAGATATAGAAGACGGTTGTATAACGAGAGATCTCGTTAGTCTAGATATAGAAGACGGTTGTACAGACGGATCCCGTTAGTCTAGATATAGAAGACGGTTGTATAACGAGAGATATCGTTAGTCTAGATATAGAAGACGGTTGTACAGACGGATCTCGTCAGTCTAGATATAGAAGACGGTTGTATAACGAGAGATCTCGTTAGTCTAGATATAGAAGACGGTTGTACAGACGGATCTCGTTAGTCTAGATATAGAAGACGGTTGTACAGACGGATCTCATTAGTCTAGATATAGAAGACGGTTGTACAGACGGATCTCGTTAGTCTAGATATAGAAGACGGTTGTACAGACGGATCCCGTTAGTCTAGATATAGAAGACGGTTGTACAGACGGATCTCGTTAGTCTAGATATTGAAGACGTTTGTCCAACGACGTACCTCGTTAGTCTAGATATAGAAAACGGTTGTACAGACGGTTCTCGTTAGTCTAGATATAGAAGACGGTTGTACAGACGGATCTCGTTTGTCTAGATATAGAAGACGGTTGTATAACGAGAGATCTCGTTAGTCTAGATATAGAAGACGGTTGTACAGACGGATCCCGTTAGTCTAGATATAGAAGACGGTTGTACAGACGGATCTCGTTAGTCTAGATATTGAAGACGTTTGTCCAACGACGTACCTCGTTAGTCTAGATATAGAAAACGGTTGTACAGACGGATCTCGTTAGTCTAGATATAGAAGACGGTTGTACAGATGGATCTCGTTAGTCTAGATATAGAAGACGGTTGTACAGACGGGTCTCGTTAGTCTAGATATAGATGACGGTTGTACAGACGGATCTCCTTAGTCTAGATATAGAAGACGGTTGTACAGATGGATCTCGTTAGTCTAGATATAGAAGGCGGTTGTACAGACGGATCTCGTTAGTCTAGATATAGAAGACGGTTGTATAACGAGAGATCTCGTTAGTCTAGATATAGAAGACGGTTGTACAGACGGATCTCGTTAGTCTAGATATAGAAGACGGTTGTACAGACGGATCTCGTTAGTCTAGATATAGAAGACGGTTGTATAACGAGAGATCTCGTTAGTCTAGATATAGAAGACGGTTGTACAGACGGATCCCGTTAGTCTAGATATAGAAGACGGTTGTCCAACGACGTATCCCGTTAGTCTAGATATAGAAGACGGTTGTACAGACGGGTCTCGTTAGTCTAGATATAGATGACGGTTGTACAGACGGATCTCGTTAGTCTAGATATAGAAGAAGGTTGTACAGACGGGTCTCGTGAGTCTAGATAGAGAAGACGGTTGTACAGACGGATCTCGTTAGTCTAGATATAGAAGACGGTTGTACCGACGGATCTCTTTAGTCTAGATATAGAAGACGGTTGTACAGACGGATCCCGTTAGTCTAGATATAGAAGACGGTTGTACAGACGGATCTCGTTAGTCTAGATATTGAAGACGTTTGTCCAACGACGTACCTCGTTAGTCTAGATATAGAAAACGGTTGTACAGACGGATCTCGTGAGTCTAGATATAGAAGACGGTTGTACAGACGGGTCTCGTTAGTCTAGATATACAAGACGGTTGTGCAGACGGATCTCATTAGTCTAGATATAGAAGACGGTTGTACAGACGGATCTCGTTAGTCTAGATATAGAAGACGTTTGTCCAACGCCGTATCCCGTTAGTCTAGATATAGAAGACGGTTGTACAGACGGGTCTCGTTAGTCTAGATATAGATGACGGTTGTACAGACGGATCTCATTAGTCTAGATATAGAAGACGGTTGTACAGATGGATCTCGTTAGTCTAGATATAGAAGACGGTTGTACAGACGGATCTCGTTAGTCTAGATATAGAAGACGGTTGTACAGACGGATCTCGTTAGTCTAGATATAGAAGACGGTTGTACAGACGGATCTCGTTAGTCTAGATATAGAAGACGGTTGTACAGACGGATCTCGTTAGTCTAGATATAGAAGAGGGTTGTATAACGAGAGATCTCGTTAGTCTAGATATAGAAGACGGTTGTACAGACGGATCTCGTTAGTCTAGATATAGAAGACGTTTGACCAACGACGTATCCCGTTAGTCTAGATATAGAAGACGGTTGTATAACGAGAGATCTCGTTAGTCTAGATATAGAAGACGGTTGTACAGACGGATCTCGTTAGTCTAGATATAGAAGACGGTTGTACAGACGGATCTCGTTAGTCTAGATATAGAAGACGGTTGTTCAGACGGATCTCGTTAGTCTAGATATAGAAAACGGTTGTACAGACGGATCTCGTTAGTCTAGATATAGAAGACGGTTGTACAGACGGATCTCGTTAGTCTAGATATAGAAGACGTTTGTCCAACGTCGTATCCCGTTAGTCTAGATATAGAAGACGGTTGTACAGACGGATCTCGTTAGTCTCGATATAGAAAACGGTTGTACAGACGGATCGCGTTAGTCTAGATATAGAAGATGGTTGTACAACGACGTATCTCGTTAGTCTAGATATAGAAGGCGGTTGTACAGACGGATCTCGTTAGTCTAGATATAGAAGACGGTTGTACAGACGGATCTCATTAGTCTAGATATAGAAGACGGTTGTACAGACGGATCTCGTTAGTCTAGATATAGAAGACGGTTGTGCAGACGGATCTCGTTTGTTCGCGAAAGCGACACTATTTACGCCATCTCCCAGGCCTACCGATAATTAGGCAATGGTAACGGCCCACTGACTCATGTGGAGCGTCGATCACTGCCCCTTCCATCAACCTGCGATCGATGGAAGGGGGACTCTTCTTCCTTCCAGGAAATCACTGCCGATTTCCTGGAATTCAGACGCTCTCCGCTCGCGACACGTACTTTGCTTACGCATCTTGCTTGCGCTACATATTCGACTTTTGCTTCGAATCGCACTCCTGCTTCGCGACTTTGCTTCGCAAGTGCTTTGAAAGCTTTAACGCTTAATTATTGTAAATTGTGTGTGCTATAACTGTTAAGTTTATTGTGCTTGGTTTTGTAAATACATTTAAATTATAACTCCAAAATATACGTTGTCGTGCTGCCTTAACTATCGTAAAATAAACTCTGTGCTTCGCTAATTGTGTAAGAGCTTCCGTGCACCGATCCGCTATTCTTTATTGCAACATTTTTTGGTCCTTCGAGCCGGATCCGGTGCCTGTGAAACAGTTCAAACGTTCGGTAGTGCTGTAACCGTCGCGTGTGAACTTCTTCCGCAAACAGTTTTTCTGTACGAGGTGTCGTCCAACCGTCGCGCGTGACCTCCACCTGCCAAACAATGAGCCACCTCATTGAAAGTCAACGCGACCTTAACCGTCGTATTGCTAACACGTTTGAAAATCTGAAGAAGACCGGAGCTGCTAAATTTACCAAGGCAAACGTGTCTTCGCGATTAACAGCCCTTCGCAGAAATTGGGCTAAATTCGAAGCGCAACACGACCAATTACTTACCTTAACGTCGGATAAGAAAGTAATGGAAGATAGCTACTGGGACGATGACGAGCCATCGCAAACAGAAGAGGTTTTCCTCCAGCAAGAGAGCCTTCTTATGGAAAAACTGGAAGAGATCGAGAAAAATGAGAGGATACTGAATCGTACGATAGAGCGTCTGTCCTCTGAGGAACGAACGAGTGGCCATTCCACTGCTGTGACCGCTCGTACACCGTCCTCTCTTGAGAAGATTCCGTTACCTACCTTTGGGGGTCAACATAAGGACTGGCCGTCCTTTAAAGGACTTTTTCGATCCCTAGTAGTCCGGGAACCTACGCTATCGGATGCGGAGCGCCTTCATTACCTCCGCGGTGCTCTTAAAGGCGATGCGGAGCTTCTCCTTCGCAATATTCCAGAAGAGGAAGAGAATTTCGAAGCTGCTTGGGCTCTGGTCCAGGAACGATACGACAACCAGCGTCTGGCGGTTAAGGGCATACTGTCGGATATCTTTTCGCTACCTGCACTCAAGCAGGAGTCGGGGCCTGAGCTGAAACGGATGTTTTACCTGCTGTGGGACTCCGTCAAGGCGCTGACCACCCTGAAGAGGCCCTTCGACGCCACCGGCGACTGGCTTGTCCACTGGGTAGCGACGCGATTGGATCCCCAATCCCAGCGAGAATGGGAGACCTTCATTGCAAGAATGAAGACGCCTCCTACCTTCGACGAGATGAGGGAGTTTCTTGAAGGGCGAGTAAACACGGTGGACGCGCTGGAGGAGAGCTGCAAGGCCACGGAGGGACGTTCTTCTCGAACGGCGCGCTCCACCTAACGTCTCCTCACTTCTGGTCGTCCTGGTTGCCGTTCGACGACATCCCGCGGCCGTCTCGTCCATTTGCTGACTTCGAGGCGACCGCAATTCTGGCGCAGCTGGACCACGGGATATTTGCCATCCTTTTCAGGCCCGCTGCAAAGAGGACACGACCGATTAATCACTCCTTTATGAAATTAGTTTCTCGTATTAATAACTTGTACATATGCTTACATGTATACTTCTTACCTGTTCAGATTAGCAGGGACACTCGAGGGGTCATCCCCAGACGTCAACATCACCGCTACCTTACCGCAGTGATGACGTCCATGGCGCACACGCGATCACCACTGCTTCACGAACGCGTCATACGTCTCGTCTCCTGATCACCTACGACGTGCCTTACTTAGGCGAAAGTTTCGGTCACAACCGCGAGCTCGATTGTGATTCCGTTTGTTACTGCTCGCGTGCGTTTGCTGCCGCGAGATAAATCTGTTACTGCTCGCGTGCGTTTGCTGCCGCGAGATAAATGCACATGGCTGCTCGCGCCCATTGCTGCCGCGAGATATTCCTTGCTGCTCGCGCCCGTTGCTGCCGCGAGATACTCCTTACTGCTCGCGTCCGTTGCTGCCGCGAGATTCTCATTGCTGCTCGCGTGCGTTTGCTGCCGCGAGATAACTCTTTTGCTGCTCGCGCCCGTGGCTGCCGCGAGATTCTCATTGCTGCTCGCGCCCGTTGCTGCCGCGAGATACACATTGCCTCAACGCTGGGGTTGCGCGACGCCTCCACATGAGTTCAGCACGCCACTGCTACGCGAACAGACTATGCCATGTCCACGTTTATTGACCGGTACGTCGATTTTGGATTCAAATTCATCGGGCGATGAATCCCGGGGAGAATGTTCGCGAAAGCGACACTATTTACGCCATCTCCCAGGCCTACCGATAATTAGGCAATGGTAACGGCCCACTGACTCATGTGGAGCGTCGATCACTGCCCCTTCCATCAACCTGCGATCGATGGAAGGGGGACTCTTCTTCCTTCCAGGAAATCACTGCCGATTTCCTGGAATTCAGACGCTCTCCGCTCGCGACACGTACTTTGCTTACGCATCTTGCTTGCGCTACATATTCGACTTTTGCTTCGAATCGCACTCCTGCTTCGCGACTTTGCTTCGCAAGTGCTTTGAAAGCTTTAACGCTTAATTATTGTAAATTGTGTGTGCTATAACTGTTAAGTTTATTGTGCTTGGTTTTGTAAATACATTTAAATTATAACTCCAAAATATACGTTGTCGTGCTGCCTTAACTATCGTAAAATAAACTCTGTGCTTCGCTAATTGTGTAAGAGCTTCCGTGCACCGATCCGCTATTCTTTATTGCAACATCGTTAGTCTAGATATAGAAGACGGTTGTACAGACGGATCTCGTTAGTCTAGATATAGAAGACGGTTGTACAGACGGATCTCGTTAGTCTAGATATAGAAGACGGTTGTACAGACGGATCTCGTTAGTCTAGATATAGAAGAGGGTTGTATAACGAGAGATCTCGTTAGTCTAGATATAGAAGACGGTTGTACAGACGGGTCTCGTTAGTCTAGATATAGATGACGGTTGTACAGACGGATCTCATTAGTCTAGATATAGAAGACGGTTGTACAGATGGATCTCGTTAGTCTAGATATAGAAGACGGTTGTACAGACGGGTCTCGTTAGTCTAGATATAGATGACGGTTGTACAGACGGATCTCCTTAGTCTAGATATAGAAGACGGTTGTACAGATGGATCTCGTTAGTCTAGATATAGAAGGCGGTTGTACAGACGGATCTCGTTAGTCTAGATATAGAAGACGGTTGTATAACGAGAGATCTCGTTAGTCTAGATATAGAAGACGCTTGTACAGACGGATCCCGTTAGTCTAGATATAGAAGACGGTTGTATAACGAGAGATATCGTTAGTCTAGATATAGAAGACGGTTGTACAGACGGATCTCGTTAGTCTAGATATAGAAGACGGTTGTACAGACGGATCTCGTTAGTCTAGATATAGAAGAGGGTTGTATAACGAGAGATCTCGTTAGTCTAGATATAGAAGACGGTTGTACAGACGGATCTCGTTAGTCTAGATATAGAAGACGTTTGTCCAACGTCGTATCCCGTTAGTCTAGATATAGAAGACGGTTGTATAACGAGAGATCTCGTTAGTCTAGATATAGAAGACGGTTGTACAGACGGATCTCGTTAGTCTAGATATAGAAGACGGTTGTACAGACGGATCTCGTTAGTCTAGATATAGAAGACGGTTGTTCAGACGGATCTCGTTAGTCTAGATATAGAAAACGGTTGTACAGACGGATCTCGTTAGTCTAGATATAGAAGACGGTTGTACAGACGGATCTCGTTAGTCTAGATATAGAAGACGTTTGTCCAACGTCGTATCCCGTTAGTCTAGATATAGAAGACGGTTGTACAGACGGATCTCGTTAGTCTCGATATAGAAAACGGTTGTACAGACGGATCGCGTTAGTCTAGATATAGAAGATGGTTGTACAACGACGTATCTCGTTAGTCTAGATATAGAAGGCGGTTGTACAGACGGATCTCGTTAGTCTAGATATAGAAGACGGTTGTACAGACGGATCTCATTAGTCTAGATATAGAAGACGGTTGTACAGACGGATCTCGTTAGTCTAGATATAGAAGACGGTTGTGCAGACGGATCTCGTTAGTCTAGATATAGAAGACGGTTGTACAGACGGATCTCGTTAGTCTAGATATAGAAGACGGTTGTACAGACGGATCTCGTTAGTCTAGATATAGAAGACGGTTGTACAGACGGATCTCGTTAGTCTAGATATAGAAGAGGGTTGTATAACGAGAGATCTCGTTAGTCTAGATATAGAAAACGGTTGTACAGACGGGTCTCGTTAGTCTAGATATAGATGACGGTTGTACAGACGGATCTCATTAGTCTAGATATAGAAGACGGTTGTACAGATGGATCTCGTTAGTCTAGATATAGAAGACGGTTGTACAGACGGGTCTCGTTAGTCTAGATATAGATGACGGTTGTACAGACGGATCTCCTTAGTCTAGATATAGAAGACGGTTGTACAGATGGATCTCGTTAGTCTAGATATAGAAGGCGGTTGTACAGACGGATCTCGTTAGTCTAGATATAGAAGACGGTTGTATAACGAGAGATCTCGTTAGTCTAGATATAGAAGACGCTTGTACAGACGGATCCCGTTAGTCTAGATATAGAAGACGGTTGTATAACGAGAGATATCGTTAGTCTAGATATAGAAGACGGTTGTACAGACGGATCTCGTTAGTCTAGATATAGAAGACGGTTGTACAGACGGATCTCGTTAGTCTAGATATAGAAGAGGGTTGTATAACGAGAGATCTCGTTAGTCTAGATATAGAAGACGGTTGTACAGACGGATCTCGTTAGTCTAGATATAGAAGACGTTTGTCCAACGTCGTATCCCGTTAGTCTAGATATAGAAGACGGTTGTATAACGAGAGATCTCGTTAGTCTAGATATAGAAGACGGTTGTACAGACGGATCTCGTTAGTCTAGATATAGAAGACGGTTGTACAGACGGATCTCGTTAGTCTAGATATAGAAGACGGTTGTTCAGACGGATCTCGTTAGTCTAGATATAGAAAACGGTTGTACAGACGGATCTCGTTAGTCTAGATATAGAAGACGGTTGTACAGACGGATCTCGTTAGTCTAGATATAGAAGACGTTTGTCCAACGTCGTATCCCGTTAGTCTAGATATAGAAGACGGTTGTACAGACGGATCTCGTTAGTCTCGATATAGAAAACGGTTGTACAGACGGATCGCGTTAGTCTAGATATAGAAGATGGTTGTACAACGACGTATCTCGTTAGTCTAGATATAGAAGGCGGTTGTACAGACGGATCTCGTTAGTCTAGATATAGAAGACGGTTGTACAGACGGATCTCATTAGTCTAGATATAGAAGACGGTTGTACAGACGGATCTCGTTAGTCTAGATATAGAAGACGGTTGTGCAGACGGATCTCGTTAGTCTAGATATAGAAGACGGTTGTACAGACGGATCTCGTTAGTCTAGATATAGAAGACGGTTGTACAGACGGATCTCGTTAGTCTAGATATAGAAGACGGTTGTACAGACGGATCTCGTTAGTCTAGATATAGAAGAGGGTTGTATAACGAGAGATCTCGTTAGTCTAGATATAGAAGACGGTTGTACAGACGGGTCTCGTTAGTCTAGATATAGATGACGGTTGTACAGACGGATCTCATTAGTCTAGATATAGAAGACGGTTGTACAGATGGATCTCGTTAGTCTAGATATAGAAGACGGTTGTACAGACGGGTCTCGTTAGTCTAGATATAGATGACGGTTGTACAGACGGATCTCCTTAGTCTAGATATAGAAGACGGTTGTACAGATGGATCTCGTTAGTCTAGATATAGAAGGCGGTTGTACAGACGGATCTCGTTAGTCTAGATATAGAAGACGGTTGTATAACGAGAGATCTCGTTAGTCTAGATATAGAAGACGGTTGTACAGACGGATCCCGTTAGTCTAGATATAGAAGACGGTTGTATAACGAGAGATATCGTTAGTCTAGATATAGAAGACGGTTGTACAGACGGATCTCGTTAGTCTAGATATAGAAGACGGTTGTACAGACGGATCTCGTTAGTCTAGATATAGAAGAGGGTTGTATAACGAGAGATCTCGTTAGTCTAGATATAGAAGACGGTTGTACAGACGGGTCTCGTTAGTCTAGATATAGATGACGGTTGTACAGACGGATCTCATTAGTCTAGATATAGAAGACGGTTGTTCAGACGGATCTCGTTAGTCTAGATATAGAAAACGGTTGTACAGACGGATCTCGTTAGTCTAGATATAGAAGACGGTTGTACAGACGGATCTCGTTAGTCTAGATATAGAAGACGTTTGTCCAACGTCGTATCCCGTTAGTCTAGATATAGAAGACGGTTGTACAGACGGGTCTCGTTAGTCTAGATATAGATGACGGTTGTACAGACGGATCTCCTTAGTCTAGATATAGAAGACGGTTGTACAGATGGATCTCGTTAGTCTAGATATAGAAGGCGGTTGTACAGACGGATCTCGTTAGTCTAGATTTAGAAGACGGTTGTGCAGACGGATCTCGTTAGTCTAGATATAGAAGACGGTTGTACAGACGGATCTCATTAGTCTAGATATAGAAGACGGTTGTACAGACGGATCTCGTTAGTCTAGATATAGAAGACGGTTGTACAGACGGATCTCGTTAGTCTAGATATAGAAGACGGTTGTGCAGACGGATCTCGTTAGTCTAGATATAGAAGACGGTTGTACAGACGGATCTCGTTAGTCTAGATATAGAAGACGGTTGTACAGACGGATCTCGTTAGTCTAGATATAGAAGACGGTTGTACAGACGGATCTCGTTAGTCTAGATATAGAAGAGGGTTGTATAACGAGAGATCTCGTTAGTCTAGATATAGAAGACGGTTGTACAGACGGGTCTCGTTAGTCTAGATATAGATGACGGTTGTACAGACGGATCTCATTAGTCTAGATATAGAAGACGGTTGTACAGATGGATCTCGTTAGTCTAGATATAGAAGACGGTTGTACAGACGGGTCTCGTTAGTCTAGATATAGATGACGGTTGTACAGACGGATCTCCTTAGTCTAGATATAGAAGACGGTTGTACAGATGGATCTCGTTAGTCTAGATATAGAAGGCGGTTGTACAGACGGATCTCGTTAGTCTAGATATAGAAGACGGTTGTATAACGAGAGATCTCGTTAGTCTAGATATAGAAGACGGTTGTACAGACGGATCCCGTTAGTCTAGATATAGAAGACGGTTGTATAACGAGAGATATCGTTAGTCTAGATATAGAAGACGGTTGTACAGACGGATCTCGTTAGTCTAGATATAGAAGACGGTTGTACAGACGGATCTCGTTAGTCTAGATATAGAAGAGGGTTGTATAACGAGAGATCTCGTTAGTCTAGATATAGAAGACGGTTGTACAGACGGGTCTCGTTAGTCTAGATATAGATGACGGTTGTACAGACGGATCTCATTAGTCTAGATATAGAAGACGGTTGTTCAGACGGATCTCGTTAGTCTAGATATAGAAAACGGTTGTACAGACGGATCTCGTTAGTCTAGATATAGAAGACGGTTGTACAGACGGATCTCGTTAGTCTAGATATAGAAGACGTTTGTCCAACGTCGTATCCCGTTAGTCTAGATATAGAAGACGGTTGTACAGACGGATCTCGTTAGTCTCGATATAGAAAACGGTTGTACAGACGGATCGCGTTAGTCTAGATATAGAAGATGGTTGTACAACGACGTATCTCGTTAGTCTAGATATAGAAGGCGGTTGTACAGACGGATCTCGTTAGTCTAGATATAGAAGACGGTTGTACAGACGGATCTCATTAGTCTAGATATAGAAGACGGTTGTACAGACGGATCTCGTTAGTCTAGATATAGAAGACGGTTGTGCAGACGGATCTCGTTAGTCTAGATATAGAAGACGGTTGTACAGACGGATCTCGTTAGTCTAGATATAGAAGACGGTTGTACAGACGGATCTCGTTAGTCTAGATATAGAAGACGGTTGAACAGACGGATCTCGTTAGTCTAGATATAGAAGAGGGTTGTTTAACGAGAGATCTCGTTAGTCTAGATATAGAAGACGGTTGTACAGACGGGTCTCGTTAGTCTAGATATAGATGACGGTTGTACAGACGGATCTCATTAGTCTAGATATAGAAGACGGTTGTACAGATGGATCTCGTTAGTCTAGATATAGAAGACGGTTGTACAGACGGGTCTCGTTAGTCTAGATATAGATGACGGTTGTACAGACGGATCTCCTTAGTCTAGATATAGAAGACGGTTGTACAGATGGATCTCGTTAGTCTAGATATAGAAGGCGGTTGTACAGACGGATCTCGTTAGTCTAGATTTAGAAGACGGTTGTGCAGACGGATCTCGTTAGTCTAGATATAGAAGACGGTTGTACAGACGGATCTCGTTAGTCTAGATATAGAAGACGGTTGTACAGACGGATCTCGTTAGTCTAGATATAGAAGACGGTTGTACAGACGGATCTCGTTAGTCTAGATATAGAAGAGGGTTGTATAACGAGAGATCTCGTTAGTCTAGATATAGAAGACGGTTGTACAGACGGGTCTCGTTAGTCTAGATATAGATGACGGTTGTACAGACGGATCTCATTAGTCTAGATATAGAAGACGGTTGTACAGATGGATCTCGTTAGTCTAGATATAGAAGACGGTTGTACAGACGGGTCTCGTTAGTCTAGATATAGATGACGGTTGTACAGACGGATCTCCTTAGTCTAGATATAGAAGACGGTTGTACAGATGGATCTCGTTAGTCTAGATATAGAAGGCGGTTGTACAGACGGATCTCGTTAGTCTAGATATAGAAGACGGTTGTATAACGAGAGATCTCGTTAGTCTAGATATAGAAGACGGTTGTACAGACGGATCCCGTTAGTCTAGATATAGAAGACGGTTGTATAACGAGAGATATCGTTAGTCTAGATATAGAAGACGGTTGTACAGACGGATCTCGTTAGTCTAGATATAGAAGACGGTTGTACAGACGGATCTCGTTAGTCTAGATATAGAAGAGGGTTGTATAACGAGAGATCTCGTTAGTCTAGATATAGAAGACGGTTGTACAGACGGGTCTCGTTAGTCTAGATATAGATGACGGTTGTACAGACGGATCTCATTAGTCTAGATATAGAAGACGGTTGTTCAGACGGATCTCGTTAGTCTAGATATAGAAAACGGTTGTACAGACGGATCTCGTTAGTCTAGATATAGAAGACGGTTGTACAGACGGATCTCGTTAGTCTAGATATAGAAGACGTTTGTCCAACGTCGTATCCCGTTAGTCTAGATATAGAAGACGGTTGTACAGACGGATCTCGTTAGTCTCGATATAGAAAACGGTTGTACAGACGGATCGCGTTAGTCTAGATATAGAAGATGGTTGTACAACGACGTATCTCGTTAGTCTAGATATAGAAGGCGGTTGTACAGACGGATCTCGTTAGTCTAGATATAGAAGACGGTTGTACAGACGGATCTCATTAGTCTAGATATAGAAGACGGTTGTACAGACGGATCTCGTTAGTCTAGATATAGAAGACGGTTGTGCAGACGGATCTCGTTAGTCTAGATATAGAAGACGGTTGTACAGACGGATCTCGTTAGTCTAGATATAGAAGACGGTTGTACAGACGGATCTCGTTAGTCTAGATATAGAAGACGGTTGAACAGACGGATCTCGTTAGTCTAGATATAGAAGAGGGTTGTTTAACGAGAGATCTCGTTAGTCTAGATATAGAAGACGGTTGTACAGACGGGTCTGGTTAGTCTAGATATAGATGACGGTTGTACAGACGGATCTCATTAGTCTAGATATAGAAGACGGTTGTACAGATGGATCTCGTTAGTCTAGATATAGAAGACGGTTGTACAGACGGGTCTCGTTAGTCTAGATATAGATGACGGTTGTACAGACGGATCTCCTTAGTCTAGATATAGAAGACGGTTGTACAGATGGATCTCGTTAGTCTAGATATAGAAGGCGGTTGTACAGACGGATCTCGTTAGTCTAGATTTAGAAGACGGTTGTGCAGACGGATCTCGTTAGTCTAGATATAGAAGACGGTTGTACAGACGGATCTCGTTAGTCTAGATATAGAAGACGGTTGTACAGACGGATCTCGTTAGTCTAGATATAGAAGACGGTTGTACAGACGGATCTCGTTAGTCTAGATATAGAAGAGGGTTGTATAACGAGAGATCTCGTTAGTCTAGATATAGAAGACGGTTGTACAGACGGGTCTCGTTAGTCTAGATATAGATGACGGTTGTACAGACGGATCTCATTAGTCTAGATATAGAAGACGGTTGTACAGATGGATCTCGTTAGTCTAGATATAGAAGACGGTTGTACAGACGGGTCTCGTTAGTCTAGATATAGATGACGGTTGTACAGACGGATCTCCTTAGTCTAGATATAGAAGACGGTTGTACAGATGGATCTCGTTAGTCTAGATATAGAAGGCGGTTGTACAGACGGATCTCGTTAGTCTAGATATAGAAGACGGTTGTATAACGAGAGATCTCGTTAGTCTAGATATAGAAGACGGTTGTACAGACGGATCCCGTTAGTCTAGATATAGAAGACGGTTGTATAACGAGAGATATCGTTAGTCTAGATATAGAAGACGGTTGTACAGACGGATCTCGTTAGTCTAGATATAGAAGACGGTTGTACAGACGGATCTCGTTAGTCTAGATATAGAAGAGGGTTGTATAACGAGAGATCTCGTTAGTCTAGATATAGAAGACGGTTGTACAGACGGGTCTCGTTAGTCTAGATATAGATGACGGTTGTACAGACGGATCTCATTAGTCTAGATATAGAAGACGGTTGTTCAGACGGATCTCGTTAGTCTAGATATAGAAAACGGTTGTACAGACGGATCTCGTTAGTCTAGATATAGAAGACGGTTGTACAGACGGATCTCGTTAGTCTAGATATAGAAGACGTTTGTCCAACGTCGTATCCCGTTAGTCTAGATATAGAAGACGGTTGTACAGACGGATCTCGTTAGTCTCGATATAGAAAACGGTTGTACAGACGGATCGCGTTAGTCTAGATATAGAAGATGGTTGTACAACGACGTATCTCGTTAGTCTAGATATAGAAGGCGGTTGTACAGACGGATCTCGTTAGTCTAGATATAGAAGACGGTTGTACAGACGGATCTCATTAGTCTAGATATAGAAGACGGTTGTACAGACGGATCTCGTTAGTCTAGATATAGAAGACGGTTGTGCAGACGGATCTCGTTAGTCTAGATATAGAAGACGGTTGTACAGACGGATCTCGTTAGTCTAGATATAGAAGACGGTTGTACAGACGGATCTCGTTAGTCTAGATATAGAAGACGGTTGAACAGACGGATCTCGTTAGTCTAGATATAGAAGAGGGTTGTTTAACGAGAGATCTCGTTAGTCTAGATATAGAAGACGGTTGTACAGACGGGTCTCGTTAGTCTAGATATAGATGACGGTTGTACAGACGGATCTCATTAGTCTAGATATAGAAGACGGTTGTACAGATGGATCTCGTTAGTCTAGATATAGAAGACGGTTGTACAGACGGGTCTCGTTAGTCTAGATATAGATGACGGTTGTACAGACGGATCTCCTTAGTCTAGATATAGAAGACGGTTGTACAGATGGATCTCGTTAGTCTAGATATAGAAGGCGGTTGTACAGACGGATCTCGTTAGTCTAGATTTAGAAGACGGTTGTGCAGACGGATCTCGTTAGTCTAGATATAGAAGACGGTTGTACAGACGGATCTCGTTAGTCTAGATATAGAAGACGGTTGTACAGACGGATCTCGTTAGTCTAGATATAGAAGACGGTTGTACAGACGGATCTCGTTAGTCTAGATATAGAAGAGGGTTGTATAACGAGAGATCTCGTTAGTCTAGATATAGAAGACGGTTGTACAGACGGGTCTCGTTAGTCTAGATATAGATGACGGTTGTACAGACGGATCTCATTAGTCTAGATATAGAAGACGGTTGTACAGATGGATCTCGTTAGTCTAGATATAGAAGACGGTTGTACAGACGGGTCTCGTTAGTCTAGATATAGATGACGGTTGTACAGACGGATCTCCTTAGTCTAGATATAGAAGACGGTTGTACAGATGGATCTCGTTAGTCTAGATATAGAAGGCGGTTGTACAGACGGATCTCGTTAGTCTAGATATAGAAGACGGTTGTATAACGAGAGATCTCGTTAGTCTAGATATAGAAGACGGTTGTACAGACGGATCCCGTTAGTCTAGATATAGAAGACGGTTGTATAACGAGAGATATCGTTAGTCTAGATATAGAAGACGGTTGTACAGACGGATCTCGTTAGTCTAGATATAGAAGACGGTTGTACAGACGGATCTCGTTAGTCTAGATATAGAAGAGGGTTGTATAACGAGAGATCTCGTTAGTCTAGATATAGAAGACGGTTGTACAGACGGGTCTCGTTAGTCTAGATATAGATGACGGTTGTACAGACGGATCTCATTAGTCTAGATATAGAAGACGGTTGTTCAGACGGATCTCGTTAGTCTAGATATAGAAAACGGTTGTACAGACGGATCTCGTTAGTCTAGATATAGAAGACGGTTGTACAGACGGATCTCGTTAGTCTAGATATAGAAGACGTTTGTCCAACGTCGTATCCCGTTAGTCTAGATATAGAAGACGGTTGTACAGACGGATCTCGTTAGTCTCGATATAGAAAACGGTTGTACAGACGGATCGCGTTAGTCTAGATATAGAAGATGGTTGTACAACGACGTATCTCGTTAGTCTAGATATAGAAGGCGGTTGTACAGACGGATCTCGTTAGTCTAGATATAGAAGACGGTTGTACAGACGGATCTCATTAGTCTAGATATAGAAGACGGTTGTACAGACGGATCTCGTTAGCCTAGATATAGAAGACGGTTGTGCAGACGGATCTCGTTAGTCTAGATATAGAAGACGGTTGTACAGACGGATCTCGTTAGTCTAGATATAGAAGACGGTTGTACAGACGGATCTCGTTAGTCTAGATATAGAAGACGGTTGTACAGACGGATCTCGTTAGTCTAGATATAGAAGAGGGTTGTATAACGAGAGATCTCGTTAGTCTAGATATAGAAGACGGTTGTACAGACGGGTCTCGTTAGTCTAGATATAGATGACGGTTGTACAGACGGATCTCATTAGTCTAGATATAGAAGACGGTTGTACAGATGGATCTCGTTAGTCTAGATATAGAAGACGGTTGTACAGACGGGTCTCGTTAGTCTAGATATAGATGACGGTTGTACAGACGGATCTCCTTAGTCTAGATATAGAAGACGGTTGTACAGATGGATCTCGTTAGTCTAGATATAGAAGGCGGTTGTACAGACGGATCTCGTTAGTCTAGATATAGAAGACGGTTGTATAACGAGAGATCTCGTTAGTCTAGATATAGAAGACGGTTGTACAGACGGATCCCGTTAGTCTAGATATAGAAGACGGTTGTATAACGAGAGATATCGTTAGTCTAGATATAGAAGACGGTTGTATAACGAGAGATATCGTTAGTCTAGATATAGAAGACGGTTGTACAGACGGATCTCGTTAGTCTAGATATAGAAGAGGGTTGTATAACGAGAGATCTCGTTAGTCTAGATATAGAAGACGGTTGTACAGACGGATCTCGTTAGTCTAGATATAGAAGACGGTTGTACAGACGGATCTCGTTAGTCTAGATATAGAAGACGGTTGTACAGACGGATCTCGTTAGTCTAGATATAGAAGACGGTTGTACAGACGGATCTCGTTAGTCTAGATATAGAAGACGGTTGTATAACGAGAGATATCGTTAGTCTAGATATAGAAGACGGTTGTACAGACGGATCTCATTAGTCTAGATATAGAAGACGGTTGTACAGACGGATCTCGTTAGTCTAGATATAGAAGACGGTTGTGCAGACGGATCTCGTTAGTCTAGATATAGAAGACGGTTGTACAGACGGATCTCGTTAGTCTAGATATAGAAGACGGTTGTACAGACGGATCTCGTTAGTCTAGATATAGAAGACGGTTGTACAGACGGATCTCGTTAGTCTAGATATAGAAGAGGGTTGTATAACGAGAGATCTCGTTAGTCTAGATATAGAAGACGGTTGTACAGACGGGTCTCGTTAGTCTAGATATAGATGACGGTTGTACAGACGGATCTCATTAGTCTAGATATAGAAGACGGTTGTACAGATGGATCTCGTTAGTCTAGATATAGAAGACGGTTGTACAGACGGGTCTCGTTAGTCTAGATATAGATGACGGTTGTACAGACGGATCTCCTTAGTCTAGATATAGAAGACGGTTGTACAGATGGATCTCGTTAGTCTAGATATAGGAGGCGGTTGTACAGACGGATCTCGTTAGTCTAGATATAGAAGACGGTTGTATAACGAGAGATCTCGTTAGTCTAGATATAGAAGACGGTTGTACAGACGGATCCCGTTAGTCTAGATATAGAAGACGGTTGTATAACGAGAGATATCGTTAGTCTAGATATAGAAGACGGTTGTACAGACGGATCTCGTTAGTCTAGATATAGAAGACGGTTGTACAGACGGATCTCGTTAGTCTAGATATAGAAGAGGGTTGTATAACGAGAGATCTCGTTAGTCTAGATATAGAAGACGGTTGTACAGACGGGTCTCGTTAGTCTAGATATAGATGACGGTTGTACAGACGGATCTCATTAGTCTAGATATAGAAGACGGTTGTTCAGACGGATCTCGTTAGTCTAGATATAGAAAACGGTTGTACAGACGGATCTCGTTAGTCTAGATATAGAAGACGGTTGTACAGACGGATCTCGTTAGTCTAGATATAGAAGACGTTTGTCCAACGTCGTATCCCGTTAGTCTAGATATAGAAGACGGTTGTACAGACGGATCTCGTTAGTCTCGATATAGAAAACGGTTGTACAGACGGATCGCGTTAGTCTAGATATAGAAGATGGTTGTACAACGACGTATCTCGTTAGTCTAGATATAGAAGGCGGTTGTACAGACGGATCTCGTTAGTCTAGATATAGAAGACGGTTGTACAGACGGATCTCATTAGTCTAGATATAGAAGACGGTTGTACAGACGGATCTCGTTAGTCTAGATATAGAAGACGGTTGTGCAGACGGATCTCGTTAGTCTAGATATAGAAGACGGTTGTACAGACGGATCTCGTTAGTCTAGATATAGAAGACGGTTGTACAGACGGATCTCGTTAGTCTAGATATAGAAGACGGTTTAACAGACGGATCTCGTTAGTCTAGATATAGAAGAGGGTTGTTTAACGAGAGATCTCGTTAGTCTAGATATAGAAGACGGTTGTACAGACGGGTCTCGTTAGTCTAGATATAGATGACGGTTGTACAGACGGATCTCATTAGTCTAGATATAGAAGACGGTTGTACAGATGGATCTCGTTAGTCTAGATATAGAAGACGGTTGTACAGACGGGTCTCGTTAGTCTAGATATAGATGACGGTTGTACAGACGGATCTCCTTAGTCTAGATATAGAAGACGGTTGTACAGATGGATCTCGTTAGTCTAGATATAGAAGGCGGTTGTACAGACGGATCTCGTTAGTCTAGATTTAGAAGACGGTTGTGCAGACGGATCTCGTTAGTCTAGATATAGAAGACGGTTGTACAGACGGATCTCGTTAGTCTAGATATAGAAGACGGTTGTACAGACGGATCTCGTTAGTCTAGATATAGAAGACGGTTGTACAGACGGATCTCGTTAGTCTAGATATAGAAGAGGGTTGTATAACGAGAGATCTCGTTAGTCTAGATATAGAAGACGGTTGTACAGACGGGTCTCGTTAGTCTAGATATAGATGACGGTTGTACAGACGGATCTCATTAGTCTAGATATAGAAGACGGTTGTACAGATGGATCTCGTTAGTCTAGATATAGAAGACGGTTGTACAGACGGGTCTCGTTAGTCTAGATATAGATGACGGTTGTACAGACGGATCTCCTTAGTCTAGATATAGAAGACGGTTGTACAGATGGATCTCGTTAGTCTAGATATAGAAGGCGGTTGTACAGACGGATCTCGTTAGTCTAGATATAGAAGACGGTTGTATAACGAGAGATCTCGTTAGTCTAGATATAGAAGACGGTTGTACAGACGGATCCCGTTAGTCTAGATATAGAAGACGGTTGTATAACGAGAGATATCGTTAGTCTAGATATAGAAGACGGTTGTACAGACGGATCTCGTTAGTCTAGATATAGAAGACGGTTGTACAGACGGATCTCGTTAGTCTAGATATAGAAGAGGGTTGTATAACGAGAGATCTCGTTAGTCTAGATATAGAAGACGGTTGTACAGACGGGTCTCGTTAGTCTAGATATAGATGACGGTTGTACAGACGGATCTCATTAGTCTAGATATAGAAGACGGTTGTTCAGACGGATCTCGTTAGTCTAGATATAGAAAACGGTTGTACAGACGGATCTCGTTAGTCTAGATATAGAAGACGGTTGTACAGACGGATCTCGTTAGTCTAGATATAGAAGACGTTTGTCCAACGTCGTATCCCGTTAGTCTAGATATAGAAGACGGTTGTACAGACGGATCTCGTTAGTCTCGATATAGAAAACGGTTGTACAGACGGATCGCGTTAGTCTAGATATAGAAGATGGTTGTACAACGACGTATCTCGTTAGTCTAGATATAGAAGGCGGTTGTACAGACGGATCTCGTTAGTCTAGATATAGAAGACGGTTGTACAGACGGATCTCATTAGTCTAGATATAGAAGACGGTTGTACAGACGGATCTCGTTAGCCTAGATATAGAAGACGGTTGTGCAGACGGATCTCGTTAGTCTAGATATAGAAGACGGTTGTACAGACGGATCTCGTTAGTCTAGATATAGAAGACGGTTGTACAGACGGATCTCGTTAGTCTAGATATAGAAGACGGTTGTACAGACGGATCTCGTTAGTCTAGATATAGAAGAGGGTTGTATAACGAGAGATCTCGTTAGTCTAGATATAGAAGACGGTTGTACAGACGGGTCTCGTTAGTCTAGATATAGATGACGGTTGTACAGACGGATCTCATTAGTCTAGATATAGAAGACGGTTGTACAGATGGATCTCGTTAGTCTAGATATAGAAGACGGTTGTACAGACGGATCTCGTTAGTCTAGATATAGAAGACGGTTGTACAGACGGATCTCGTTAGTCTAGATATAGAAGAGGGTTGTATAACGAGAGATCTCGTTAGTCTAGATATAGAAGACGGTTGTACAGACGGGTCTCGTTAGTCTAGATATAGATGACGGTTGTACAGACGGATCTCATTAGTCTAGATATAGAAGACGGTTGTTCAGACGGATCTCGTTAGTCTAGATATAGAAAACGGTTGTACAGACGGATCTCGTTAGTCTAGATATAGAAGACGGTTGTACAGACGGATCTCGTTAGTCTAGATATAGAAGACGTTTGTCCAACGTCGTATCCCGTTAGTCTAGATATAGAAGACGGTTGTACAGACGGATCTCGTTAGTCTCGATATAGAAAACGGTTGTACAGACGGATCGCGTTAGTCTAGATATAGAAGATGGTTGTACAACGACGTATCTCGTTAGTCTAGATATAGAAGGCGGTTGTACAGACGGATCTCGTTAGTCTAGATATAGAAGACGGTTGTACAGACGGATCTCGTTAGTCTAGATATTGAAGACGTTTGTCCAACGACGTACCTCGTTAGTCTAGATATAGAAAACGGTTGTACAGACGGATCTCGTTAGTCTAGATATAGAAGACGGTTGTACAGACGGATCTCGTTAGTCTAGATATAGAAGACGGTTGTACAGACGGATCTCGTTTGTCTAGATATAGAAGACGGTTGTATAACGAGAGATCTCGTTAGTCTAGATATAGAAGACGGTTGTACAGACGGATCCCGTTAGTCTAGATATAGAAGACGGTTGTACCGACGGATCTCTTTAGTCTAGATATAGAAGACGGTTGTACAGACGGATCCCGTTAGTCTAGATATAGAAGACGGTTGTACAGACGGATCTCGTTAGTCTAGATATAGAAGACGGTTGTACCGACGGATCTCTTTAGTCTAGATATAGAAGACGGTTGTACAGACGGATCCCGTTAGTCTAGATATAGAAGACGGTTGTACAGACGGATCTCGTTAGTCTAGATATTGAAGACGTTTGTCCAACGACGTACCTCGTTAGTCTAGATATAGAAAACGGTTGTACAGACGGATCTCGTGAGTCTAGATAGAGAAGACGGTTGTACAGACGGGTCTCGTTAGTCTAGATATAGAAGACGGTTGTACAGACGGATCTCGTTAGTCTAGATATTGAAGACGTTTGTCCAACGACGTACCTCGTTAGTCTAGATATAGAAAACGGTTGTACAGACGGATCTCGTGAGTCTAGATAGAGAAGACGGTTGTACAGACGGGTCTCGTTAGTCTAGATATAGAAGACGGTTGTACAGACGGATCCCGTTAGTCTAGATATAGAAGACGGTTGTACAGACGGATCTCGTTAGTCTAGATATTGAAGACGTTTGTCCAACGACGTACCTCGTTAGTCTAGATATAGAAAACGGTTGTACAGACGGATCTCGTGAGTCTAGATAGAGAAGACGGTTGTACAGACGGGTCTCGTTAGTCTAGATATAGAAGACGGTTGTGCAGACGGATCTCATTAGTCTAGATATAGAAGACGGTTGTACAGACGGATCTCGTTAGTCTAGATATAGAAGACGGTTGTACAGACGGATCTCGTTAGTCTAGATATAGAAGACGGTTGTATAACGAGAGATCTCGTTAGTCTAGATATAGAAGACGGTTGTACAGACGGATCCCGTTAGTCTAGATATAGAAGACGGTTGTATAACGAGAGATATCGTTAGTCTAGATATAGAAGACGGTTGTACAGACGGATCTCGTTAGTCTCGATATAGAAAACGGTTGTACAGACGGATCGCGTTAGTCTAGATATAGAAGATGGTTGTACAACGACGTATCTCGTTAGTCTAGATATAGAAGGCGGTTGTACAGACGGATCTCGTTAGTCTAGATATAGAAGACGGTTGTACAGACGGATCTCGTTAGTCTAGATATTGAAGACGTTTGTCCAACGACGTACCTCGTTAGTCTAGATATAGAAAACGGTTGTACAGACGGATCTCGTTAGTCTAGATATAGAAGACGGTTGTACAGACGGATCTCGTTAGTCTAGATATAGAAGACGGTTGTACAGACGGATCTCGTTTGTCTAGATATAGAAGACGGTTGTATAACGAGAGATCTCGTTAGTCTAGATATAGAAGACGGTTGTACAGACGGATCCCGTTAGTCTAGATATAGAAGACGGTTGTACAGACGGATCTCGTTAGTCTAGATATTGAAGACGTTTGTCCAACGACGTACCTCGTTAGTCTAGATATAGAAAACGGTTGTACAGACGGATCTCGTTAGTCTAGATATAGAAGACGGTTGTACAGACGGATCTCGTTAGTCTATATATAGAAGACGGTTGTATAACGAGAGATCTCGTTAGTCTAGATATAGAAGACGGTTGTACAGACGGATCCCGTTAGTCTAGATATAGAAGACGGTTGTACAGACGGATCTCGTTAGTCTAGATATTGAAGACGTTTGTCCAACGACGTACCTCGTTAGTCTAGATATAGAAAACGGTTGTACAGACGGATCTCGTTAGTCTAGATATAGAAGACGGTTGTACAGACGGGTCTCGTTAGTCTAGATATAGATGACGGTTGTACAGACGGATCTCGTTAGTCTAGATATAGAAGACGGTTGTACAGACGGATCTCGTTAGTCTAGATATAGAAGACGGTTGTTCAGACGGATCTCGTTAGTCTAGATATAGAAAACGGTTGTACAGACGGATCTCGTTAGTCTAGATATAGAAGACGGTTGTACAGACGGATCTCGTTAGTCTAGATATAGAAGACGTTTGTCCAACGTCGTATCCCGTTAGTCTAGATATAGAAGACGGTTGTACAGACGGATCTCGTTAGTCTCGATATAGAAAACGGTTGTACAGACGGATCGCGTTAGTCTAGATATAGAAGATGGTTGTACAACGACGTATCTCGTTAGTCTAGATATAGAAGGCGGTTGTACAGACGGATCTCGTTAGTCTAGATATAGAAGACGGTTGTACAGACGGATCTCATTAGTCTAGATATAGAAGACGGTTGTACAGACGGATCTCGTTAGTCTAGATATAGAAGACGGTTGTACAGACGGATCTCGTTAGTCTAGATATAGAAGAGGGTTGTATAACGAGAGATCTCGTTAGTCTAGATATAGAAGACGGTTGTACAGACGGGTCTCGTTAGTCTAGATATAGATGACGGTTGTACAGACGGATCTCATTAGTCTAGATATAGAAGACGGTTGTACAGATGGATCTCGTTAGTCTAGATATAGAAGACGGTTGTACAGACGGGTCTCGTTAGTCTAGATATAGATGACGGTTGTACAGACGGATCTCCTTAGTCTAGATATAGAAGACGGTTGTACAGATGGATCTCGTTAGTCTAGATATAGAAGGCGGTTGTACAGACGGATCTCGTTAGTCTAGATATAGAAGACGGTTGTATAACGAGAGATCTCGTTAGTCTAGATATAGAAGACGGTTGTACAGACGGATCCCGTTAGTCTAGATATAGAAGACGGTTGTATAACGAGAGATATCGTTAGTCTAGATATAGAAGACGGTTGTACAGACGGATCTCGTTAGTCTAGATATAGAAGACGGTTGTACAGACGGATCTCGTTAGTCTAGATATAGAAGACGGTTGTACAGACGGATCTCGTTAGTCTAGATATAGAAGACGTTTGTCCAACGACGTATCCCGTTAGTCTAGATATAGAAGACGGTTGTATAACGAGAGATCTCGTTAGTCTAGATATAGAAGACGGTTGTACAGACGGATCTCGTTAGTCTAGATATAGAAGACGGTTGTACAGACGGATCTCGTTAGTCTAGATATAGAAGACGGTTGTTCAGACGGATCTCGTTAGTCTAGATATAGAAAACGGTTGTACAGACGGATCTCGTTAGTCTAGATATAGAAGACGGTTGTACAGACGGATCTCGTTAGTCTAGATATAGAAGACGTTTGTCCAACGTCGTATCCCGTTAGTCTAGATATAGAAGACGGTTGTACAGACGGATCTCGTTAGTCTCGATATAGAAAACGGTTGTACAGACGGATCGCGTTAGTCTAGATATAGAAGATGGTTGTACAACGACGTATCTCGTTAGTCTAGATATAGAAGGCGGTTGTACAGACGGATCTCGTTAGTCTAGATATAGAAGACGGTTGTACAGACGGATCTCATTAGTCTAGATATAGAAGACGGTTGTACAGACGGATCTCGTTAGTCTAGATATAGAAGACGGTTGTGCAGACGGATCTCGTTAGTCTAGATATAGAAGACGGTTGTACAGACGGATCTCGTTAGTCTAGATATAGAAGACGGTTGTACAGACGGATCTCGTTAGTCTAGATATAGAAGACGGTTGTACAGACGGATCTCGTTAGTCTAGATATAGAAGAGGGTTGTATAACGAGAGATCTCGTTAGTCTAGATATAGAAGACGGTTGTACAGACGGGTCTCGTTAGTCTAGATATAGATGACGGTTGTACAGACGGATCTCATTAGTCTAGATATAGAAGACGGTTGTACAGATGGATCTCGTTAGTCTAGATATAGAAGACGGTTGTACAGACGGGTCTCGTTAGTCTAGATATAGATGACGGTTGTACAGACGGATCTCCTTAGTCTAGATATAGAAGACGGTTGTACAGATGGATCTCGTTAGTCTAGATATAGAAGGCGGTTGTACAGACGGATCTCGTTAGTCTAGATATAGAAGACGGTTGTATAACGAGAGATCTCGTTAGTCTAGATATAGAAGACGGTTGTACAGACGGGTCTCGTTAGTCTAGATATAGATGACGGTTGTACAGACGGATCTCATTAGTCTAGATATAGAAGACGGTTGTTCAGACGGATCTCGTTAGTCTAGATATAGAAAACGGTTGTACAGACGGATCTCGTTAGTCTAGATATAGAAGACGGTTGTACAGACGGATCTCGTTAGTCTAGATATAGAAGACGTTTGTCCAACGTCGTATCCCGTTAGTCTAGATATAGAAGACGGTTGTACAGACGGATCTCGTTAGTCTCGATATAGAAAACGGTTGTACAGACGGATCGCGTTAGTCTAGATATAGAAGATGGTTGTACAACGACGTATCTCGTTAGTCTAGATATAGAAGGCGGTTGTACAGACGGATCTCGTTAGTCTAGATATAGAAGACGGTTGTACAGACGGATCTCGTTAGTCTAGATATTGAAGACGTTTGTCCAACGACGTACCTCGTTAGTCTAGATATAGAAAACGGTTGTACAGACGGATCTCGTTAGTCTAGATATAGAAGACGGTTGTACAGACGGATCTCGTTAGTCTAGATATAGAAGACGGTTGTACAGACGGATCTCGTTTGTCTAGATATAGAAGACGGTTGTATAACGAGAGATCTCGTTAGTCTAGATATAGAAGACGGTTGTACAGACGGATCCCGTTAGTCTAGATATAGAAGACGGTTGTACAGACGGATCTCGTTAGTCTAGATATTGAAGACGTTTGTCCAACGACGTACCTCGTTAGTCTAGATATAGAAAACGGTTGTACAGACGGATCTCGTTAGTCTAGATATAGAAGACGGTTGTACAGACGGATCTCGTTAGTCTAGATATTGAAGACGTTTGTCCAACGACGTACCTCGTTAGTCTAGATATAGAAAACGGTTGTACAGACGGATCTCGTTAGTCTAGATATAGAAGACGGTTGTACAGACGGATCTCGTTAGTCTAGATATAGAAGACGGTTGTACAGACGGATCTCGTTTGTCTAGATATAGAAGACGGTTGTATAACGAGAGATCTCGTTAGTCTAGATATAGAAGACGGTTGTACAGACGGATCCCGTTAGTCTAGATATAGAAGACGGTTGTACAGACGGATCTCGTTAGTCTAGATATTGAAGACGTTTGTCCAACGACGTACCTCGTTAGTCTAGATATAGAAAACGGTTGTACAGACGGATCTCGTTAGTCTAGATATAGAAGACGGTTGTACAGACGGATCTCGTTAGTCTAGATATAGAAGACGGTTGTATAACGAGAGATCTCGTTAGTCTAGATATAGAAGACGGTTGTACAGACGGACCCCGTTAGTCTAGATATAGAAGACGGTTGTACAGACGGATCTCGTTAGTCTAGATATTGAAGACGTTTGTCCAACGACGTACCTCGTTAGTCTAGATATAGAAAACGGTTGTATAACGAGAGATCTCGTTAGTCTAGATATAGAAGACGGTTGTACAGACGGATCCCGTTAGTCTAGATATAGAAGACGGTTGTATAACGAGAGATATCGTTAGTCTAGATATAGAAGACGGTTGTACAGACGGATCTCGTTAGTCTAGATATAGAAGACGGTTGTACAGACGGATCTCGTTAGTCTAGATATAGAAGACGTTTGTCCAACGACGTATCCCGTTAGTCTAGATATAGAAGACGGTTGTATAACGAGAGATCTCGTTAGTCTAGATATAGAAGACGGTTGTACAGACGGATCTCGTTAGTCTAGATATAGAAGACGGTTGTACAGACGGATCTCGTTAGTCAAGATATAGAAGACGGTTGTACAGACGGATCTCGTTAGTCTAGATATAGAAGACGTTTGTCCAACGCCGTATCCCGTTAGTCTAGATATAGAAGACGGTTGTACAGACGGGTCTCGTTAGTCTAGATATAGATGACGGTTGTACAGACGGATCTCATTAGTCTAGATATAGAAGACGGTTGTACAGATGGATCTCGTTAGTCTAGATATAGAAGACGGTTGTACAGACGGATCTCGTTAGTCTAGATATAGAAGACGGTTGTACAGACGGATCTCGTTAGTCTAGATATAGAAGACGGTTGTACAGACGGATCTCGTTAGTCTAGATATAGAAGACGGTTGTACAGACGGATCTCGTTAGTCTAGATATAGAAGAGGGTTGTATAACGAGAGATCTCGTTAGTCTAGATATAGAAGACGGTTGTACAGACGGGTCTCGTTAGTCTAGATATAGATGACGGTTGTACAGACGGATCTCATTAGTCTAGATATAGAAGACGGTTGTACAGATGGATCTCGTTAGTCTAGATATAGAAGACGGTTGTACAGACGGGTCTCGTTAGTCTAGATATAGATGACGGTTGTACAGACGGATCTCCTTAGTCTAGATATAGAAGACGGTTGTACAGATGGATCTCGTTAGTCTAGATATAGAAGGCGGTTGTACAGACGGATCTCGTTAGTCTAGATATAGAAGACGGTTGTATAACGAGAGATCTCGTTAGTCTAGATATAGAAGACGGTTGTACAGACGGATCCCGTTAGTCTAGATATAGAAGACGGTTGTATAACGAGAGATATCGTTAGTCTAGATATAGAAGACGGTTGTACAGACGGATCTCGTTAGTCTAGATATAGAAGGCGGTTGTACAGACGGATCTCGTTAGTCTAGATATAGAAGACGGTTGTATAACGAGAGATCTCGTTAGTCTAGATATAGAAGACGGTTGTACAGACGGATCTCGTTAGTCTAGATATAGAAGACGTTTGTCCAACGACGTATCCCGTTAGTCTAGATATAGAAGACGGTTGTACAGACGGATCTCGTTAGTCTAGATATAGAAGACGTTTGTCCAACGTCGTATCCCGTTAGTCTAGATATAGAAGACGGTTGTACAGACGGATCTCGTTAGTCTCGATATAGAAAACGGTTGTACAGACGGATCGCGTTAGTCTAGATATAGAAGATGGTTGTATAACGAGAGATCTCGTTAGTCTAGATATAGAAGACGGTTGTACAGACGGATCTCGTTAGTCTAGATATAGAAGACGGTTGTACAGACGGATCTCGTTAGTCTAGATATAGAAGACGGTTGTTCAGACGGATCTCGTTAGTCTAGATATAGAAAACGGTTGTACAGACGGATCTCGTTAGTCTAGATATAGAAGACGGTTGTACAGACGGATCTCGTTAGTCTAGATATAGAAGACGTTTGTCCAACGTCGTATCCCGTTAGTCTAGATATAGAAGACGGTTGTACAGACGGATCTCGTTAGTCTCGATATAGAAAACGGTTGTACAGACGGATCGCGTTAGTCTAGATATAGAAGATGGTTGTACAACGACGTATCTCGTTAGTCTAGATATAGAAGGCGGTTGTACAGACGGATCTCGTTAGTCTAGATATAGAAGACGGTTGTACAGACGGATCTCATTAGTCTAGATATAGAAGACGGTTGTACAGACGGATCTCGTTAGTCTAGATATAGAAGACGGTTGTGCAGACGGATCTCGTTAGTCTAGATATAGAAGACGGTTGTACAGACGGATCTCGTTAGTCTAGATATAGAAGACGGTTGTACAGACGGATCTCGTTAGTCTAGATATAGAAGACGGTTGTACAGACGGATCTCGTTAGTCTAGATATAGAAGAGGGTTGTATAACGAGAGATCTCGTTAGTCTAGATATAGAAGACGGTTGTACAGACGGGTCTCGTTAGTCTAGATATAGATGACGGTTGTACAGACGGATCTCATTAGTCTAGATATAGAAGACGGTTGTACAGATGGATCTCGTTAGTCTAGATATAGAAGACGGTTGTACAGACGGGTCTCGTTAGTCTAGATATAGATGACGGTTGTACAGACGGATCTCCTTAGTCTAGATATAGAAGACGGTTGTACAGATGGATCTCGTTAGTCTAGATATAGAAGGCGGTTGTACAGACGGATCTCGTTAGTCTAGATATAGAAGACGGTTGTATAACGAGAGATCTCGTTAGTCTAGATATAGAAGACGGTTGTACAGACGGGTCTCGTTAGTCTAGATATAGATGACGGTTGTACAGACGGATCTCATTAGTCTAGATATAGAAGACGGTTGTTCAGACGGATCTCGTTAGTCTAGATATAGAAAACGGTTGTACAGACGGATCTCGTTAGTCTAGATATAGAAGACGGTTGTACAGACGGATCTCGTTAGTCTAGATATAGAAGACGTTTGTCCAACGTCGTATCCCGTTAGTCTAGATATAGAAGACGGTTGTACAGACGGATCTCGTTAGTCTCGATATAGAAAACGGTTGTACAGACGGATCGCGTTAGTCTAGATATAGAAGATGGTTGTACAACGACGTATCTCGTTAGTCTAGATATAGAAGGCGGTTGTACAGACGGATCTCGTTAGTCTAGATATAGAAGACGGTTGTACAGACGGATCTCGTTAGTCTAGATATTGAAGACGTTTGTCCAACGACGTACCTCGTTAGTCTAGATATAGAAAACGGTTGTACAGACGGATCTCGTTAGTCTAGATATAGAAGACGGTTGTACAGACGGATCTCGTTAGTCTAGATATAGAAGACGGTTGTACAGACGGATCTCGTTTGTCTAGATATAGAAGACGGTTGTATAACGAGAGATCTCGTTAGTCTAGATATAGAAGACGGTTGTACAGACGGATCCCGTTAGTCTAGATATAGAAGACGGTTGTACAGACGGATCTCGTTAGTCTAGATATTGAAGACGTTTGTCCAACGACGTACCTCGTTAGTCTAGATATAGAAAACGGTTGTACAGACGGATCTCGTTAGTCTAGATATAGAAGACGGTTGTACAGACGGATCTCGTTAGTCTAGATATAGAAGACGGTTGTATAACGAGAGATCTCGTTAGTCTAGATATAGAAGACGGTTGTACAGACGGACCCCGTTAGTCTAGATATAGAAGACGGTTGTACAGACGGATCTCGTTAGTCTAGATATTGAAGACGTTTGTCCAACGACGTACCTCGTTAGTCTAGATATAGAAAACGGTTGTATAACGAGAGATCTCGTTAGTCTAGATATAGAAGACGGTTGTACAGACGGATCCCGTTAGTCTAGATATAGAAGACGGTTGTATAACGAGAGATATCGTTAGTCTAGATATAGAAGACGGTTGTACAGACGGATCTCGTTAGTCTAGATATAGAAGACGGTTGTACAGACGGATCTCGTTAGTCTAGATATAGAAGACGTTTGTCCAACGACGTATCCCGTTAGTCTAGATATAGAAGACGGTTGTATAACGAGAGATCTCGTTAGTCTAGATATAGAAGACGGTTGTACAGACGGATCTCGTTAGTCTAGATATAGAAGACGGTTGTACAGACGGATCTCGTTAGTCAAGATATAGAAGAAGGTTGTACAGACGGATCTCGTTAGTCTAGATATAGAAGACGTTTGTCCAACGCCGTATCCCGTTAGTCTAGATATAGAAGACGGTTGTACAGACGGGTCTCGTTAGTCTAGATATAGATGACGGTTGTACAGACGGATCTCATTAGTCTAGATATAGAAGACGGTTGTACAGATGGATCTCGTTAGTCTAGATATAGAAGACGGTTGTACAGACGGATCTCGTTAGTCTAGATATAGAAGACGGTTGTACAGACGGATCTCGTTAGTCTAGATATAGAAGACGGTTGTACAGACGGATCTCGTTAGTCTAGATATAGAAGACGGTTGTACAGACGGATCTCGTTAGTCTAGATATAGAAGAGGGTTGTATAACGAGAGATCTCGTTAGTCTAGATATAGAAGACGGTTGTACAGACGGGTCTCGTTAGTCTAGATATAGATGACGGTTGTACAGACGGATCTCATTAGTCTAGATATAGAAGACGGTTGTACAGATGGATCTCGTTAGTCTAGATATAGAAGGCGGTTGTACAGACGGGTCTCGTTAGTCTAGATATAGATGACGGTTGTACAGACGGATCTCCTTAGTCTAGATATAGAAGACGGTTGTACAGATGGATCTCGTTAGTCTAGATATAGAAGGCGGTTGTACAGACGGATCTCGTTAGTCTAGATATAGAAGACGGTTGTATAACGAGAGATCTCGTTAGTCTAGATATAGAAGACGGTTGTACAGACGGATCCCGTTAGTCTAGATATAGAAGACGGTTGTATAACGAGAGATATCGTTAGTCTAGATATAGAAGACGGTTGTACAGACGGATCTCGTTAGTCTAGATATAGAAGACGGTTGTACAGACGGATCTCGTTAGTCTAGATATAGAAGACGGTTGTACAGACGGATCTCGTTAGTCTAGATATAGAAGACGGTTGTACAGACGGATCTCGTTAGTCTAGATATAGAAGACGTTTGTCCAACGACGTATCCCGTTAGTCTAGATATAGAAGACGGTTGTATAACGAGAGATCTCGTTAGTCTAGATATAGAAGACGGTTGTACAGACGGATCTCGTTAGTCTAGATATAGAAGACGTTTGTCCAACGACGTATCCCGTTAGTCTAGATATAGAAGACGGTTGTATAACGAGAGATCTCGTTAGTCTAGATATAGAAGACGGTTGTACAGACGGATCTCGTTAGTCTAGATATAGAAGACGGTTGTACAGACGGATCTCGTTAGTCTAGATATAGAAGACGGTTGTTCAGACGGATCTCGTTAGTCTAGATATAGAAAACGGTTGTACAGACGGATCTCGTTAGTCTAGATATAGAAGACGGTTGTACAGACGGATCTCGTTAGTCTAGATATAGAAGACGTTTGTCCAACGTCGTATCCCGTTAGTCTAGATATAGAAGACGGTTGTACAGACGGATCTCGTTAGTCTCGATATAGAAAACGGTTGTACAGACGGATCGCGTTAGTCTAGATATAGAAGATGGTTGTACAACGACGTATCTCGTTAGTCTAGATATAGAAGGCGGTTGTACAGACGGATCTCGTTAGTCTAGATATAGAAGACGGTTGTACAGACGGATCTCATTAGTCTAGATATAGAAGACGGTTGTACAGACGGATCTCGTTAGTCTAGATATAGAAGACGGTTGTGCAGACGGATCTCGTTAGTCTAGATATAGAAGACGGTTGTACAGACGGATCTCGTTAGTCTAGATATAGAAGACGGTTGTACAGACGGATCTCGTTAGTCTAGATATAGAAGACGGTTGTACAGACGGATCTCGTTAGTCTAGATATAGAAGAGGGTTGTATAACGAGAGATCTCGTTAGTCTAGATATAGAAGACGGTTGTACAGACGGGTCTCGTTAGTCTAGATATAGATGACGGTTGTACAGACGGATCTCATTAGTCTAGATATAGCAGACGGTTGTACAGATGGATCTCGTTAGTCTAGATATAGAAGACGGTTGTACAGACGGGTCTCGTTAGTCTAGATATAGATGACGGTTGTACAGACGGATCTCCTCAGTCTAGATATAGAAGACGGTTGTACAGATGGATCTCGTTAGTCTAGATATAGAAGGCGGTTGTACAGACGGATCTCGTTAGTCTAGATATAGAAGACGGTTGTATAACGAGAGATCTCGTTAGTCTAGATATAGAAGACGGTTGTACAGACGGATCCCGTTAGTCTAGATATAGAAGACGGTTGTATAACGAGAGATATCGTTAGTCTAGATATAGAAGACGGTTGTACAGACGGATCTCGTTAGTCTAGATATAGAAGACGGTTGTACAGACGGATCTCGTTAGTCTAGATATAGAAGAGGGTTGTATAACGAGAGATCTCGTTAGTCTAGATATAGAAGACGGTTGTACAGACGGGTCTCGTTAGTCTAGATATAGATGACGGTTGTACAGATGGATCTCGTTAGTCTAGATATAGAAGACGGTTGTACAGACGGGTCTCGTTAGTCTAGATATAGATGACGGTTGTACAGACGGATCTCCTTAGTCTAGATATAGAAGACGGTTGTACAGATGGATCTCGTTAGTCTAGATATAGAAGGCGGTTGTACAGACGGATCTCGTTAGTCTAGATATAGAAGACGGTTGTATAACGAGAGATCTCGTTAGTCTAGATATAGAAGACGGTTGTACAGACGGATCTCGTTAGTCTAGATATAGAAGACGGTTGTACAGACGGATCTCATTAGTCTAGATATAGAAGACGGTTGTTCAGACGGATCTCGTTAGTCTAGATATAGAAAACGGTTGTACAGACGGATCTCGTTAGTCTAGATATAGAAGACGGTTGTACAGACGGGTCTCGTTAGTCTAGATATAGATGACGGTTGTACAGACGGATCTCATTAGTCTAGATATAGAAGACGGTTGTACAGATGGATCTCGTTAGTCTAGATATAGAAGACGGTTGTACAGACGGGTCTCGTTAGTCTAGATATAGATGACGGTTGTACAGACGGATCTCCTTAGTCTAGATATAGAAGACGGTTGTACAGATGGATCTCGTTAGTCTAGATATAGAAGGCGGTTGTACAGACGGATCTCGTTAGTCTAGATATAGAAGACGGTTGTATAACGAGAGATCTCGTTAGTCTAGATATAGAAGACGGTTGTACAGACGGATCCCGTTAGTCTAGATATAGAAGACGGTTGTATAACGAGAGATATCGTTAGTCTAGATATAGAAGACGGTTGTACAGACGGATCTCGTTAGTCTAGATATAGAAGAGGGTTGTATAACGAGAGATCTCGTTAGTCTAGATATAGAAGACGGTTGTACAGACGGGTCTCGTTAGTCTAGATATAGATGACGGTTGTACAGACGGATCTCATTAGTCTAGATATAGAAGACGGTTGTTCAGACGGATCTCGTTAGTCTAGATATAGAAAACGGTTGTACAGACGGATCTCGTTAGTCTAGATATAGAAGACGGTTGTACAGACGGATCTCGTTAGTCTAGATATAGAAGACGTTTGTCCAACGTCGTATCCCGTTAGTCTAGATATAGAAGACGGTTGTACAGACGGATCTCGTTAGTCTCGATATAGAAAACGGTTGTACAGACGGATCGCGTTAGTCTAGATATAGAAGATGGTTGTACAACGACGTATCTCGTTAGTCTAGATATAGAAGGCGGTTGTACAGACGGATCTCGTTAGTCTAGATATAGAAGACGGTTGTACAGACGGATCTCATTAGTCTAGATATAGAAGACGGTTGTACAGACGGATCTCGTTAGTCTAGATATAGAAGACGGTTGTGCAGACGGATCTCGTTAGTCTAGATATAGAAGACGGTTGTACAGACGGATCTCGTTAGTCTAGATATAGAAGACGGTTGTACAGACGGATCTCGTTAGTCTAGATATAGAAGACGGTTGAACAGACGGATCTCGTTAGTCTAGATATAGAAGAGGGTTGTTTAACGAGAGATCTCGTTAGTCTAGATATAGAAGACGGTTGTACAGACGGGTCTCGTTAGTCTAGATATAGATGACGGTTGTACAGACGGATCTCATTAGTCTAGATATAGAAGACGGTTGTACAGATGGATCTCGTTAGTCTAGATATAGAAGACGGTTGTACAGACGGGTCTCGTTAGTCTAGATATAGATGACGGTTGTACAGACGGATCTCCTTAGTCTAGATATAGAAGACGGTTGTACAGATGGATCTCGTTAGTCTAGATATAGAAGGCGGTTGTACAGACGGATCTCGTTAGTCTAGATTTAGAAGACGGTTGTGCAGACGGATCTCGTTAGTCTAGATATAGAAGACGGTTGTACAGACGGATCTCGTTAGTCTAGATATAGAAGACGGTTGTACAGACGGATCTCGTTAGTCTAGATATAGAAGACGGTTGTACAGACGGATCTCGTTAGTCTAGATATAGAAGAGGGTTGTATAACGAGAGATCTCGTTAGTCTAGATATAGAAGACGGTTGTACAGACGGGTCTCGTTAGTCTAGATATAGATGACGGTTGTACAGACGGATCTCATTAGTCTAGATATAGAAGACGGTTGTACAGATGGATCTCGTTAGTCTAGATATAGAAGACGGTTGTACAGACGGGTCTCGTTAGTCTAGATATAGATGACGGTTGTACAGACGGATCTCCTTAGTCTAGATATAGAAGACGGTTGTACAGATGGATCTCGTTAGTCTAGATATAGAAGGCGGTTGTACAGACGGATCTCGTTAGTCTAGATATAGAAGACGGTTGTATAACGAGAGATCTCGTTAGTCTAGATATAGAAGACGGTTGTACAGACGGATCCCGTTAGTCTAGATATAGAAGACGGTTGTATAACGAGAGATATCGTTAGTCTAGATATAGAAGACGGTTGTACAGACGGATCTCGTTAGTCTAGATATAGAAGACGGTTGTACAGACGGATCTCGTTAGTCTAGATATAGAAGAGGGTTGTATAACGAGAGATCTCGTTAGTCTAGATATAGAAGACGGTTGTACAGACGGGTCTCGTTAGTCTAGATATAGATGACGGTTGTACAGACGGATCTCATTAGTCTAGATATAGAAGACGGTTGTTCAGACGGATCTCGTTAGTCTAGATATAGAAAACGGTTGTACAGACGGATCTCGTTAGTCTAGATATAGAAGACGGTTGTACAGACGGATCTCGTTAGTCTAGATATAGAAGACGTTTGTCCAACGTCGTATCCCGTTAGTCTAGATATAGAAGACGGTTGTACAGACGGATCTCGTTAGTCTAGATATAGAAGACGGTTGTACAGACGGATCTCGTTAGTCTAGATATAGAAGACGGTTGTTCAGACGGATCTCGTTAGTCTAGATATAGAAAACGGTTGTACAGACGGATCTCGTTAGTCTAGATATAGAAGACGGTTGTACAGACGGATCTCGTTAGTCTAGATATAGAAGACGTTTGTCCAACGTCGTATCCCGTTAGTCTAGATATAGAAGACGGTTGTACAGACGGATCTCGTTAGTCTCGATATAGAAAACGGTTGTACAGACGGATCGCGTTAGTCTAGATATAGAAGATGGTTGTACAACGACGTATCTCGTTAGTCTAGATATAGAAGGCGGTTGTACAGACGGATCTCGTTAGTCTAGATATAGAAGACGGTTGTACAGACGGATCTCATTAGTCTAGATATAGAAGACGGTTGTACAGACGGGTCTCGTTAGTCTAGATATAGATGACGGTTGTACAGACGGATCTCATTAGTCTAGATATAGAAGACGGTTGTACAGACGGATCTCGTTAGTCTAGATATAGAAGACGGTTGTGCAGACGGATCTCGTTAGTCTAGATATAGAAGACGGTTGTACAGACGGATCTCGTTAGTCTAGATATAGAAGACGGTTGTACAGACGGATCTCGTTAGTCTAGATATAGAAGACGGTTGTACAGACGGATCTCGTTAGTCTAGATATAGAAGAGGGTTGTATAACGAGAGATCTCCTTAGTCTAGATATAGAAGACGGTTGTACAGACGGGTCTCGTTAGTCTAGATATAGATGACGGTTGTACAGACGGATCTCATTAGTCTAGATATAGAAGACGGTTGTACAGATGGATCTCGTTAGTCTAGATATAGAAGACGGTTGTACAGACGGGTCTCGTTAGTCTAGATATAGATGACGGTTGTACAGACGGATCTCCTTAGTCTAGATATAGAAGACGGTTGTACAGATGGATCTCGTTAGTCTAGATATAGAAGGCGGTTGTACAGACGGATCTCGTTAGTCTAGATATAGAAGACGGTTGTATAACGAGAGATCTCGTTAGTCTAGATATAGAAGACGGTTGTACAGACGGATCCCGTTAGTCTAGATATAGAAGACGGTTGTATAACGAGAGATATCGTTAGTCTAGATATAGAAGACGGTTGTACAGACGGATCTCGTTAGTCTAGATATAGAAGACGGTTGTACAGACGGATCTCGTTAGTCTAGATATAGAAGAGGGTTGTATAACGAGAGATCTCGTTAGTCTAGATATAGAAGACGGTTGTACAGACGGGTCTCGTTAGTCTAGATATAGATGACGGTTGTACAGACGGATCTCATTAGTCTAGATATAGAAGACGGTTGTTCAGACGGATCTCGTTAGTCTAGATATAGAAAACGGTTGTACAGACGGATCTCGTTAGTCTAGATATAGAAGACGGTTGTACAGACGGATCTCGTTAGTCTAGATATAGAAGACGTTTGTCCAACGTCGTATCCCGTTAGTCTAGATATAGAAGACGGTTGTACAGACGGATCTCGTTAGTCTCGATATAGAAAACGGTTGTACAGACGGATCGCGTTAGTCTAGATATAGAAGATGGTTGTACAACGACGTATCTCGTTAGTCTAGATATAGAAGGCGGTTGTACAGACGGATCTCGTTAGTCTAGATATAGAAGACGGTTGTACAGACGGATCTCATTAGTCTAGATATAGAAGACGGTTGTACAGACGGATCTCGTTAGTCTAGATATAGAAGACGGTTGTGCAGACGGATCTCGTTAGTCTAGATATAGAAGACGGTTGTACAGACGGATCTCGTTAGTCTAGATATAGAAGACGGTTGTACAGACGGATCTCGTTAGTCTAGATATAGAAGACGGTTGAACAGACGGATCTCGTTAGTCTAGATATAGAAGAGGGTTGTTTAACGAGAGATCTCGTTAGTCTAGATATAGAAGACGGTTGTACAGACGGGTCTCGTTAGTCTAGATATAGATGACGGTTGTACAGACGGATCTCATTAGTCTAGATATAGAAGACGGTTGTACAGATGGATCTCGTTAGTCTAGATATAGAAGACGGTTGTACAGACGGGTCTCGTTAGTCTAGATATAGATGACGGTTGTACAGACGGATCTCCTTAGTCTAGATATAGAAGACGGTTGTACAGATGGATCTCGTTAGTCTAGATATAGAAGGCGGTTGTACAGACGGATCTCGTTAGTCTAGATTTAGAAGACGGTTGTGCAGACGGATCTCGTTAGTCTAGATATAGAAGACGGTTGTACAGACGGATCTCGTTAGTCTAGATATAGAAGACGGTTGTACAGACGGATCTCGTTAGTCTAGATATAGAAGACGGTTGTACAGACGGATCTCGTTAGTCTAGATATAGAAGAGGGTTGTATAACGAGAGATCTCGTTAGTCTAGATATAGAAGACGGTTGTACAGACGGGTCTCGTTAGTCTAGATATAGATGACGGTTGTACAGACGGATCTCATTAGTCTAGATATAGAAGACGGTTGTACAGATGGATCTCGTTAGTCTAGATATAGAAGACGGTTGTACAGACGGGTCTCGTTAGTCTAGATATAGATGACGGTTGTACAGACGGATCTCCTTAGTCTAGATATAGAAGACGGTTGTACAGATGGATCTCGTTAGTCTAGATATAGAAGGCGGTTGTACAGACGGATCTCGTTAGTCTAGATATAGAAGACGGTTGTATAACGAGAGATCTCGTTAGTCTAGATATAGAAGACGGTTGTACAGACGGATCCCGTTAGTCTAGATATAGAAGACGGTTGTATAACGAGAGATATCGTTAGTCTAGATATAGAAGACGGTTGTACAGACGGATCTCGTTAGTCTAGATATAGAAGACGGTTGTACAGACGGATCTCGTTAGTCTAGATATAGAAGAGGGTTGTATAACGAGAGATCTCGTTAGTCTAGATATAGAAGACGGTTGTACAGACGGGTCTCGTTAGTCTAGATATAGATGACGGTTGTACAGACGGATCTCATTAGTCTAGATATAGAAGACGGTTGTTCAGACGGATCTCGTTAGTCTAGATATAGAAAACGGTTGTACAGACGGATCTCGTTAGTCTAGATATAGAAGACGGTTGTACAGACGGATCTCGTTAGTCTAGATATAGAAGACGTTTGTCCAACGTCGTATCCCGTTAGTCTAGATATAGAAGACGGTTGTACAGACGGATCTCGTTAGTCTCGATATAGAAAACGGTTGTACAGACGGATCGCGTTAGTCTAGATATAGAAGATGGTTGTACAACGACGTATCTCGTTAGTCTAGATATAGAAGGCGGTTGTACAGACGGATCTCGTTAGTCTAGATATAGAAGACGGTTGTACAGACGGATCTCATTAGTCTAGATATAGAAGACGGTTGTACAGACGGATCTCGTTAGCCTAGATATAGAAGACGGTTGTGCAGACGGATCTCGTTAGTCTAGATATAGAAGACGGTTGTACAGACGGATCTCGTTAGTCTAGATATAGAAGACGGTTGTACAGACGGATCTCGTTAGTCTAGATATAGAAGACGGTTGTACAGACGGATCTCGTTAGTCTAGATATAGAAGAGGGTTGTATAACGAGAGATCTCGTTAGTCTAGATATAGAAGACGGTTGTACAGACGGGTCTCGTTAGTCTAGATATAGATGACGGTTGTACAGACGGATCTCATTAGTCTAGATATAGAAGACGGTTGTACAGATGGATCTCGTTAGTCTAGATATAGAAGACGGTTGTACAGACGGGTCTCGTTAGTCTAGATATAGATGACGGTTGTACAGACGGATCTCCTTAGTCTAGATATAGAAGACGGTTGTACAGATGGATCTCGTTAGTCTAGATATAGAAGGCGGTTGTACAGACGGATCTCGTTAGTCTAGATATAGAAGACGGTTGTATAACGAGAGATCTCGTTAGTCTAGATATAGAAGACGGTTGTACAGACGGATCCCGTTAGTCTAGATATAGAAGACGGTTGTATAACGAGAGATATCGTTAGTCTAGATATAGAAGACGGTTGTATAACGAGAGATATCGTTAGTCTAGATATAGAAGACGGTTGTACAGACGGATCTCGTTAGTCTAGATATAGAAGAGGGTTGTATAACGAGAGATCTCGTTAGTCTAGATATAGAAGACGGTTGTACAGACGGATCTCGTTAGTCTAGATATAGAAGACGGTTGTACAGACGGATCTCGTTAGTCTAGATATAGAAGACGGTTGTACAGACGGATCTCGTTAGTCTAGATATAGAAGACGGTTGTACAGACGGATCTCGTTAGTCTAGATATAGAAGACGGTTGTATAACGAGAGATATCGTTAGTCTAGATATAGAAGACGGTTGTACAGACGGATCTCATTAGTCTAGATATAGAAGACGGTTGTACAGACGGATCTCGTTAGTCTAGATATAGAAGACGGTTGTGCAGACGGATCTCGTTAGTCTAGATATAGAAGACGGTTGTACAGACGGATCTCGTTAGTCTAGATATAGAAGACGGTTGTACAGACGGATCTCGTTAGTCTAGATATAGAAGACGGTTGTACAGACGGATCTCGTTAGTCTAGATATAGAAGAGGGTTGTATAACGAGAGATCTCGTTAGTCTAGATATAGAAGACGGTTGTACAGACGGGTCTCGTTAGTCTAGATATAGATGACGGTTGTACAGACGGATCTCATTAGTCTAGATATAGAAGACGGTTGTACAGATGGATCTCGTTAGTCTAGATATAGAAGACGGTTGTACAGACGGGTCTCGTTAGTCTAGATATAGATGACGGTTGTACAGACGGATCTCCTTAGTCTAGATATAGAAGACGGTTGTACAGATGGATCTCGTTAGTCTAGATATAGAAGGCGGTTGTACAGACGGATCTCGTTAGTCTAGATATAGAAGACGGTTGTACAGACGGATCCCGTTAGTCTAGATATAGAAGACGGTTGTATAACGAGAGATATCGTTAGTCTAGATATAGAAGACGGTTGTACAGACGGATCTCGTTAGTCTAGATATAGAAGACGGTTGTACAGACGGATCTCGTTAGTCTAGATATAGAAGAGGGTTGTATAACGAGAGATCTCGTTAGTCTAGATATAGAAGACGGTTGTACAGACGGGTCTCGTTAGTCTAGATATAGATGACGGTTGTACAGACGGATCTCATTAGTCTAGATATAGAAGACGGTTGTTCAGACGGATCTCGTTAGTCTAGATATAGAAAACGGTTGTACAGACGGATCTCGTTAGTCTAGATATAGAAGACGGTTGTACAGACGGATCTCGTTAGTCTAGATATAGAAGACGTTTGTCCAACGTCGTATCCCGTTAGTCTAGATATAGAAGACGGTTGTACAGACGGATCTCGTTAGTCTCGATATAGAAAACGGTTGTACAGACGGATCGCGTTAGTCTAGATATAGAAGATGGTTGTACAACGACGTATCTCGTTAGTCTAGATATAGAAGGCGGTTGTACAGACGGATCTCGTTAGTCTAGATATAGAAGACGGTTGTACAGACGGATCTCATTAGTCTAGATATAGAAGACGGTTGTACAGACGGATCTCGTTAGTCTAGATATAGAAGACGGTTGTGCAGACGGATCTCGTTAGTCTAGATATAGAAGACGGTTGTACAGACGGATCTCGTTAGTCTAGATATAGAAGACGGTTGTACAGACGGATCTCGTTAGTCTAGATATAGAAGACGGTTGAACAGACGGATCTCGTTAGTCTAGATATAGAAGAGGGTTGTTTAACGAGAGATCTCGTTAGTCTAGATATAGAAGACGGTTGTACAGACGGGTCTCGTTAGTCTAGATATAGATGACGGTTGTACAGACGGATCTCGTTAGTCTAGATATAGAAGACGTTTGTCCAACGTCGTATCCCGTTAGTCTAGATATAGAAGACGGTTGTACAGACGGATCTCGTTAGTCTCGATATAGAAAACGGTTGTACAGACGGATCGCGTTAGTCTAGATATAGAAGATGGTTGTACAACGACGTATCTCGTTAGTCTAGATATAGAAGGCGGTTGTACAGACGGATCTCGTTAGTCTAGATATAGAAGACGGTTGTACAGACGGATCTCATTAGTCTAGATATAGAAGACGGTTGTACAGACGGATCTCGTTAGTCTAGATATAGAAGACGGTTGTGCAGACGGATCTCGTTAGTCTAGATATAGAAGACGGTTGTACAGACGGATCTCGTTAGTCTAGATATAGAAGACGGTTGTACAGACGGATCTCGTTAGTCTAGATATAGAAGACGGTTGTACAGACGGATCTCGTTAGTCTAGATATAGAAGAGGGTTGTATAACGAGAGATCTCGTTAGTCTAGATATAGAAGACGGTTGTACAGACGGGTCTCGTTAGTCTAGATATAGATGACGGTTGTACAGACGGATCTCATTAGTCTAGATATAGCAGACGGTTGTACAGATGGATCTCGTTAGTCTAGATATAGAAGACGGTTGTACAGACGGGTCTCGTTAGTCTAGATATAGATGACGGTTGTACAGACGGATCTCCTCAGTCTAGATATAGAAGACGGTTGTACAGATGGATCTCGTTAGTCTAGATATAGAAGGCGGTTGTACAGACGGATCTCGTTAGTCTAGATATAGAAGACGGTTGTATAACGAGAGATCTCGTTAGTCTAGATATAGAAGACGGTTGTACAGACGGATCCCGTTAGTCTAGATATAGAAGACGGTTGTATAACGAGAGATATCGTTAGTCTAGATATAGAAGACGGTTGTACAGACGGATCTCGTTAGTCTAGATATAGAAGACGGTTGTACAGACGGATCTCGTTAGTCTAGATATAGAAGAGGGTTGTATAACGAGAGATCTCGTTAGTCTAGATATAGAAGACGGTTGTACAGACGGGTCTCGTTAGTCTAGATATAGAAAACGGTTGTACAGACGGATCTCGTTAGTCTAGATATAGAAGACGGTTGTACAGACGGATCTCGTTAGTCTAGATATAGAAGACGGTTGTACAGACGGATCTCGTTAGTCTAGATATAGAAGACGGTTGTACAGACGGATCTCGTTAGTCTAGATATAGAAGACGGTTGTACAGACGGATCTCGTTAGTCTAGATATAGAAGACGGTTGTACAGACGGATCTCGTTAGTCTAGATATAGAAGACGTTTGTCCAACGACGTATCCCGTTAGTCTAGATATAGTAGACGGTTGTATAACGAGAGATCTCGTTAGTCTAGATATAGAAGACGGTTGTACAGACGGATCTCGTTAGTCTAGATATAGAAGACGGTTGTACAGACGGATCTCGTTAGTCTAGATATTGAAGACGGTTGTTCAGACGGATCTCGTTAGTCTAGATATAGAAAACGGTTGTACAGACGGATCTCGTTAGTCTAGATATGGAAGACGGTTGTACAGACGGATCTCGTTAGTCTAGATATAGAAGACGTTTGTCCAACGTCGTATCCCGTTAGTCTAGATATAGAAAACGGTTGTTCAGACGGATCTCGTTAGTCTAGATATAGAAAACGGTTGTACAGACGGATCTCGTTAGTCTAGATATAGAAGACGGTTGTACAGACGGATCTCGTTAGTCTAGATATAGAAGACGTTTGTCCAACGTCGTATCCCGTTAGTCTAGATATAGAAGACGGTTGTACAGACGGATCTCGTTAGTCTCGATATAGAAAACGGTTGTACAGACGGATCGCGTTAGTCTAGATATAGAAGATGGTTGTACAACGACGTATCTCGTTAGTCTAGATATAGAAGGCGGTTGTACAGACGGATCTCGTTAGTCTAGATATAGAAGACGGTTGTACAGACGGATCTCATTAGTCTAGATATAGAAGACGGTTGTACAGACGGATCTCGTTAGTCTAGATATAGAAGACGGTTGTGCAGACGGATCTCGTTAGTCTAGATATAGAAGACGGTTGTACAGACGGATCTCGTTAGTCTAGATATAGAAGACGGTTGTGCAGACGGATCTCGTTAGTCTAGATATAGAAGACGGTTGTACAGACGGATCTCGTTAGTCTAGATATAGAAGACGGTTGTACAGACGGATCTCGTTAGTCTAGATATAGAAGACGGTTGTACAGACGGATCTCGTTAGTCTAGATATAGAAGAGGGTTGTATAACGAGAGATCTCGTTAGTCTAGATATAGAAGACGGTTGTACAGACGGGTCTCGTTAGTCTAGATATAGATGACGGTTGTACAGACGGATCTCATTAGTCTAGATATAGAAGACGGTTGTACAGATGGATCTCGTTAGTCTAGATATAGAAGACGGTTGTACAGACGGGTCTCGTTAGTCTAGATATAGATGACGGTTGTACAGACGGATCTCCTTAGTCTAGATATAGAAGACGGTTGTACAGATGGATCTCGTTAGTCTAGATATAGAAGGCGGTTGTACAGACGGATCTCGTTAGTCTAGATATAGAAGACGGTTGTACAGACGGGTCTCGTTAGTCTAGATATAGAAGACGGTTGTACAGACGGGTCTCGTTAGTCTAGATATAGATGACGGTTGTACAGACGGATCTCCTTAGTCTAGATATAGAAGACGGTTGTACAGATGGATCTCGTTAGTCTAGATATAGAAGGCGGATGTACAGACGGATCTCGTTAGTCTAGATTTAGAAGACGGTTGTGCAGACGGATCTCGTTAGTCTAGATATAGAAGACGGTTGTACAGACGGATCTCGTTAGTCTAGATATAGAAGACGGTTGTACAGACGGATCTCGTTAGTCTAGATATAGAAGACGGTTGTACAGACGGATCTCGTTAGTCTAGATATAGAAGAGGGTTGTATAACGAGAGATCTCGTTAGTCTAGATATAGAAGACGGTTGTACAGACGGATCTCGTTAGTCTAGATATAGAAGACGGTTGTACAGACGGGTCTCGTTAGTCTAGATATAGAAGAGGGTTGTATAACGAGAGATCTCGTTAGTCTAGATATAGAAGACGGTTGTACAGACGGGTCTCGTTAGTCTAGATATAGATGACGGTTGTACAGACGGATCTCATTAGTCTAGATATAGAAGACGGTTGTTCAGACGGATCTCGTTAGTCTAGATATAGAAAACGGTTGTACAGACGGATCTCGTTAGTCTAGATATAGAAGACGGTTGTACAGACGGATCTCGTTAGTCTAGATATAGAAGACGTTTGTCCAACGTCGTATCCCGTTAGTCTAGATATAGAAGACGGTTGTACAGACGGATCTCGTTAGTCTCGATATAGAAAACGGTTGTACAGACGGATCGCGTTAGTCTAGATATAGAAGATGGTTGTACAACGACGTATCTCGTTAGTCTAGATATAGAAGGCGGTTGTACAGACGGATCTCGTTAGTCTAGATATAGAAGACGGTTGTACAGACGGATCTCATTAGTCTAGATATAGAAGACGGTTGTACAGACGGATCTCGTTAGTCTAGATATAGAAGACGGTTGTGCAGACGGATCTCGTTAGTCTAGATATAGAAGACGGTTGTACAGACGGATCTCGTTAGTCTAGATATAGAAGACGGTTGTACAGACGGATCTCGTTAGTCTAGATATAGAAGACGGTTGAACAGACGGATCTCGTTAGTCTAGATATAGAAGAGGGTTGTATAACGAGAGATCTCGTTAGTCTAGATATAGAAGACGGTTGTACAGACGGGTCTCGTTAGTCTAGATATAGATGACGGTTGTACAGACGGATCTCATTAGTCTAGATATAGAAGACGGTTGTACAGATGGATCTCGTTAGTCTAGATATAGAAGACGGTTGTACAGACGGGTCTCGTTAGTCTAGATATAGATGACGGTTGTACAGACGGATCTCCTTAGTCTAGATATAGAAGACGGTTGTACAGATGGATCTCGTTAGTCTAGATATAGAAGGCGGATGTACAGACGGATCTCGTTAGTCTAGATTTAGAAGACGGTTGTGCAGACGGATCTCGTTAGTCTAGATATAGAAGACGGTTGTACAGACGGATCTCGTTAGTCTAGATATAGAAGACGGTTGTACAGACGGATCTCGTTAGTCTAGATATAGAAGACGGTTGTACAGACGGATCTCGTTAGTCTAGATATAGAAGAGGGTTGTATAACGAGAGATCTCGTTAGTCTAGATATAGAAGACGGTTGTACAGACGGGTCTCGTTAGTCTAGATATAGATGACGGTTGTACAGACGGATCTCATTAGTCTAGATATAGAAGACGGTTGTACAGATGGATCTCGTTAGTCTAGATATAGAAGACGGTTGTACAGACGGGTCTCGTTAGTCTAGATATAGATGACGGTTGTACAGACGGATCTCCTTAGTCTAGATATAGAAGACGGTTGTACAGATGGATCTCGTTAGTCTAGATATAGAAGGCGGTTGTACAGACGGATCTCGTTAGTCTAGATATAGAAGACGGTTGTATAACGAGAGATCTCGTTAGTCTAGATATAGAAGACGGTTGTACAGACGGATCCCGTTAGTCTAGATATAGAAGACGGTTGTATAACGAGAGATATCGTTAGTCTAGATATAGAAGACGGTTGTACAGACGGATCTCGTTAGTCTAGATATAGAAGACGGTTGTACAGACGGATCTCGTTAGTCTAGATATAGAAGAGGGTTGTATAACGAGAGATCTCGTTAGTCTAGATATAGAAGACGGTTGTACAGACGGGTCTCGTTAGTCTAGATATAGATGACGGTTGTACAGACGGATCTCATTAGTCTAGATATAGAAGACGGTTGTTCAGACGGATCTCGTTAGTCTAGATATAGAAAACGGTTGTACAGACGGATCTCGTTAGTCTAGATATAGAAGACGGTTGTACAGACGGATCTCGTTAGTCTAGATATAGAAGACGTTTGTCCAACGTCGTATCCCGTTAGTCTAGATATAGAAGACGGTTGTACAGACGGATCTCGTTAGTCTCGATATAGAAAACGGTTGTACAGACGGATCGCGTTAGTCTAGATATAGAAGATGGTTGTACAACGACGTATCTCGTTAGTCTAGATATAGAAGGCGGTTGTACAGACGGATCTCGTTAGTCTAGATATAGAAGACGGTTGTACAGACGGATCTCATTAGTCTAGATATAGAAGACGGTTGTACAGACGGATCTCGTTAGTCTAGATATAGAAGACGGTTGTGCAGACGGATCTCGTTAGTCTAGATATAGAAGACGGTTGTACAGACGGATCTCGTTAGTCTAGATATAGAAGACGGTTGTACAGACGGATCTCGTTAGTCTAGATATAGAAGAGGGTTGTACAGACGGATCTCGTTAGTCTAGATATAGAAGAGGGTTGTATAACGAGAGATCTCGTTAGTCTAGATATAGAAGACGGTTGTACAGACGGGTCTCGTTAGTCTAGATATAGATGACGGTTGTACAGACGGATCTCATTAGTCTAGATATAGAAGACGGTTGTACAGACGGATCTCGTTAGTCTAGATATTGAAGACGTTTGTCCAACGACGTACCTCGTTAGTCTAGATATAGAAAACGGTTGTACAGACGGATCTCGTTAGTCTAGATATAGAAGACGGTTGTACAGACGGATCTCGTTAGTCTAGATATAGAAGACGGTTGTACAGACGGGTCTCGTTAGTCTAGATATAGATGACGGTTGTACAGACGGATCTCCTTAGTCTAGATATAGAAGACGGTTGTACAGATGGATCTCGTTAGTCTAGATATAGAAGGCGGTTGTACAGACGGATCTCGTTAGTCTAGATATAGAAGACGGTTGTATAACGAGAGATCTCGTTAGTCTAGATATAGAAGACGGTTGTACAGACGGATCTCGTTAGTCTAGATATAGAAGACGGTTGTACAGACGGATCTCGTTAGTCTAGATATAGAAGACGGTTGTACAGACGGATCTCGTTAGTCTAGATATAGAAGACGGTTGTATAACGAGAGATCTCGTTAGTCTAGATATAGAAGACGGTTGTACAGACGGATCCCGTTAATCTAGATATAGAAGACGGTTGTCCAACGACGTATCCCGTTAGTCTAGATATAGAAGACGGTTGTACAGACGGGTCTCGTTAGTCTAGATATAGATGACGGTTGTACAGACGGATCTCGTTAGTCTAGATATAGAAGAAGCTTGTACAGACGGGTCTCGTGAGTCTATATAGAGAAGACGGTTGTACAGACGGATCTCGTTAGTCTAGATATAGAAGACGGTTGTACCGACGGATCTCTTTAGTCTAGATATAGAAGACGGTTGTACAGACGGATCCCGTTAGTCTAGATATAGAAGACGGTTGTACAGACGGATCTCGTTAGTCTAGATATTGAAGACGTTTGTCCAACGACGTACCTCGTTAGTCTAGATATAGAAAACGGTTGTACAGACAGATCTCGTGAGTCTAGATAGAGAAGACGGTTGTACAGACGGGTCTCGTTAGTCTAGATATAGAAGACGGTTGTGCAGACGGATCTCATTAGTCTAGATATAGAAGACGGTTGTACAGACGGATCTCGTTAGTCTAGATATAGAAGACGTTTGTCCAACGCCGTATCCCGTTAGTCTAGATATAGAAGACGGTTGTACAGACGGGTCTCGTTAGTCTAGATATAGATGACGGTTGTACAGACGGATCTCATTAGTCTAGATATAGAAGACGGTTGTACAGATGGATCTCGTTAGTCTAGATATAGAAGACGGTTGTACAGACGGATCTCGTTAGTCTAGATATAGAAGACGGTTGTACAGACGGATCTCGTTAGTCTAGATATAGAAGACGGTTGTACAGACGGATCTCGTTAGTCTAGATATAGAAGACGGTTGTACAGACGGATCTCGTTAGTCTAGATATAGAAGAGGGTTGTATAACGAGAGATCTCATTAGTCTAGATATAGAAGACGGTTGTACAGATGGATCTCATTAGTCTAGATATAGAAGACGGTTGTACAGATGGATCTCGTTAGTCTAGATATAGAAGACGGTTGTACAGACGGATCTCGTTAGTCTAGATATAGAAGACGGTTGTACAGACGGATCTCGTTAGTCTAGATATAGAAGACGGTTGTACAGACGGATCTCGTTAGTCTAGATATAGAAGACGGTTGTACAGACGGATCTCGTTAGTCTAGATATAGAAGACGTTTGTCCAACGCCGTATCCCGTTAGTCTAGATATAGAAGACGGTTGTACAGACGGGTCTCGTTAGTCTAGATATAGATGACGGTTGTACAGACGGATCTCATTAGTCTAGATATAGAAGACGGTTGTACAGATGGATCTCGTTAGTCTAGATATAGAAGACGGTTGTACAGACGGATCTCGTTAGTCTAGATATAGAAGACGGTTGTACAGACGGATCTCGTTAGTCTAGATATAGAAGACGGTTGTACAGACGGATCTCGTTAGTCTAGATATAGAAGACGGTTGTACAGACGGATCTCGTTAGTCTAGATATAGAAGAGGGTTGTATAACGAGAGATCTCGTTAGTCTAGATATAGAAGACGGTTGTACAGACGGGTCTCGTTAGTCTAGATATAGATGACGGTTGTACAGACGGATCTCATTAGTCTAGATATAGAAGACGGTTGTACAGATGGATCTCGTTAGTCTAGATATAGAAGACGGTTGTACAGACGGGTCTCGTTAGTCTAGATATAGATGACGGTTGTACAGACGGATCTCCTTAGTCTAGATATAGAAGACGGTTGTACAGATGGATCTCGTTAGTCTAGATATAGAAGGCGGTTGTACAGACGGATCTCGTTAGTCTAGATATAGAAGACGGTTGTATAACGAGAGATCTCGTTAGTCTAGATATAGAAGACGGTTGTATAACGAGAGATCTCGTTAGTCTAGATATAGAAGACGGTTGTACAGACGGATCCCGTTAGTCTAGATATAGAAGACGGTTGTATAACGAGAGATATCGTTAGTCTAGATATAGAAGACGGTTGTACAGACGGATCTCGTTAGTCTAGATATAGAAGACGGTTGTACAGACGGATCTCGTTAGTCTAGATATAGAAGACGGTTGTACAGACGGATCTCGTTAGTCTAGATATAGAAGACGTTTGTCCAACGACGTATCCCGTTAGTCTAGATATAGAAGACGGTTGTATAACGAGAGATCTCGTTAGTCTAGATATAGAAGACGGTTGTACAGACGGATCTCGTTAGTCTAGATATAGAAGACGGTTGTACAGACGGATCTCGTTAGTCTAGATATAGAAGACGGTTGTTCAGACGGATCTCGTTAGTCTAGATATAGAAAACGGTTGTACAGACGGATCTCGTTAGTCTAGATATAGAAGACGGTTGTACAGACGGATCTCGTTAGTCTAGATATAGAAGACGTTTGTCCAACGTCGTATCCCGTTAGTCTAGATATAGAAGACGGTTGTACAGACGGATCTCGTTAGTCTCGATATAGAAAACGGTTGTACAGACGGATCGCGTTAGTCTAGATATAGAAGATGGTTGTACAACGACGTATCTCGTTAGTCTAGATATAGAAGGCGGTTGTACAGACGGATCTCGTTAGTCTAGATATAGAAGACGGTTGTACAGACGGATCTCATTAGTCTAGATATAGAAGACGGTTGTACAGACGGATCTCGTTAGTCTAGATATAGAAGACGGTTGTGCAGACGGATCTCGTTAGTCTAGATATAGAAGACGGTTGTACAGACGGATCTCGTTAGTCTAGATATAGAAGACGGTTGTACAGACGGATCTCGTTAGTCTAGATATAGAAGACGGTTGTACAGACGGATCTCGTTAGTCTAGATATAGAAGAGGGTTGTATAACGAGAGATCTCGTTAGTCTAGATATAGAAGACGGTTGTACAGACGGGTCTCGTTAGTCTAGATATAGATGACGGTTGTACAGACGGATCTCATTAGTCTAGATATAGAAGACGGTTGTACAGATGGATCTCGTTAGTCTAGATATAGAAGACGGTTGTACAGACGGGTCTCGTTAGTCTAGATATAGATGACGGTTGTACAGACGGATCTCCTTAGTCTAGATATAGAAGACGGTTGTACAGATGGATCTCGTTAGTCTAGATATAGAAGGCGGTTGTACAGACGGATCTCGTTAGTCTAGATATAGAAGACGGTTGTATAACGAGAGATCTCGTTAGTCTAGATATAGAAGACGGTTGTACAGACGGATCGCGTTAGTCTAGATATAGAAGACGGTTGTATAACGAGAGATATCGTTAGTCTAGATATAGAAGACGGTTGTACAGACGGATCTCGTTAGTCTAGATATAGAAGACGGTTGTACAGACGGATCTCGTTAGTCTAGATATAGAAGAGGGTTGTATAACGAGAGATCTCGTTAGTCTAGATATAGAAGAGGGTTGTATAACGAGAGATCTCGTTAGTCTAGATATAGAAGACGGTTGTACAGACGGGTCTCGTTAGTCTAGATATAGATGACGGTTGTACAGACGGATCTCATTAGTCTAGATATAGAAGACGGTTGTTCAGACGGATCTCGTTAGTCTAGATATAGAAAACGGTTGTACAGACGGATCTCGTTAGTCTAGATATAGAAGACGGTTGTACAGACGGATCTCGTTAGTCTAGATATAGAAGACGTTTGTCCAACGTCGTATCCCGTTAGTCTAGATATAGAAGACGGTTGTACAGACGGATCTCGTTAGTCTCGATATAGAAAACGGTTGTACAGACGGATCGCGTTAGTCTAGATATAGAAGATGGTTGTACAACGACGTATCTCGTTAGTCTAGATATAGAAGGCGGTTGTACAGACGGATCTCGTTAGTCTAGATATAGAAGACGGTTGTTCAGACGGATCTCATTAGTCTAGATATAGAAGACGGTTGTACAGACGGATCTCGTTAGTCTAGATATAGAAGACGGTTGTGCAGACGGATCTCGTTAGTCTAGATATAGAAGACGGTTGTACAGACGGATCTCGTTAGTCTAGATATAGAAGACGGTTGTACAGACGGATCTCGTTAGTCTAGATATAGAAGACGGTTGTACAGACGGATCTCGTTAGTCTAGATATAGAAGAGGGTTGTATAACGAGAGATCTCGTTAGTCTAGATATAGAAGACGGTTGTACAGACGGGTCTCGTTAGTCTAGATATAGATGACGGTTGTACAGACGGATCTCATTAGTCTAGATATAGAAGACGGTTGTACAGATGGATCTCGTTAGTCTAGATATAGAAGACGGTTGTACAGACGGGTCTCGTTAGTCTAGATATAGATGACGGTTGTACAGACGGATCTCATTAGTCTAGATATAGAAGACGGTTGTTCAGACGGATCTCGTTAGTCTAGATATAGAAAACGGTTGTACAGACGGATCTCGTTAGTCTAGATATAGAAGACGGTTGTACAGACGGATCTCGTTAGTCTAGATATAGAAGACGTTTGTCCAACGTCGTATCCCGTTAGTCTAGATATAGAAGACGGTTGTACAGACGGATCTCGTTAGTCTAGATATAGAAGACGGTTGTACAGACGGATCTCGTTAGTCTAGATATAGAAGACGGTTGAACAGACGGATCTCGTTAGTCTAGATATAGAAGAGGGTTGTATAACGAGAGATCTCGTTAGTCTAGATATAGAAGACGGTTGTACAGACGGATCTCGTTAGTCTAGATATAGAAGACGGTTGTACAGACGGATCTCGTTAGTCTAGATATAGAAGACGGTTGTACAGACGGATCTCGTTAGTCTAGATATAGAAGACGGTTGTACAGACGGGTCTCGTTAGTCTAGATATAGATGACGGTTGTACAGACGGATCTCCTTAGTCTAGATATAGAAGACGGTTGTACAGATGGATCTCGTTAGTCTAGATATAGAAGGCGGTTGTACAGACGGATCTCATTAGTCTAGATATAGAAAACGGTTGTACAGACGGATCGCGTTAGTCTAGATATAGAAGATGGTTGTACAACGACGTATCTCGTTAGTCTAGATATAGAAGGCGGTTGTACAGACGGATCTCGTTAGTCTAGATATAGAAGACGGTTGTACAGACGGATCTCATTAGTCTAGATATAGAAGACGGTTGTACAGACGGATCTCGTTAGTCTAGATATAGAAGACGGTTGTGCAGACGGATCTCGTTAGTCTATATATAGAAGACGGTTGTACAGACGGATCTCGTTAGTCTAGATATAGAAGACGGTTGTACAGACGGATCTCGTTAGTCTAGATATAGAAGACGGTTGTACAGATGGATCTCGTTAGTCTAGATATAGATGACGGTTGTACAGACGGATCTCATTAGTCTAGATATAGAAGACGGTTGTTCAGACGGATCTCGTTAGTCTAGATATAGAAAACGGTTGTACAGACGGATCTCGTTAGTCTAGATATAGAAGACGGTTGTACAGACGGATCTCGTTAGTCTAGATATAGAAGACGTTTGTCCAACGTCGTATCCCGTTAGTCTAGATATAGAAGACGGTTGTACAGACGGATCTCGTTAGTCTCGATATAGAAAACGGTTGTACAGACGGATCGCGTTAGTCTAGATATAGAAGATGGTTGTACAACGACGTATCTCGTTAGTCTAGATATAGAAGGCGGTTGTACAGACGGATCTCGTTAGTCTAGATATAGAAGACGGTTGTACAGACGGATCTCGTTAGTCTAGATATAGAAGACGGTTGTACAGACGGATCTCGTTAGTCTAGATATAGAAGAGGGTTGTATAACGAGAGATCTCGTTAGTCTAGATATAGAAGACGGTTGTACAGACGGGTCTCCTTAGTCTAGATATAGAAGACGGTTGTACAGACGGATCTCGTTAGTCAAGATATAGAAGACGGTTGTACAGACGGATCTCGTTAGTCTAGATATAGAAGACGGTTGTACAGATGGATCTCGTTAGTCTAGATATAGAAGACGGTTGTACAGACGGATCTCGTTAGTCTAGATATAGAAGACGGTTGTATAACGAGAGATCTCGTTAGTCTAGATATAGAAGACGGTTGTACAGACGGATCCCGTTAGTCTAGATATAGAAGACGGTTGTATAACGAGAGATATCGTTAGTCTAGATATAGAAGACGGTTGTACAGACGGATCTCGTTAGTCTAGATATAGAAGACGGTTGTACAGACGGATCTCGTTAGTCTAGATATAGAAGACGTTTGTCCAACGACGTATCCCGTTAGTCTAGATATAGAAGACGGTTGTATAACGATTGATCTCGTTAGTCTAGATATAGAAGACGGTTGTACAGACGGATCTCGTTAGTCTAGATATAGAAGACGGTTGTACAGACGGATCTCGTTAGTCAAGATATAGAAGACGGTTGTACAGACGGATCTCGTTAGTCTAGATATAGAAGACGTTTGTCCAACGCCGTATCCCGTTAGTCTAGATATAGAAGACGGTTGTACAGACGGGTCTCGTTAGTCTAGATATAGATGACGGTTGTACAGACGGATCTCATTAGTCTAGATATAGAAGACGGTTGTACAGATGGATCTCGTTAGTCTAGATATAGAAGACGGTTGTACAGACGGATCTCGTTAGTCTAGATATAGAAGACGGTTGTACAGACGGATCTCGTTAGTCTAGATATAGAAGACGGTTGTACAGACGGATCTCGTTAGTCTAGATATAGAAGACGGTTGTACAGACGGATCTCGTTAGTCTAGATATAGAAGAGGGTTGTATAACGAGAGATCTCGTTAGTCTAGATATAGAAGACGGTTGTACAGACGGGTCTCGTTAGTCTAGATATAGATGACGGTTGTACAGACGGATCTCATTAGTCTAGATATAGACGACGGTTGTACAGATGGATCTCGTTAGTCTAGATATAGAAGACGGTTGTACAGACGGGTCTCGTTAGTCTAGATATAGATGACGGTTGTACAGACGGATCTCCTTAGTCTAGATATAGAAGACGGTTGTACAGATGGATCTCGTTAGTCTAGATATAGAAGGCGGTTGTACAGACGGATCTCGTTAGTCTAGATATAGAAGACGGTTGTATAACGAGAGATCTCGTTAGTCTAGATATAGAAGACGGTTGTACAGACGGATCCCGTTAGTCTAGATATAGAAGACGGTTGTATAACGAGAGATATCGTTAGTCTAGATATAGAAGACGGTTGTACAGACGGATCTCGTTAGTCTAGATATAGAAGACGGTTGTACAGACGGATCTCGTTAGTCTAGATATAGAAGACGTTTGTCCAACGACGTATCCCGTTAGTCTAGATATAGAAGACGGTTGTATAACGAGAGATCTCGTTAGTCTAGATATAGAAGACGGTTGTACAGACGGATCTCGTTAGTCTAGATATAGAAGACGGTTGTACAGACGGATCTCGTTAGTCTAGATATAGAAGACGGTTGTTCAGACGGATCTCGTTAGTCTAGATATAGAAAACGGTTGTACAGACGGATCTCGTTAGTCTAGATATAGAAGACGGTTGTACAGACGGATCTCGTTAGTCTAGATATAGAAGACGTTTGTCCAACGTCGTATCCCGTTAGTCTAGATATAGAAGACGGTTGTACAGACGGATCTCGTTAGTCTCGATATAGAAAACGGTTGTACAGACGGATCGCGTTAGTCTAGATATAGAAGATGGTTGTACAACGACGTATCTCGTTAGTCTAGATATAGAAGGCGGTTGTACAGACGGATCTCGTTAGTCTAGATATAGAAGACGGTTGTACAGACGGATCTCATTAGTCTAGATATAGAAGACGGTTGTACAGACGGATCTCGTTAGTCTAGATATAGAAGACGGTTGTGCAGACGGATCTCGTTAGTCTAGATATAGAAGACGGTTGTACAGACGGATCTCGTTAGTCTAGATATAGAAGACGGTTGTACAGACGGATCTCGTTAGTCTAGATATAGAAGACGGTTGTACAGACGGATCTCGTTAGTCTAGATATAGAAGAGGGTTGTATAACGAGAGATCTCGTTAGTCTAGATATAGAAGACGGTTGTACAGACGGGTCTCGTTAGTCTAGATATAGATGACGGTTGTACAGACGGATCTCATTAGTCTAGATATAGCAGACGGTTGTACAGATGGATCTCGTTAGTCTAGATATAGAAGACGGTTGTACAGACGGGTCTCGTTAGTCTAGATATAGATGACGGTTGTACAGACGGATCTCCTCAGTCTAGATATAGAAGACGGTTGTACAGATGGATCTCGTTAGTCTAGATATAGAAGGCGGTTGTACAGACGGATCTCGTTAGTCTAGATATAGAAGACGGTTGTATAACGAGAGATCTCGTTAGTCTAGATATAGAAGACGATTGTACAGACGGATCCCGTTAGTCTAGATATAGAAGACGGTTGTATAACGAGAGATATCGTTAGTCTAGATATAGAAGACGGTTGTACAGACGGATCTCGTTAGTCTAGATATAGAAGACGGTTGTACAGACGGATCTCGTTAGTCTAGATATAGAAGAGGGTTGTATAACGAGAGATCTCGTTAGTCTAGATATAGAAGACGGTTGTACAGACGGGTCTCGTTAGTCTAGATATAGAGGACGGTTGTACAGACGGATCTCATTAGTCTAGATATAGAAGACGGTTGTTCAGACGGATCTCGTTAGTCTAGATATAGAAAACGGTTGTACAGACGGATCTCGTTAGTCTAGATATAGAAGACGGTTGTTCAGACGGATCTCGTTAGTCTAGATATAGAAAACGGTTGTACAGACGGATCTCGTTAGTCTAGATATAGAAGACGGTTGTACAGACGGATCTCGTTAGTCTAGATATAGAAGACGTTTGTCCAACGTCGTATCCCGTTAGTCTAGATATAGAAGACGGTTGTACAGACGGATCTCGTTAGTCTAGATATAGAAGACGGTTGTACAGACGGATCTCATTAGTCTAGATATAGAAGACGGTTGTACAGACGGATCTCGTTAGTCTAGATATAGAAGACGGTTGTGCAGACGGATCTCGTTAGTCTAGATATAGAAGACGGTTGTACAGACGGATCTCGTTAGTCTAGATATAGAAGACGGTTGTACAGACGGATCTCGTTAGTCTAGATATAGAAGACGGTTGTACAGACGGATCTCGTTAGTCTAGATATAGAAGAGGGTTGTATAACGAGAGATCTCGTTAGTCTAGATATAGAAGACGGTTGTACAGACGGGTCTCGTTAGTCTAGATATAGATGACGGTTGTACAGACGGATCTCATTAGTCTAGATATAGAAGACGGTTGTACAGATGGATCTCGTTAGTCTAGATATAGAAGGCGGTTGTACAGACGGATCTCGTTAGTCTAGATATAGAAGACGGTTGTATAACGAGAGATCTCGTTAGTCTAGATATAGAAGACGGTTGTACAGACGGATCCCGTTAGTCTAGATATAGAAGACGGTTGTATAACGAGAGATATCGTTAGTCTAGATATAGAAGACGGTTGTACAGACGGATCTCGTTAGTCTAGATATAGAAGACGGTTGTACAGACGGATCTCGTTAGTCTAGATATAGAAGAGGGTTGTATAACGAGAGATCTCGTTAGTCTAGATATAGAAGACGGTTGTACAGACGGGTCTCGTTAGTCTAGATATAGATGACGGTTGTACAGACGGATCTCATTAGTCTAGATATAGAAGACGGTTGTTCAGACGGATCTCGTTAGTCTAGATATAGAAAACGGTTGTACAGACGGATCTCGTTAGTCTAGATATAGAAGACGGTTGTACAGACGGATCTCGTTAGTCTAGATATAGAAGACGTTTGTCCAACGTCGTATCCCGTTAGTCTAGATATAGAAGACGGTTGTACAGACGGATCTCGTTAGTCTCGATATAGAAAACGGTTGTACAGACGGATCGCGTTAGTCTAGATATAGAAGATGGTTGTACAACGACGTATCTCGTTAGTCTAGATATAGAAGGCGGTTGTACAGACGGATCTCGTTAGTCTAGATATAGAAGACGGTTGTACAGACGGATCTCATTAGTCTAGATATAGAAGACGGTTGTACAGACGGATCTCGTTAGTCTAGATATAGAAGACGGTTGTGCAGACGGATCTCGTTAGTCTAGATATAGAAGACGGTTGTACAGATGGATCTCGTTAGTCTAGATATAGAAGACGGTTGTACAGACGGATCTCGTTAGTCTAGATATAGAAGACGGTTGAACAGACGGATCTCGTTAGTCTAGATATAGAAGAGGGTTGTATAACGAGAGATCTCGTTAGTCTAGATATAGAAGACGGTTGTACAGACGGGTCTCGTTAGTCTAGATATAGAAGACGGTTGTACAGACGGATCTCGTTAGTCTAGATATAGAAGACGGTTGTACAGACGGATCTCGTTAGTCTAGATATAGAAGAGGGTTGTATAACGAGAGATCTCGTTAGTCTAGATATAGAAGACGGTTGTACAGACGGATCTCGTTAGTCTAGATATAGAAGACGGTTGTACAGACGGATCTCGTTAGTCTAGATATAGAAGAGGGTTGTATAACGAGAGATCTCGTTAGTCTAGATATAGAAGACGGTTGTACAGACGGGTCTCGTTAGTCTAGATATAGATGACGGTTGTACAGACGGATCTCATTAGTCTAGATATAGAAGACGGTTGTTCAGACGGATCTCGTTAGTCTAGATATAGAAAACGGTTGTACAGACGGATCTCGTTAGTCTAGATATAGAAGACGGTTGTACAGACGGATCTCGTTAGTCTAGATATAGAAGACGTTTGTCCAACGTCGTATCCCGTTAGTCTAGATATAGAAGACGGTTGTACAGACGGATCTCGTTAGTCTCGATATAGAAAACGGTTGTACAGACGGATCGCGTTAGTCTAGATATAGAAGATGGTTGTACAACGACGTATCTCGTTAGTCTAGATATAGAAGGCGGTTGTACAGACGGATCTCGTTAGTCTAGATATAGAAGACGGTTGTACAGACGGATCTCATTAGTCTAGATATAGAAGACGGTTGTACAGACGGATCTCGTTAGTCTAGATATAGAAGACGGTTGTGCAGACGGATCTCGTTAGTCTAGATATAGAAGACGGTTGTACAGACGGATCTCGTTAGTCTAGATATAGAAGACGGTTGTACAGACGGATCTCGTTAGTCTAGATATAGAAGACGGTTGAACAGACGGATCTCGTTAGTCTAGATATAGAAGAGGGTTGTATAACGAGAGATCTCGTTAGTCTAGATATAGAAGACGGTTGTACAGACGGGTCTCGTTAGTCTAGATATAGATGACGGTTGTACAGACGGATCTCATTAGTCTAGATATAGAAGACGGTTGTACAGATGGATCTCGTTAGTCTAGATATAGAAGACGGTTGTACAGACGGGTCTCGTTAGTCTAGATATAGATGACGGTTGTACAGACGGATCTCCTTAGTCTAGATATAGAAGACGGTTGTACAGATGGATCTCGTTAGTCTAGATATAGAAGGCGGATGTACAGACGGATCTCGTTAGTCTAGATTTAGAAGACGGTTGTGCAGACGGATCTCGTTAGTCTAGATATAGAAGACGGTTGTACAGACGGATCTCGTTAGTCTAGATATAGAAGACGGTTGTACAGACGGATCTCGTTAGTCTAGATATAGAAGACGGTTGTACAGACGGATCTCGTTAGTCTAGATATAGAAGAGGGTTGTATAACGAGAGATCTCGTTAGTCTAGATATAGAAGACGGTTGTACAGACGGGTCTCGTTAGTCTAGATATAGATGACGGTTGTACAGACGGATCTCATTAGTCTAGATATAGAAGACGGTTGTACAGATGGATCTCGTTAGTCTAGATATAGAAGACGGTTGTACAGACGGGTCTCGTTAGTCTAGATATAGATGACGGTTGTACAGACGGATCTCCTTAGTCTAGATATAGAAGACGGTTGTACAGATGGATCTCGTTAGTCTAGATATAGAAGGCGGTTGTACAGACGGATCTCGTTAGTCTAGATATAGAAGACGGTTGTATAACGAGAGATCTCGTTAGTCTAGATATAGAAGACGGTTGTACAGACGGATCCCGTTAGTCTAGATATAGAAGACGGTTGTATAACGAGAGATATCGTTAGTCTAGATATAGAAGACGGTTGTACAGACGGATCTCGTTAGTCTAGATATAGAAGACGGTTGTACAGACGGATCTCCTTAGTCTAGATATAGAAGAGGGTTGTATAACGAGAGATCTCGTTAGTCTAGATATAGAAGACGGTTGTACAGACGGGTCTCGTTAGTCTAGATATAGATGACGGTTGTACAGACGGATCTCATTAGTCTAGATATAGAAGACGGTTGTTCAGACGGATCTCGTTAGTCTAGATATAGAAAACGGTTGTACAGACGGATCTCGTTAGTCTAGATATAGAAGACGGTTGTACAGACGGATCTCGTTAGTCTAGATATAGAAGACGTTTGTCCAACGTCGTATCCCGTTAGTCTAGATATAGAAGACGGTTGTACAGACGGATCTCGTTAGTCTCGATATAGAAAACGGTTGTACAGACGGATCGCGTTAGTCTAGATATAGAAGATGGTTGTACAACGACGTATCTCGTTAGTCTAGATATAGAAGGCGGTTGTACAGACGGATCTCGTTAGTCTAGATATAGAAGACGGTTGTACAGACGGATCTCATTAGTCTAGATATAGAAGACGGTTGTACAGACGGATCTCGTTAGTCTAGATATAGAAGACGGTTGTGCAGACGGATCTCGTTAGTCTAGATATAGAAGACGGTTGTACAGACGGATCTCGTTAGTCTAGATATAGAAGACGGTTGTACAGACGGATCTCGTTAGTCTAGATATAGAAGAGGGTTGTATAACGAGAGATCTCGTTAGTCTAGATATAGAAGACGGTTGTACAGACGGGTCTCGTTAGTCTAGATATAGATGACGGTTGTACAGACGGATCTCATTAGTCTAGATATAGAAGACGGTTGTACAGACGGATCTCGTTAGTCTAGATATTGAAGACGTTTGTCCAACGACGTACCTCGTTAGTCTAGATATAGAAAACGGTTGTACAGACGGATCTCGTTAGTCTAGATATAGAAGACGGTTGTACAGACGGATCTCGTTAGTCTAGATATAGAAGACGGTTGTACAGACGGGTCTCGTTAGTCTAGATATAGATGACGGTTGTACAGACGGATCTCCTTAGTCTAGATATAGAAGACGGTTGTACAGATGGATCTCGTTAGTCTAGATATAGAAGGCGGTTGTACAGACGGATCTCGTTAGTCTAGATATAGAAGACGGTTGTATAACGAGAGATCTCGTTAGTCTAGATATAGAAGACGGTTGTACAGACGGATCTCGTTAGTCTAGATATAGAAGACGGTTGTACAGACGGATCTCGTTAGTCTAGATATAGAAAACGGTTGTACAGACAGATCTCGTGAGTCTAGATAGAGAAGACGGTTGTACAGACGGATCCCGTTAGTCTAGATATAGAAGACGGTTGTACAGACGGATCTCGTTAGTCTAGATATTGAAGACGTTTGTCCAACGACGTACCTCGTTAGTCTAGATATAGAAAACGGTTGTACAGACGGATCTCGTTAGTCTAGATATAGAAGAAGGTTGTACAGACGGGTCTCGTGAGTCTAGATAGAGAAGACGGTTGTACAGACGGATCTCGTTAGTCTAGATATAGAAGACGGTTGTACCGACGGATCTCTTTAGTCTAGATATAGAAGACGGTTGTACAGACGGATCCCGTTAGTCTAGATATAGAAGACGGTTGTACAGACGGATCTCGTTAGTCTAGATATTGAAGACGTTTGTCCAACGACGTACCTCGTTAGTCTAGATATAGAAAACGGTTGTACAGACAGATCTCGTGAGTCTAGATAGAGAAGACGGTTGTACAGACGGGTCTCGTTAGTCTAGATATAGAAGACGGTTGTCCAACGCCGTATCCCGTTAGTCTAGATATAGAAGACGGTTGTACAGACGGGTCTCGTTAGTCTAGATATAGATGACGGTTGTACAGACGGATCTCATTAGTCTAGATATAGAAGACGGTTGTACAGATGGATCTCGTTAGTCTAGATATAGAAGACGGTTGTACAGACGGATCTCGTTAGTCTAGATATAGAAGACGGTTGTACAGACGGATCTCGTTAGTCTAGATATAGAAGACGGTTGTACAGACGGATCTCGTTAGTCTAGATATAGAAGACGGTTGTACAGACGGATCTCGTTAGTCTAGATATAGAAGAGGGTTGTATAACGAGAGATCTCGTTAGTCTAGATATAGAAGACGGTTGTACAGACGGGTCTCGTTAGTCTAGATATAGATGACGGTTGTACAGACGGATCTCATTAGTCTAGATATAGAAGACGGTTGTACAGATGGATCTCGTTAGTCTAGATATAGAAGACGGTTGTACAGACGGGTCTCGTTAGTCTAGATATAGATGACGGTTGTACAGACGGATCTCCTTAGTCTAGATATAGAAGACGGTTGTACAGACGGATCTCGTTAGTCTAGATATAGAAGACGTTTGTCCAACGACGTATCCCGTTAGTCTAGATATAGAAGACGGTTGTATAACGAGAGATCTCGTTAGTCTAGATATAGAAGACGGTTGTACAGACGGATCTCGTTAGTCTAGATATAGAAGACGGTTGTACAGACGGATCTCGTTAGTCTAGATATAGAAGACGGTTGTTCAGACGGATCTCGTTAGTCTAGATATAGAAAACGGTTGTACAGACGGATCTCGTTAGTCTAGATATAGAAGACGGTTGTACAGACGGATCTCGTTAGTCTAGATATAGAAGACGTTTGTCCAACGTCGTATCCCGTTAGTCTAGATATAGAAGACGGTTGTACAGACGGATCTCGTTAGTCTCGATATAGAAAACGGTTGTACAGACGGATCGCGTTAGTCTAGATATAGAAGATGGTTGTACAACGACGTATCTCGTTAGTCTAGATATAGAAGGCGGTTGTACAGACGGATCTCGTTAGTCTAGATATAGAAGACGGTTGTACAGACGGATCTCATTAGTCTAGATATAGAAGACGGTTGTACAGACGGATCTCGTTAGTCTAGATATAGAAGACGGTTGTGCAGACGGATCTCGTTAGTCTAGATATAGAAGACGGTTGTACAGACGGATCTCGTTAGTCTAGATATAGAAGACGGTTGTACAGACGGATCTCGTTAGTCTAGATATAGAAGACGGTTGTACAGACGGATCTCGTTAGTCTAGATATAGAAGAGGGTTGTATAACGAGAGATCTCGTTAGTCTAGATATAGAAGACGGTTGTACAGACGGGTCTCGTTAGTCTAGATATAGATGACGGTTGTACAGACGGATCTCATTAGTCTAGATATAGAAGACGGTTGTACAGATGGATCTCGTTAGTCTAGATATAGAAGGCGGTTGTACAGACGGATCTCGTTAGTCTAGATATAGAAGACGGTTGTATAACGAGAGATCTCGTTAGTCTAGATATAGAAGACGGTTGTACAGACGGATCCCGTTAGTCTAGATATAGAAGACGGTTGTATAACGAGAGATATCGTTAGTCTAGATATAGAAGACGGTTGTACAGACGGATCTCGTTAGTCTAGATATAGAAGACGGTTGTACAGACGGATCTCGTTAGTCTAGATATAGAAGAGGGTTGTATAACGAGAGATCTCGTTAGTCTAGATATAGAAGACGGTTGTACAGACGGGTTTCGTTAGTCTAGATATAGATGACGGTTGTACAGACGGATCTCATTAGTCTAGATATAGAAGACGGTTGTTCAGACGGATCTCGTTAGTCTAGATATAGAAAACGGTTGTACAGACGGATCTCGTTAGTCTAGATATAGAAGACGGTTGTACAGACGGATCTCGTTAGTCTAGATATAGAAGACGTTTGTCCAACGTCGTATCCCGTTAGTCTAGATATAGAAGACGGTTGTACAGACGGATCTCGTTAGTCTCGATATAGAAAACGGTTGTACAGACGGATCGCGTTAGTCTAGATATAGAAGATGGTTGTACAACGACGTATCTCGTTAGTCTAGATATAGAAGGCGGTTGTACAGACGGATCTCGTTAGTCTAGATATAGAAGACGGTTGTACAGACGGATCTCATTAGTCTAGATATAGAAGACGGTTGTACAGACGGATCTCGTTAGTCTAGATATAGAAGACGGTTGTGCAGACGGATCTCGTTAGTCTAGATATAGAAGACGGTTGTACAGATGGATCTCGTTAGTCTAGATATAGAAGACGGTTGTACAGACGGATCTCGTTAGTCTAGATATAGAAGACGGTTGAACAGACGGATCTCGTTAGTCTAGATATAGAAGAGGGTTGTATAACGAGAGATCTCGTTAGTCTAGATATAGAAGACGGTTGTACAGACGGGTCTCGTTAGTCTAGATATAGATGACGGTTGTACAGACGGATCTCATTAGTCTAGATATAGAAGACGGTTGTACAGATGGATCTCGTTAGTCTAGATATAGAAGACGGTTGTACAGACGGGTCTCGTTAGTCTAGATATAGATGACGGTTGTACAGACGGATCTCCTTAGTCTAGATATAGAAGACGGTTGTACAGATGGATCTCGTTAGTCTAGATATAGAAGGCGGTTGTACAGACGGATCTCGTTAGTCTAGATTTAGAAGACGGTTGTGCAGACGGATCTCGTTAGTCTAGATATAGAAGACGGTTGTACAGACGGATCTCGTTAGTCTAGATATAGAAGACGGTTGTACAGACGGATCTCGTTAGTCTAGATATAGAAGACGGTTGTACAGACGGATCTCGTTAGTCTAGATATAGAAGAGGGTTGTATAACGAGAGATCTCGTTAGTCTAGATATAGAAGACGGTTGTACAGACGGATCTCGTTAGTCTAGATATAGAAGACGGTTGTACAGACGGATCTCGTTAGTCTAGATATAGAAGACGGTTGTACAGACGGATCTCGTTAGTCTAGATATAGAAGACGGTTGTACAGACGGATCTCGTTAGTCTAGATATAGAAGACGGTTGTACAGACGGATCTCGTTAGTCTAGATATAGAAGACGTTTGTCCAACGACGTATCCCGTTAGTCTAGATATAGAAGACGGTTGTATAACGAGAGATCTCGTTAGTCTAGATATAGAAGACGGTTGTACAGACGGATCTCGTTAGTCTAGATATAGAAGACGGTTGTACAGACGGATCTCGTTAGTCTAGATATTGAAGACGGTTGTTCAGACGGATCTCGTTAGTCTAGATATAGAAAACGGTTGTACAGACGGATCTCGTTAGTCTAGATATAGAAGACGGTTGTACAGACGGATCTCGTTAGTCTAGATATAGAAGACGTTTGTCCAACGTCGTATCCCGTTAGTCTAGATATAGAAAACGGTTGTTCAGACGGATCTCGTTAGTCTAGATATAGAAAACGGTTGTACAGACGGATCTCGTTAGTCTAGATATAGAAGACGGTTGTGCAGACGGATCTCGTTAGTCTAGATATAGAAGACGGTTGTACAGACGGATCTCGTTAGTCTAGATATAGAAGACGGTTGTACAGACGGATCTCGTTAGTCTAGATATAGAAGACGGTTGTACAGACGGATCTCGTTAGTCTAGATATAGAAGAGGGTTGTATAACGAGAGATCTCGTTAGTCTAGATATAGAAGACGGTTGTACAGACGGGTCTCGTTAGTCTAGATATAGATGACGGTTGTACAGACGGATCTCATTAGTCTAGATATAGAAGACGGTTGTACAGATGGATCTCGTTAGTCTAGATATAGAAGACGGTTGTACAGACGGGTCTCGTTAGTCTAGATATAGATGACGGTTGTACAGACGGATCTCCTTAGTCTAGATATAGAAGACGGTTGTACAGATGGATCTCGTTAGTCTAGATATAGAAGGCGGTTGTACAGACGGATCTCGTTAGTCTAGATATAGAAGACGGTTGTACAGACGGGTCTCGTTAGTCTAGATATAGAAGACGGTTGTACAGACGGGTCTCGTTAGTCTAGATATAGATGACGGTTGTACAGACGGATCTCCTTAGTCTAGATATAGAAGACGGTTGTACAGATGGATCTCGTTAGTCTAGATATAGAAGGCGGATGTACAGACGGATCTCGTTAGTCTAGATTTAGAAGACGGTTGTGCAGACGGATCTCGTTAGTCTAGATATAGAAGACGGTTGTACAGACGGATCTCGTTAGTCTAGATATAGAAGACGGTTGTACAGACGGATCTCGTTAGTCTAGATATAGAAGACGGTTGTACAGACGGATCTCGTTAGTCTAGATATAGAAGAGGGTTGTATAACGAGAGATCTCGTTAGTCTAGATATAGAAGACGGTTGTACAGACGGATCTCGTTAGTCTAGATATAGAAGACGGTTGTACAGACGGATCTCGTTAGTCTAGATATAGAAGAGGGTTGTATAACGAGAGATCTCGTTAGTCTAGATATAGAAGACGGTTGTACAGACGGGTCTCGTTAGTCTAGATATAGATGACGGTTGTACAGACGGATCTCATTAGTCTAGATATAGAAGACGGTTGTTCAGACGGATCTCGTTAGTCTAGATATAGAAAACGGTTGTACAGACGGATCTCGTTAGTCTAGATATAGAAGGCGGTTGTACAGACGGATCTCGTTAGTCTAGATATAGAAGACGTTTGTCCAACGTCGTATCCCGTTAGTCTAGATATAGAAGACGGTTGTACAGACGGATCTCGTTAGTCTCGATATAGAAAACGGTTGTACAGACGGATCGCGTTAGTCTAGATATAGAAGATGGTTGTACAACGACGTATCTCGTTAGTCTAGATATAGAAGGCGGTTGTACAGACGGATCTCGTTAGTCTAGATATAGAAGACGGTTGTACAGACGGATCTCATTAGTCTAGATATAGAAGACGGTTGTACAGACGGATCTCGTTAGTCTAGATATAGAAGACGGTTGTGCAGACGGATCTCGTTAGTCTAGATATAGAAGACGGTTGTACAGACGGATCTCGTTAGTCTAGATATAGAAGACGGTTGTACAGACGGATCTCGTTAGTCTAGATATAGAAGACGGTTGTACAGACGGATCTCGTTAGTCTAGATATAGAAGAGGGTTGTATAACGAGAGATCTCGTTAGTCTAGATATAGAAGACGGTTGTACAGACGGGTCTCGTTAGTCTAGATATAGATGACGGTTGTACAGACGGATCTCATTAGTCTAGATATAGAAGACGGTTGTACAGATGGATCTCGTTAGTCTAGATATAGAAGGCGGTTGTACAGACGGATCTCGTTAGTCTAGATATAGAAGACGGTTGTATAACGAGAGATCTCGTTAGTCTAGATATAGAAGACGGTTGTACAGACGGATCCCGTTAGTCTAGATATAGAAGACGGTTGTATAACGAGAGATATCGTTAGTCTAGATATAGAAGACGGTTGTACAGACGGATCTCGTTAGTCTAGATATAGAAGACGGTTGTACAGACGGATCTCGTTAGTCTAGATATAGAAGAGGGTTGTATAACGAGAGATCTCGTTAGTCTAGATATAGAAGACGGTTGTACAGACGGGTCTCGTTAGTCTAGATATAGATGACGGTTGTACAGACGGATCTCATTAGTCTAGATATAGAAGACGGTTGTTCAGACGGATCTCGTTAGTCTAGATATAGAAAACGGTTGTACAGACGGATCTCGTTAGTCTAGATATAGAAGACGGTTGTACAGACGGATCTCGTTAGTCTAGATATAGAAGACGTTTGTCCAACGTCGTATCCCGTTAGTCTAGATATAGAAGACGGTTGTACAGACGGATCTCGTTAGTCTCGATATAGAAAACGGTTGTACAGACGGATCGCGTTAGTCTAGATATAGAAGATGGTTGTACAACGACGTATCTCGTTAGTCTAGATATAGAAGGCGGTTGTACAGACGGATCTCGTTAGTCTAGATATAGAAGACGGTTGTACAGACGGATCTCATTAGTCTAGATATAGAAGACGGTTGTACAGACGGATCTCGTTAGTCTAGATATAGAAGACGGTTGTGCAGACGGATCTCGTTAGTCTAGATATAGAAGACGGTTGTACAGATGGATCTCGTTAGTCTAGATATAGAAGACGGTTGTACAGACGGATCTCGTTAGTCTAGATATAGAAGACGGTTGAACAGACGGATCTCGTTAGTCTAGATATAGAAGAGGGTTGTATAACGAGAGATCTCGTTAGTCTAGATATAGAAGACGGTTGTACAGACGGGTCTCGTTAGTCTAGATATAGATGACGGTTGTACAGACGGATCTCATTAGTCTAGATATAGAAGACGGTTGTACAGATGGATCTCGTTAGTCTAGATATAGAAGACGGTTGTACAGACGGGTCTCGTTAGTCTAGATATAGATGACGGTTGTACAGACGGATCTCCTTAGTCTAGATATAGAAGACGGTTGTACAGATGGATCTCGTTAGTCTAGATATAGAAGGCGGTTGTACAGACGGATCTCGTTAGTCTAGATTTAGAAGACGGTTGTGCAGACGGATCTCGTTAGTCTAGATATAGAAGACGGTTGTACAGACGGATCTCGTTAGTCTAGATATAGAAGACGGTTGTACAGACGGATCTCGTTAGTCTAGATATAGAAGACGGTTGTACAGACGGATCTCGTTAGTCTAGATATAGAAGAGGGTTGTATAACGAGAGATCTCGTTAGTCTAGATATAGAAGACGGTTGTACAGACGGATCTCGTTAGTCTAGATATAGAAGACGGTTGTACAGACGGATCTCGTTAGTCTAGATATAGAAGACGGTTGTACAGACGGATCTCGTTAGTCTAGATATAGAAGACGGTTGTACAGACGGATCTCGTTAGTCTAGATATAGAAGACGGTTGTACAGACGGATCTCGTTAGTCTAGATATAGAAGACGGTTGTACAGACGGATCTCGTTAGTCTAGATATAGAAGACGTTTGTCCAACGACGTATCCCGTTAGTCTAGATATAGAAGACGGTTGTATAACGAGAGATCTCGTTAGTCTAGATATAGAAGACGGTTGTACAGACGGATCTCGTTAGTCTAGATATAGAAGACGGTTGTACAGACGGATCTCGTTAGTCTAGATATTGAAGACGGTTGTTCAGACGGATCTCGTTAGTCTAGATATAGAAAACGGTTGTACAGACGGATCTCGTTAGTCTAGATATAGAAGACGGTTGTACAGACGGATCTCGTTAGTCTAGATATAGAAGACGTTTGTCCAACGTCGTATCCCGTTAGTCTAGATATAGAAAACGGTTGTTCAGACGGATCTCGTTAGTCTAGATATAGAAAACGGTTGTACAGACGGATCTCGTTAGTCTAGATATAGAAGACGGATGTGCAGACGGATCTCGTTAGTCTAGATATAGAAGACGGTTGTACAGACGGATCTCGTTAGTCTAGATATAGAAGACGGTTGTACAGACGGATCTCGTTAGTCTAGATATAGAAGACGGTTGTACAGACGGATATCGTTAGTCTAGATATAGAAGAGGGTTGTATAACGAGAGATCTCGTTAGTCTAGATATAGAAGACGGTTGTACAGACGGGTCTCGTTAGTCTAGATATAGATGACGGTTGTACAGACGGATCTCATTAGTCTAGATATAGAAGACGGTTGTACAGATGGATCTCGTTAGTCTAGATATAGAAGACGGTTGTACAGACGGGTCTCGTTAGTCTAGATATAGATGACGGTTGTACAGACGGATCTCCTTAGTCTAGATATAGAAGACGGTTGTACAGATGGATCTCGTTAGTCTAGATATAGAAGGCGGTTGTACAGACGGATCTCGTTAGTCTAGATATAGAAGACGGTTGTACAGACGGGTCTCGTTAGTCTAGATATAGAAGACGGTTGTACAGACGGGTCTCGTTAGTCTAGATATAGATGACGGTTGTACAGACGGATCTCCTTAGTCTAGATATAGAAGACGGTTGTACAGATGGATCTCGTTAGTCTAGATATAGAAGGCGGATGTACAGACGGATCTCGTTAGTCTAGATTTAGAAGACGGTTGTGCAGACGGATCTCGTTAGTCTAGATATAGAAGACGGTTGTACAGACGGATCTCGTTAGTCTAGATATAGAAGACGGTTGTACAGACGGATCTCGTTAGTCTAGATATAGAAGACGGTTGTACAGACGGATCTCGTTAGTCTAGATATAGAAGAGGGTTGTATAACGAGAGATCTCGTTAGTCTAGATATAGAAGACGGTTGTACAGACGGATCTCGTTAGTCTAGATATAGAAGACGGTTGTACAGACGGATCTCGTTAGTCTAGATATAGAAGAGGGTTGTATAACGAGAGATCTCGTTAGTCTAGATATAGAAGACGGTTGTACAGACGGGTCTCGTTAGTCTAGATATAGATGACGGTTGTACAGACGGATCTCATTAGTCTAGATATAGAAGACGGTTGTTCAGACGGATCTCGTTAGTCTAGATATAGAAAACGGTTGTACAGACGGATCTCGTTAGTCTAGATATAGAAGACGGTTGTACAGACGGATCTCGTTAGTCTAGATATAGAAGACGTTTGTCCAACGTCGTATCCCGTTAGTCTAGATATAGAAGACGGTTGTACAGACGGATCTCGTTAGTCTCGATATAGAAAACGGTTGTACAGACGGATCGCGTTAGTCTAGATATAGAAGATGGTTGTACAACGACGTATCTCGTTAGTCTAGATATAGAAGGCGGTTGTACAGACGGATCTCGTTAGTCTAGATATAGAAGACGGTTGTACAGACGGATCTCATTAGTCTAGATATAGAAGACGGTTGTACAGACGGATCTCGTTAGTCTAGATATAGAAGACGGTTGTGCAGACGGATCTCGTTAGTCTAGATATAGAAGACGGTTGTACAGACGGATCTCGTTAGTCTAGATATAGAAGACGGTTGTACAGACGGATCTCGTTAGTCTAGATATAGAAGACGGTTGAACAGACGGATCTCGTTAGTCTAGATATAGAAGAGGGTTGTATAACGAGAGATCTCGTTAGTCTAGATATAGAAGACGGTTGTACAGACGGGTCTCGTTAGTCTAGATATAGATGACGGTTGTACAGACGGATCTCATTAGTCTAGATATAGAAGACGGTTGTACAGATGGATCTCGTTAGTCTAGATATAGAAGACGGTTGCACAGACGGGTCTCGTTAGTCTAGATATAGATGACGGTTGTACAGACGGATCTCCTTAGTCTAGATATAGAAGACGGTTGTACAGATGGATCTCGTTAGTCTAGATATAGAAGGCGGATGTACAGACGGATCTCGTTAGTCTAGATTTAGAAGACGGTTGTGCAGACGGATCTCGTTAGTCTAGATATAGAAGACGGTTGTACAGACGGATCTCGTTAGTCTAGATATAGAAGACGGTTGTACAGACGGATCTCGTTAGTCTAGATATAGAAGACGGTTGTACAGACGGATCTCGTTAGTCTAGATATAGAAGAGGGTTGTATAACGAGAGATCTCGTTAGTCTAGATATAGAAGACGGTTGTACAGACGGGTCTCGTTAGTCTAGATATAGATGACGGTTGTACAGACGGATCTCATTAGTCTAGATATAGAAGACGGTTGTACAGATGGATCTCGTTAGTCTAGATATAGAAGACGGTTGTACAGACGGGTCTCGTTAGTCTAGATATAGATGACGGTTGTACAGACGGATCTCCTTAGTCTAGATATAGAAGACGGTTGTACAGATGGATCTCGTTAGTCTAGATATAGAAGGCGGTTGTACAGACGGATCTCGTTAGTCTAGATATAGAAGACGGTTGTATAACGAGAGATCTCGTTAGTCTAGATATAGAAGACGGTTGTATAACGAGAGATCTCGTTAGTCTAGATATAGAAGACGGTTGTACAGACGGATCCCGTTAGTCTAGATATAGAAGACGGTTGTATAACGAGAGATATCGTTAGTCTAGATATAGAAGACGGTTGTACAGACGGGTCTCGTTAGTCTAGATATAGATGACGGTTGTACAGACGGATCTCCTTAGTCTAGATATAGAAGACGGTTGTACAGATGGATCTCGTTAGTCTAGATATAGAAGGCGGTTGTACAGACGGATCTCGTTAGTCTAGATATAGAAGACGGTTGTATAACGAGAGATCTCGTTAGTCTAGATATAGAAGACGGTTGTACAGACGGATCCCGTTAGTCTAGATATAGAAGACGGTTGTATAACGAGAGATATCGTTAGTCTAGATATAGAAGACGGTTGTACAGACGGATCTCGTTAGTCTAGATATAGAAGACGGTTGTACAGACGGATCTCGTTAGTCTAGATATAGAAGAGGGTTGTATAACGAGAGATCTCGTTAGTCTAGATATAGAAGACGGTTGTACAGACGGGTCTCGTTAGTCTAGATATAGATGACGGTTGTACAGACGGATCTCATTAGTCTAGATATAGAAGACGGTTGTTCAGACGGATCTCGTTAGTCTAGATATAGAAAACGGTTGTACAGACGGATCTCGTTAGTCTAGATATAGAAGACGGTTGTACAGACGGATCTCGTTAGTCTAGATATAGAAGACGTTTGTCCAACGTCGTATCCCGTTAGTCTAGATATAGAAGACGGTTGTACAGACGGATCTCGTTAGTCTCGATATAGAAAACGGTTGTACAGACGGATCGCGTTAGTCTAGATATAGAAGATGGTTGTACAACGACGTATCTCGTTAGTCTAGATATAGAAGGCGGTTGTACAGACGGATCTCGTTAGTCTAGATATAGAAGACGGTTGTACAGACGGATCTCATTAGTCTAGATATAGAAGACGGTTGTACAGACGGATCTCGTTAGTCTAGATATAGAAGACGGTTGTGCAGACGGATCTCGTTAGTCTAGATATAGAAGACGGTTGTACAGACGGATCTCGTTAGTCTAGATATAGAAGACGGTTGTACAGACGGATCTCGTTAGTCTAGATATAGAAGACGGTTGTACAGACGGATCTCGTTAGTCTAGATATAGAAGAGGGTTGTATAACGAGAGATCTCGTTAGTCTAGATATAGAAGACGGTTGTACAGACGGGTCTCGTTAGTCTAGATATAGATGACGGTTGTACAGACGGATCTCATTAGTCTAGATATAGAAGACGGTTGTACAGACGGATCTCGTTAGTCTAGATATTGAAGACGTTTGTCCAACGACGTACCTCGTTAGTCTAGATATAGAAAACGGTTGTACAGACGGATCTCGTTAGTCTAGATATAGAAGACGGTTGTACAGACGGATCTCGTTAGTCTAGATATAGAAGACGGTTGTACAGACGGGTCTCGTTAGTCTAGATATAGATGACGGTTGTACAGACGGATCTCCTTAGTCTAGATATAGAAGACGGTTGTACAGATGGATCTCGTTAGTCTAGATATAGAAGGCGGTTGTACAGACGGATCTCGTTAGTCTAGATATAGAAGACGGTTGTATAACGAGAGATCTCGTTAGTCTAGATATAGAAGACGGTTGTACAGACGGATCCCGTTAGTCTAGATATAGAAGACGGTTGTCCAACGACGTATCCCGTTAGTCTAGATATAGAAGACGGTTGTACAGACGGGTCTCGTTAGTCTAGATATAGATGACGGTTGTACAGACGGATCTCGTTAGTCTAGATATAGAAGAAGGTTGTACAGACGGGTCTCGTGAGTCTAGATAGAGAAGACGGTTGTACAGACGGATCTCGTTAGTCTAGATATAGAAGACGGTTGTACCGACGGATCTCTTTAGTCTAGATATAGAAGACGGTTGTACAGACGGATCCCGTTAGTCTAGATATAGAAGACGGTTGTACAGACGGATCTCGTTAGTCTAGATATTGAAGACGTTTGTCCAACGACGTACCTCGTTAGTCTAGATATAGAAAACGGTTGTACAGACAGATCTCGTGAGTCTAGATAGAGAAGACGGTTGTACAGACGGGTCTCGTTAGTCTAGATATAGAAGACGGTTGTCCAACGCCGTATCCCGTTAGTCTAGATATAGAAGACGGTTGTACAGACGGGTCTCGTTAGTCTAGATATAGATGACGGTTGTACAGACGGATCTCATTAGTCTAGATATAGAAGACGGTTGTACAGATGGATCTCGTTAGTCTAGATATAGAAGACGGTTGTACAGACGGATCTCGTTAGTCTAGATATAGAAGACGGTTGTACAGACGGATCTCGTTAGTCTAGATATAGAAGACGGTTGTACAGACGGATCTCGTTAGTCTAGATATAGAAGACGGTTGTACAGACGGATCTCGTTAGTCTAGATATAGAAGAGGGTTGTATAACGAGAGATCTCGTTAGTCTAGATATAGAAGACGGTTGTACAGACGGGTCTCGTTAGTCTAGATATAGATGACGGTTGTACAGACGGATCTCATTAGTCTAGATATAGAAGACGGTTGTACAGATGGATCTCGTTAGTCTAGATATAGAAGACGGTTGTACAGACGGGTCTCGTTAGTCTAGATATAGATGACGGTTGTACAGACGGATCTCCTTAGTCTAGATATAGAAGACGGTTGTACAGATGGATCTCGTTAGTCTAGATATAGAAGGCGGTTGTACAGACGGATCTCGTTAGTCTAGATATAGAAGACGGTTGTATAACGAGAGATCTCGTTAGTCTAGATATAGAAGACGGTTGTATAACGAGAGATCTCGTTAGTCTAGATATAGAAGACGGTTGTACAGACGGATCCCGTTAGTCTAGATATAGAAGACGGTTGTATAACGAGAGATATCGTTAGTCTAGATATAGAAGACGGTTGTACAGACGGATCTCGTTAGTCTAGATATAGAAGACGGTTGTACAGACGGATCTCGTTAGTCTAGATATAGAAGACGGTTGTACAGACGGATCTCGTTAGTCTAGATATAGAAGACGTTTGTCCAACGACGTATCCCGTTAGTCTAGATATAGAAGACGGTTGTATAACGAGAGATCTCGTTAGTCTAGATATAGAAGACGGTTGTACAGACGGATCTCGTTAGTCTAGATATAGAAGACGGTTGTACAGACGGATCTCGTTAGTCTAGATATAGAAGACGGTTGTTCAGACGGATCTCGTTAGTCTAGATATAGAAAACGGTTGTACAGACGGATCTCGTTAGTCTAGATATAGAAGACGGTTGTACAGACGGATCTCGTTAGTCTAGATATAGAAGACGTTTGTCCAACGTCGTATCCCGTTAGTCTAGATATAGAAGACGGTTGTACAGACGGAACTCGTTAGTCTCGATATAGAAAACGGTTGTACAGACGGATCGCGTTAGTCTAGATATAGAAGATGGTTGTACAACGACGTATCTCGTTAGTCTAGATATAGAAGGCGGTTGTACAGACGGATCTCGTTAGTCTAGATATAGAAGACGGTTGTACAGACGGATCTCATTAGTCTAGATATAGAAGACGGTTGTACAGACGGATCTCGTTAGTCTAGATATAGAAGACGGTTGTGCAGACGGATCTCGTTAGTCTAGATATAGAAGACGGTTGTACAGACGGATCTCGTTAGTCTAGATATAGAAGACGGTTGTACAGACGGATCTCGTTAGTCTAGATATAGAAGACGGTTGTACAGACGGATCTCGTTAGTCTAGATATAGAAGAGGGTTGTATAACGAGAGATCTCGTTAGTCTAGATATAGAAGACGGTTGTACAGACGGGTCTCGTTAGTCTAGATATAGATGACGGTTGTACAGACGGATCTCATTAGTCTAGATATAGAAGACGGTTGTACAGATGGATCTCGTTAGTCTAGATATAGAAGACGGTTGTACAGACGGGTCTCGTTAGTCTAGATATAGATGACGGTTGTACAGACGGATCTCCTTAGTCTAGATATAGAAGACGGTTGTACAGATGGATCTCGTTAGTCTAGATATAGAAGGCGGTTGTACAGACGGATCTCGTTAGTCTAGATATAGAAGACGGTTGTATAACGAGAGATCTCGTTAGTCTAGATATAGAAGACGGTTGTACAGACGGATCGCGTTAGTCTAGATATAGAAGACGGTTGTATAACGAGAGATATCGTTAGTCTAGATATAGAAGACGGTTGTACAGACGGATCTCGTTAGTCTAGATATAGAAGACGGTTGTACAGACGGATCTCGTTAGTCTAGATATAGAAGAGGGTTGTATAACGAGAGATCTCGTTAGTCTAGATATAGAAGAGGGTTGTATAACGAGAGATCTCGTTAGTCTAGATATAGAAGACGGTTGTACAGACGGGTCTCGTTAGTCTAGATATAGATGACGGTTGTACAGACGGATCTCATTAGTCTAGATATAGAAAACGGTTGTACAGACGGATCTCGTTAGTCTAGATATAGAAGACGGTTGTACAGACGGATCTCGTTAGTCTAGATATAGAAGACGTTTGTCCAACGTCGTATCCCGTTAGTCTAGATATAGAAGACGGTTGTACAGACGGATCTCGTTAGTCTCGATATAGAAAACGGTTGTACAGACGGATCGCGTTAGTCTAGATATAGAAGATGGTTGTACAACGACGTATCTCGTTAGTCTAGATATAGAAGGCGGTTGTACAGACGGATCTCGTTAGTCTAGATATAGAAGACGGTTGTACAGACGGATCTCATTAGTCTAGATATAGAAGACGGTTGTACAGACGGATCTCGTTAGTCTAGATATAGAAGACGGTTGTGCAGACGGATCTCGTTAGTCTAGATATAGAAGACGGTTGTACAGACGGATCTCGTTAGTCTAGATATAGAAGACGGTTGTACAGACGGATCTCGTTAGTCTAGATATAGAAGACGGTTGTACAGACGGATCTCGTTAGTCTAGATATAGAAGAGGGTTGTATAACGAGAGATCTCGTTAGTCTAGATATAGAAGACGGTTGTACAGACGGGTCTCGTTAGTCTAGATATAGATGACGGTTGTACAGACGGATCTCATTAGTCTAGATATAGAAGACGGTTGTACAGATGGATCTCGTTAGTCTAGATATAGAAGACGGTTGTACAGACGGGTCTCGTTAGTCTAGATATAGATGACGGTTGTACAGACGGATCTCATTAGTCTAGATATAGAAGACGGTTGTTCAGACGGATCTCGTTAGTCTAGATATAGAAAACGGTTGTACAGACGGATCTCGTTAGTCTAGATATAGAAGACGGTTGTACAGACGGATCTCGTTAGTCTAGATATAGAAGACGTTTGTCCAACGTCGTATCCCGTTAGTCTAGATATAGAAGACGGTTGTACAGACGGATCTCGTTAGTCTAGATATAGAAGACGGTTGTACAGACGGATCTCGTTAGTCTAGATATAGAAGACGGTTGAACAGACGGATCTCGTTAGTCTAGATATAGAAGAGGGTTGTATAACGAGAGATCTCGTTAGTCTAGATATAGAAGACGGTTGTACAGACGGATCTCGTTAGTCTAGATATAGAAGACGGTTGTACAGACGGATCTCGTTAGTCTAGATATAGAAGACGGTTGTACAGACGGATCTCGTTAGTCTAGATATAGAAGACGGTTGAACAGACGGATCTCGTTAGTCTAGATATAGAAGAGGGTTGTATAACGAGAGATCTCGTTAGTCTAGATATAGAAGACGGTTGTACAGACGGGTCTCGTTAGTCTAGATATAGATGACGGTTGTACAGACGGATCTCATTAGTCTAGATATAGAAGACGGTTGTACAGATGGATCTCGTTAGTCTAGATATAGAAGACGGTTGTACAGACGGGTCTCGTTAGTCTAGATATAGATGACGGTTGTACAGACGGATCTCCTTAGTCTAGATATAGAAGACGGTTGTACAGATGGATCTCGTTAGTCTAGATATAGAAGGCGGTTGTACAGACGGATCTCATTAGTCTAGATATAGAAGACGGTTGTACAGATGGATCTCGTTAGTCTAGATATAGATGACGGTTGTACAGACGGATCTCATTAGTCTAGATATAGAAGACGGTTGTTCAGACGGATCTCGTTAGTCTAGATATAGAAGACGGTTGTACAGACGGATCTCGTTAGTCTAGATATAGAAGAGGGTTGTATAACGAGAGATCTCGTTAGTCTAGATATAGAAGACGGTTGTACAGACGGGTCTCGTTAGTCTAGATATAGATGACGGTTGTACAGACGGATCTCATTAGTCTAGATATAGAAGACGGTTGTACAGACGGATCTCGTTAGTCTAGATATTGAAGACGTTTGTCCAACGACGTACCTCGTTAGTCTAGATATAGAAAACGGTTGTACAGACGGATCTCGTTAGTCTAGATATAGAAGACGGTTGTACAGACGGATCTCGTTAGTCTAGATATAGAAGACGGTTGTACAGACGGGTCTCGTTAGTCTAGATATAGATGACGGTTGTACAGACGGATCTCCTTAGTCTAGATATAGAAGACGGTTGTACAGATGGATCTCGTTAGTCTAGATATAGAAGGCGGTTGTACAGACGGATCTCGTTAGTCTAGATATAGAAGACGGTTGTATAACGAGAGATCTCGTTAGTCTAGATATAGAAGACGGTTGTACAGACGGATCCCGTTAGTCTAGATATAGAAGACGTTTGTCCAACGACGTACCTCGTTAGTCTAGATATAGAAAACGGTTGTACAGACGGATCTCGTTAGTCTAGATATAGAAGACGGTTGTACAGATGGATCTCGTTAGTCTAGATATAGAAGGCGGTTGTACAGACGGATCTCGTTAGTCTAGATATAGAAGACGGTTGTATAACGAGAGATCTCGTTAGTCTAGATATAGAAGACGGTTGTACAGATGGATCTCGTTAGTCTAGATATAGAAGACGGTTGTACAGACGGGTCTCGTTAGTCTAGATATAGATGACGGTTGTACAGACGGATCTCATTAGTCTAGATATAGAAGACGGTTGTTCAGACGGATCTCGTTAGTCTAGATATAGAAAACGGTTGTACAGACGGATCTCGTTAGTCTAGATATAGAAGACGGTTGTACAGACGGATCTCGTTAGTCTAGATATAGAAGACGGTTGTACAGACGGATCTCATTAGTCTAGATATAGAAGACGGTTGTACAGACGGATCTCGTTAGTCTAGATATAGAAGACGGTTGTGCAGACGGATCTCGTTAGTCTAGATATAGAAGACGGTTGTACAGACGGATCTCGTTAGTCTAGATATAGAAGACGGTTGTACAGACGGATCTCGTTAGTCTAGATATAGAAGACGGTTGTACAGACGGATCTCGTTAGTCTAGATATAGAAGAGGGTTGTATAACGAGAGATCTCGTTAGTCTAGATATAGAAGACGGTTGTACAGACGGGTCTCGTTAGTCTAGATATAGATGACGGTTGTACAGACGGATCTCATTAGTCTAGATATAGAAGACGGTTGTACAGATGGATCTCGTTAGTCTAGATATAGAAGACGGTTGTACAGACGGGTCTCGTTAGTCTAGATATAGATGACGGTTGTACAGACGGATCTCATTAGTCTAGATATAGAAGACGGTTGTTCAGACGGATCTCGTTAGTCTAGATATAGAAAACGGTTGTACAGACGGATCTCGTTAGTCTAGATATAGAAGACGGTTGTACAGACGGATCTCGTTAGTCTAGATATAGAAGACGTTTGTCCAACGTCGTATCCCGTTAGTCTAGATATAGAAGACGGTTGTACAGACGGATCTCGTTAGTCTAGATATAGAAGACGGTTGTACAGACGGATCTCGTTAGTCTAGATATAGAAGACGGTTGAACAGACGGATCTCGTTAGTCTAGATATAGAAGAGGGTTGTATAACGAGAGATCTCGTTAGTCTAGATATAGAAGACGGTTGTACAGACGGGTCTCGTTAGTCTAGATATAGATGACGGTTGTACAGACGGATCTCATTAGTCTAGATATAGAAGACGGTTGTACAGATGGATCTCGTTAGTCTAGATATAGAAGACGGTTGTACAGACGGGTCTCGTTAGTCTAGATATAGATGACGGTTGTACAGACGGATCTCCTTAGTCTAGATATAGAAGACGGTTGTACAGATGGATCTCGTTAGTCTAGATATAGAAGGCGGTTGTACAGACGGATCTCATTAGTCTAGATATAGAAGACGGTTGTACAGATGGATCTCGTTAGTCTAGATATAGATGACGGTTGTACAGACGGATCTCATTAGTCTAGATATAGAAGACGGTTGTTCAGACGGATCTCGTTAGTCTAGATATAGAAAACGGTTGTACAGACGGATCTCGTTAGTCTAGATATAGAAGACGGTTGTACAGACGGATCTCGTTAGTCTAGATATAGAAGACGTTTGTCCAACGTCGTATCCCGTTAGTCTAGATATAGAAGACGGTTGTACAGACGGATCTCGTTAGTCTCGATATAGAAAACGGTTGTACAGACGGATCGCGTTAGTCTAGATATAGAAGATGGTTGTACAACGACGTATCTCGTTAGTCTAGATATAGAAGGCGGTTGTACAGACGGATCTCGTTAGTCTAGATATAGAAGACGGTTGTACAGACGGATCTCGTTAGTCTAGATATAGAAGACGGTTGTACAGACGGATCTCGTTAGTCTAGATATAGAAGAGGGTTGTATAACGAGAGATCTCGTTAGTCTAGATATAGAAGACGGTTGTACAGACGGGTCTCCTTAGTCTAGATATAGAAGACGGTTGTACAGACGGATCTCGTTAGTCAAGATATAGAAGACGGTTGTACAGACGGATCTCGTTAGTCTAGATATAGAAGACGGTTGTACAGATGGATCTCGTTAGTCTAGATATAGAAGACGGTTGTACAGACGGATCTCGTTAGTCTAGATATAGAAGACGGTTGTATAACGAGAGATCTCGTTAGTCTAGATATAGAAGACGGTTGTACAGACGGATCCCGTTAGTCTAGATATAGAAGACGGTTGTATAACGAGAGATATCGTTAGTCTAGATATAGAAGACGGTTGTACAGACGGATCTCGTTAGTCTAGATATAGAAGACGGTTGTACAGACGGATCTCGTTAGTCTAGATATAGAAGACGTTTGTCCAACGACGTATCCCGTTAGTCTAGATATAGAAGACGGTTGTATAACGAGAGATCTCGTTAGTCTAGATATAGAAGACGGTTGTACAGACGGATCTCGTTAGTCTAGATATAGAAGACGGTTGTACAGACGGATCTCGTTAGTCTAGATATAGAAGACGGTTGAACAGACGGATCTCGTTAGTCTAGATATAGAAGAGGGTTGTATAACGAGAGATCTCGTTAGTCTAGATATAGAAGACGGTTGTACAGACGGGTCTCGTTAGTCTAGATATAGATGACGGTTGTACAGACGGATCTCATTAGTCTAGATATAGAAGACGGTTGTACAGATGGATCTCGTTAGTCTAGATATAGAAGACGGTTGTACAGACGGGTCTCGTTAGTCTAGATATAGATGACGGTTGTACAGACGGATCTCCTTAGTCTAGATATAGAAGACGGTTGTACAGATGGATCTCGTTAGTCTAGATATAGAAGGCGGTTGTACAGACGGATCTCATTAGTCTAGATATAGAAGACGGTTGTACAGATGGATCTCGTTAGTCTAGATATAGATGACGGTTGTACAGACGGATCTCATTAGTCTAGATATAGAAGACGGTTGTTCAGACGGATCTCGTTAGTCTAGATATAGAAGACGGTTGTACAGACGGATCTCGTTAGTCTAGATATAGAAGAGGGTTGTATAACGAGAGATCTCGTTAGTCTAGATATAGAAGACGGTTGTACAGACGGGTCTCGTTAGTCTAGATATAGATGACGGTTGTACAGACGGATCTCATTAGTCTAGATATAGAAGACGGTTGTACAGACGGATCTCGTTAGTCTAGATATTGAAGACGTTTGTCCAACGACGTACCTCGTTAGTCTAGATATAGAAAACGGTTGTACAGACGGATCTCGTTAGTCTAGATATAGAAGACGGTTGTACAGACGGATCTCGTTAGTCTAGATATAGAAGACGGTTGTACAGACGGGTCTCGTTAGTCTAGATATAGATGACGGTTGTACAGACGGATCTCCTTAGTCTAGATATAGAAGACGGTTGTACAGATGGATCTCGTTAGTCTAGATATAGAAGGCGGTTGTACAGACGGATCTCGTTAGTCTAGATATAGAAGACGGTTGTATAACGAGAGATCTCGTTAGTCTAGATATAGAAGACGGTTGTACAGACGGATCCCGTTAGTCTAGATATAGAAGACGTTTGTCCAACGACGTACCTCGTTAGTCTAGATATAGAAAACGGTTGTACAGACGGATCTCGTTAGTCTAGATATAGAAGACGGTTGTACAGATGGATCTCGTTAGTCTAGATATAGAAGGCGGTTGTACAGACGGATCTCGTTAGTCTAGATATAGAAGACGGTTGTATAACGAGAGATCTCGTTAGTCTAGATATAGAAGACGGTTGTACAGATGGATCTCGTTAGTCTAGATATAGAAGACGGTTGTACAGACGGGTCTCGTTAGTCTAGATATAGATGACGGTTGTACAGACGGATCTCATTAGTCTAGATATAGAAGACGGTTGTTCAGACGGATCTCGTTAGTCTAGATATAGAAAACGGTTGTACAGACGGATCTCGTTAGTCTAGATATAGAAGACGGTTGTACAGACGGATCTCGTTAGTCTAGATATAGAAGACGGTTGTACAGACGGATCTCATTAGTCTAGATATAGAAGACGGTTGTACAGACGGATCTCGTTAGTCTAGATATAGAAGACGGTTGTGCAGACGGATCTCGTTAGTCTAGATATAGAAGACGGTTGTACAGACGGATCTCGTTAGTCTAGATATAGAAGACGGTTGTACAGACGGATCTCGTTAGTCTAGATATAGAAGACGGTTGTACAGACGGATCTCGTTAGTCTAGATATAGAAGAGGGTTGTATAACGAGAGATCTCGTTAGTCTAGATATAGAAGACGGTTGTACAGACGGGTCTCGTTAGTCTAGATATAGATGACGGTTGTACAGACGGATCTCATTAGTCTAGATATAGAAGACGGTTGTACAGATGGATCTCGTTAGTCTAGATATAGAAGACGGTTGTACAGACGGGTCTCGTTAGTCTAGATATAGATGACGGTTGTACAGACGGATCTCATTAGTCTAGATATAGAAGACGGTTGTTCAGACGGATCTCGTTAGTCTAGATATAGAAAACGGTTGTACAGACGGATCTCGTTAGTCTAGATATAGAAGACGGTTGTACAGACGGATCTCGTTAGTCTAGATATAGAAGACGTTTGTCCAACGTCGTATCCCGTTAGTCTAGATATAGAAGACGGTTGTACAGACGGATCTCGTTAGTCTAGATATAGAAGACGGTTGTACAGACGGATCTCGTTAGTCTAGATATAGAAGACGGTTGAACAGACGGATCTCGTTAGTCTAGATATAGAAGAGGGTTGTATAACGAGAGATCTCGTTAGTCTAGATATAGAAGACGGTTGTACAGACGGGTCTCGTTAGTCTAGATATAGATGACGGTTGTACAGACGGATCTCATTAGTCTAGATATAGAAGACGGTTGTACAGATGGATCTCGTTAGTCTAGATATAGAAGACGGTTGTACAGACGGGTCTCGTTAGTCTAGATATAGATGACGGTTGTACAGACGGATCTCCTTAGTCTAGATATAGAAGACGGTTGTACAGATGGATCTCGTTAGTCTAGATATAGAAGGCGGTTGTACAGACGGATCTCATTAGTCTAGATATAGAAGACGGTTGTACAGATGGATCTCGTTAGTCTAGATATAGATGACGGTTGTACAGACGGATCTCATTAGTCTAGATATAGAAGACGGTTGTTCAGACGGATCTCGTTAGTCTAGATATAGAAAACGGTTGTACAGACGGATCTCGTTAGTCTAGATATAGAAGACGGTTGTACAGACGGATCTCGTTAGTCTAGATATAGAAGACGTTTGTCCAACGTCGTATCCCGTTAGTCTAGATATAGAAGACGGTTGTACAGACGGATCTCGTTAGTCTCGATATAGAAAACGGTTGTACAGACGGATCGCGTTAGTCTAGATATAGAAGATGGTTGTACAACGACGTATCTCGTTAGTCTAGATATAGAAGGCGGTTGTACAGACGGATCTCGTTAGTCTAGATATAGAAGACGGTTGTACAGACGGATCTCGTTAGTCTAGATATAGAAGACGGTTGTACAGACGGATCTCGTTAGTCTAGATATAGAAGAGGGTTGTATAACGAGAGATCTCGTTAGTCTAGATATAGAAGACGGTTGTACAGACGGGTCTCCTTAGTCTAGATATAGAAGACGGTTGTACAGACGGATCTCGTTAGTCAAGATATAGAAGACGGTTGTACAGACGGATCTCGTTAGTCTAGATATAGAAGACGGTTGTACAGATGGATCTCGTTAGTCTAGATATAGAAGACGGTTGTACAGACGGATCTCGTTAGTCTAGATATAGAAGACGGTTGTATAACGAGAGATCTCGTTAGTCTAGATATAGAAGACGGTTGTACAGACGGATCCCGTTAGTCTAGATATAGAAGACGGTTGTATAACGAGAGATATCGTTAGTCTAGATATAGAAGACGGTTGTACAGACGGATCTCGTTAGTCTAGATATAGAAGACGGTTGTACAGACGGATCTCGTTAGTCTAGATATAGAAGACGTTTGTCCAACGACGTATCCCGTTAGTCTAGATATAGAAGACGGTTGTATAACGAGAGATCTCGTTAGTCTAGATATAGAAGACGGTTGTACAGACGGATCTCGTTAGTCTAGATATAGAAGACGGTTGTACAGACGGATCTCGTTAGTCAAGATATAGAAGACGGTTGTACAGACGGATCTCGTTAGTCTAGATATAGAAGACGTTTGTCCAACGCCGTATCCCGTTAGTCTAGATATAGAAGACGGTTGTACAGACGGGTCTCGTTAGTCTAGATATAGATGACGGTTGTACAGACGGATCTCATTAGTCTAGATATAGAAGACGGTTGTACAGATGGATCTCGTTAGTCTAGATATAGAAGACGGTTGTACAGACGGATCTCGTTAGTCTAGATATAGAAGACGGTTGTACAGACGGATCTCGTTAGTCTAGATATAGAAGACGGTTGTTCAGACGGATCTCGTTAGTCTAGATATAGAAGACGGTTGTATAACGAGAGATATCGTTAGTCTAGATATAGAAGACGGTTGTACAGACGGATCCCGTTAGTCTAGATATAGAAGACGGTTGTATAACGAGAGATCTCGTTAGTCTAGATATAGAAGACGGTTGTACAGACGGATCCCGTTAGTCTAGATATAGAAGACGGTTGTATAACGAGAGATATCGTTAGTCTAGATATAGAAGACGGTTGTACAGACGGATCTCGTTAGTCTAGATATAGAAGACGGTTGTACAGACGGATCTCGTTAGTCTAGATATAGAAGAGGGTTGTATAACGAGAGATCTCGTTAGTCTAGATATAGAAGACGGTTGTACAGACGGGTCTCGTTAGTCTAGATATAGATGACGGTTGTACAGACGGATCTCATTAGTCTAGATATAGAAGACGGTTGTTCAGACGGATCTCGTTAGTCTAGATATAGAAAACGGTTGTACAGACGGATCTCGTTAGTCTAGATATAGAAGACGGTTGTACAGACGGATCTCGTTAGTCTAGATATAGAAGACGGTTGTACAGACGGATCTCGTTAGTCTAGATATAGAAGACGTTTGTCCAACGACGTATCCCGTTAGTCTAGATATAGAAGACGGTTGTATAACGAGAGATCTCGTTAGTCTAGATATAGAAGACGGTTGTACAGACGGATCTCGTTAGTCTAGATATAGAAGACGGTTGTACAGACGGATCTCGTTAGTCTAGATATAGAAGACGGTTGTTCAGACGGATCTCGTTAGTCTAGATATAGAAAACGGTTGTACAGACGGATCTCGTTAGTCTAGATATAGAAGACGGTTGTACAGACGGATCTCGTTAGTCTAGATATAGAAGACGTTTGTCCAACGTCGTATCCCGTTAGTCTAGATATAGAAGACGGTTGTACAGACGGATCTCGTTAGTCTCGATATAGAAAACGGTTGTACAGACGGATCGCGTTAGTCTAGATATAGAAGATGGTTGTACAACGACGTATCTCGTTAGTCTAGATATAGAAGGCGGTTGTACAGACGGATCTCGTTAGTCTAGATATAGAAGACGGTTGTACAGACGGATCTCATTAGTCTAGATATAGAAGACGGTTGTACAGACGGATCTCGTTAGTCTAGATATAGAAGACGGTTGTGCAGACGGATCTCGTTAGTCTAGATATAGAAGACGGTTGTACAGACGGATCTCGTTAGTCTAGATATAGAAGACGGTTGTACAGACGGATCTCGTTAGTCTAGATATAGAAGACGGTTGTACAGACGGATCTCGTTAGTCTAGATATAGAAGAGGGTTGTATAACGAGAGATCTCGTTAGTCTAGATATAGAAGACGGTTGTACAGACGGGTCTCGTTAGTCTAGATATAGATGACGGTTGTACAGACGGATCTCATTAGTCTAGATATAGAAGACGGTTGTACAGATGGATCTCGTTAGTCTAGATATAGAAGGCGGTTGTACAGACGGATCTCGTTAGTCTAGATATAGAAGACGGTTGTATAACGAGAGATCTCGTTAGTCTAGATATAGAAGACGGTTGTACAGACGGATCCCGTTAGTCTAGATATAGAAGACGGTTGTATAACGAGAGATATCGTTAGTCTAGATATAGAAGACGGTTGTACAGACGGATCTCGTTAGTCTAGATATAGAAGACGGTTGTACAGACGGATCTCGTTAGTCTAGATATAGAAGAGGGTTGTATAACGAGAGATCTCGTTAGTCTAGATATAGAAGACGGTTGTACAGACGGGTCTCGTTAGTCTAGATATAGATGACGGTTGTACAGACGGATCTCATTAGTCTAGATATAGAAGACGGTTGTTCAGACGGATCTCGTTAGTCTAGATATAGAAAACGGTTGTACAGACGGATCTCGTTAGTCTAGATATAGAAGACGGTTGTACAGACGGATCTCGTTAGTCTAGATATAGAAGACGTTTGTCCAACGTCGTATCCCGTTAGTCTAGATATAGAAGACGGTTGTACAGACGGATCTCGTTAGTCTCGATATAGAAAACGGTTGTACAGACGGATCGCGTTAGTCTAGATATAGAAGATGGTTGTACAACGACGTATCTCGTTAGTCTAGATATAGAAGGCGGTTGTACAGACGGATCTCGTTAGTCTAGATATAGAAGACGGTTGTACAGACGGATCTCATTAGTCTAGATATAGAAGACGGTTGTACAGACGGATCTCGTTAGTCTAGATATAGAAGACGGTTGTACAGACGGATCTCGTTAGTCTAGATATAGAAGACGTTTGTCCAACGTCGTATCCCGTTAGGCTAGATATAGAAGACGGTTGTACAGACGGATCTCGTTAGTCTCGATATAGAAAACGGTTGTACCGACGGATCGCGTTAGTCTAGATATAGAAGATGGTTGTACAACGACGTATCTCGTTAGTCTAGATATAGAAGGCGGTTGTACAGACGGATCTCGTTAGTCTAGATATAGAAGACGGTTGTACAGACGGATCTCATTAGTCTAGATATAGAAGACGGTTGTACAGACGGATCTCGTTAGTCTAGATATAGAAGACGGTTGTGCAGACGGATCTCGTTAGTCTAGATATAGAAGACGGTTGTACAGACGGATCTCGTTAGTCTAGATATAGAAGACGGTTGTACAGACGGATCTCGTTAGTCTAGATATAGAAGACGGTTGTACAGACGGATCTCGTTAGTCTAGATATAGAAGAGGGTTGTATAACGAGAGATCTCGTTAGTCTAGATATAGAAGACGGTTGTACAGACGGGTCTCGTTAGTCTAGATATAGATGACGGTTGTACAGACGGATCTCATTAGTCTAGATATAGAAGACGGTTGTACAGATGGATCTCGTTAGTCTAGATATAGAAGACGGTTGTACAGACGGGTCTCGTTAGTCTAGATATAGATGACGGTTGTACAGACGGATCTCCTTAGTCTAGATATAGAAGACGGTTGTACAGATGGATCTCGTTAGTCTAGATATAGAAGGCGGTTGTACAGACGGATCTCGTTAGTCTAGATATAGAAGACGGTTGTATAACGAGAGATCTCGTTAGTCTAGATATAGAAGACGGTTGTACAGACGGATCGCGTTAGTCTAGATATAGAAGACGGTTGTATAACGAGAGATATCGTTAGTCTAGATATAGAAGACGGTTGTACAGACGGATCTCGTTAGTCTAGATATAGAAGACGGTTGTACAGACGGATCTCGTTAGTCTAGATATAGAAGAGGGTTGTATAACGAGAGATCTCGTTAGTCTAGATATAGAAGACGGTTGTACAGACGGGTCTCGTTAGTCTAGATATAGATGACGGTTGTACAGACGGATCTCATTAGTCTAGATATAGAAGACGGTTGTTCAGACGGATCTCGTTAGTCTAGATATAGAAAACGGTTGTACAGACGGATCTCGTTAGTCTAGATATAGAAGACGGTTGTACAGACGGATCTCGTTAGTCTAGATATAGAAGACGTTTGTCCAACGTCGTATCCCGTTAGTCTAGATATAGAAGACGGTTGTACAGACGGATCTCGTTAGTCTCGATATAGAAAACGGTTGTACAGACGGATCGCGTTAGTCTAGATATAGAAGATGGTTGTACAACGACGTATCTCGTTAGTCTAGATATAGAAGGCGGTTGTACAGACGGATCTCGTTAGTCTAGATATAGAAGACGGTTGTACAGACGGATCTCATTAGTCTAGATATAGAAGACGGTTGTACAGACGGATCTCGTTAGTCTAGATATAGAAGACGGTTGTGCAGACGGATCTCGTTAGTCTAGATATAGAAGACGGTTGTACAGACGGATCTCGTTAGTCTAGATATAGAAGACGGTTGTACAGACGGATCTCGTTAGTCTAGATATAGAAGACGGTTGTACAGACGGATCTCGTTAGTCTAGATATAGAAGAGGGTTGTATAACGAGAGATCTCGTTAGTCTAGATATAGAAGACGGTTGTACAGACGGGTCTCGTTAGTCTAGATATAGATGACGGTTGTACAGACGGATCTCATTAGTCTAGATAGAGAAGACGGTTGTACAGATGGATCTCGTTAGTCTAGATATAGAAGACGGTTGTACAGACGGGTCTCGTTAGTCTAGATATAGATGACGGTTGTACAGACGGATCTCATTAGTCTAGATATAGAAGACGGTTGTTCAGACGGATCTCGTTAGTCTAGATATAGAAAACGGTTGTACAGACGGATCTCGTTAGTCTAGATATAGAAGACGGTTGTACAGACGGATCTCGTTAGTCTAGATATAGAAGACGTTTGTCCAACGTCGTATCCCGTTAGTCTAGATATAGAAGACGGTTGTACAGACGGATCTCGTTAGTCTCGATATAGAAAACGGTTGTACAGACGGATCGCGTTAGTCTAGATATAGAAGATGGTTGTACAACGACGTATCTCGTTAGTCTAGATATAGAAGGCGGTTGTACAGACGGATCTCGTTAGTCTAGATATAGAAGACGGTTGTACAGACGGATCTCATTAGTCTAGATATAGAAGACGGTTGTACAGACGGATCTCGTTAGTCTAGATATAGAAGACGGTTGTGCAGACGGATCTCGTTAGTCTAGATATAGAAAACGGTTGTACAGACGGATCTCGTTAGTCTAGATATAGAAGACGGTTGTACAGACGGATCTCGTTAGTCTAGATATAGAAGACGTTTGTCCAACGTCGTATCCCGTTAGTCTAGATATAGAAGACGGTTGTACAGACGGATCTCGTTAGTCTCGATATAGAAAACGGTTGTACAGACGGATCGCGTTAGTCTAGATATAGAAGATGGTTGTACAACGACGTATCTCGTTAGTCTAGATATAGAAGGCGGTTGTACAGACGGATCTCGTTAGTCTAGATATAGAAGACGGTTGTACAGACGGATCTCATTAGTCTAGATATAGAAGACGGTTGTACAGACGGATCTCGTTAGTCTAGATATAGAAGACGGTTGTGCAGACGGATCTCGTTAGTCTAGATATAGAAGACGGTTGTACAGACGGATCTCGTTAGTCTAGATATAGAAGACGGTTGTACAGACGGATCTCATTAGTCTAGATATAGAAGACGGTTGTACAGACGGATCTCGTTAGTCTAGATATAGAAGACGGTTGTGCAGACGGATCTCGTTAGTCTAGATATAGAAGACGGTTGTACAGACGGATCTCGTTAGTCTAGATATAGAAGGCGGTTGTACAGACGGATCTCGTTAGTCTAGATATAGAAGACGGTTGTACAGACGGATCTCATTAGTCTAGATATAGAAGACGGTTGTACAGACGGATCTCGTTAGTCTAGATATAGAAGACGGTTGTGCAGACGGATCTCGTTAGTCTAGATATAGAAAACGGTTGTACAGACGGATCTCGTTAGTCTAGATATAGAAGACGGTTGTACAGATGGATCTCGTTAGTCTAGATATAGAAGGCGGTTGTACAGACGGATCTCGTTAGTCTAGATATAGAAGACGGTTGTATAACGAGAGATCTCGTTAGTCTAGATATAGAAGACGGTTGTACAGACGGATCCCGTTAGTCTAGATATAGAAGACGGTTGTATAACGAGAGATATCGTTAGTCTAGATATAGAAGACGGTTGTACAGACGGATCTCGTTAGTCTAGATATAGAAGACGTTTGTCCAACGACGTATCCCGTTAGTCTAGATATAGAAGACGGTTGTACAGACGGGTCTCGTTAGTCTAGATATAGATGACGGTTGTACAGACGGATCTCCTTAGTCTAGATATAGAAGACGGTTGTACAGACGGATCTCGTTAGTCTAGATATAGAAGACGTTTGTACAGACGGATCTCGTTAGTCTAGATATAGAAGAGGGTTGTATAACGAGAGATCTCGTTAGTCTAGATATAGAAGACGGTTGTACAGACGGGTCTCGTTAGTCTAGATATAGATGACGGTTGTACAGACGGATCTCATTAGTCTAGATATAGAAGACGGTTGTACAGATGGATCTCGTTAGTCTAGATATAGAAGGCGGTTGTACAGACGGATCTCGTTAGTCTAGATATAGAAGACGGTTGTATAACGAGAGATATCGTTAGTCTAGATATAGAAGACGGTTGTACAGACGGATCTCGTTAGTCTAGATATAGAAGACGGTTGTACAGACGGATCTCGTTAGTCTAGATATAGAAGAGGGTTGTATAACGAGAGATCTCGTTAGTCTAGATATAGAAGACGGTTGTACAGACGGGTCTCGTTAGTCTAGATATAGATGACGGTTGTACAGACGGATCTCATTAGTCTAGATATAGAAGACGGTTGTTCAGACGGATCTCGTTAGTCTAGATATAGAAAACGGTTGTACAGACGGATCTCGTTAGTCTAGATATAGAAGACGGTTGTACAGACGGATCTCGTTAGTCTAGATATAGAAGACGTTTGTCCAACGTCGTATCCCGTTAGTCTAGATATAGAAGACGGTTGTACAGACGGATCTCGTTAGTCTCGATATAGAAAACGGTTGTACAGACGGATCGCGTTAGTCTAGATATAGAAGATGGTTGTACAACGACGTATCTCGTTAGTCTAGATATAGAAGGCGGTTGTACAGACGGATCTCGTTAGTCTAGATATAGAAGACGGTTGTACAGACGGATCTCATTAGTCTAGATATAGAAGACGGTTGTACAGACGGATCTCGTTAGTCTAGATATAGAAGACGGTTGTGCAGACGGATCTCGTTAGTCTAGATATAGAAGACGGTTGTACAGACGGATCTCGTTAGTCTAGATATAGAAGACGGTTGTACAGACGGATCTCGTTAGTCTAGATATAGAAGACGGTTGTACAGACGGATCTCGTTAGTCTAGATATAGAAGAGGGTTGTATAACGAGAGATCTCGTTAGTCTAGATATAGAAGACGGTTGTACAGACGGGTCTCGTTAGTCTAGATATAGATGACGGTTGTACAGACGGATCTCATTAGTCTAGATATAGAAGACGGTTGTACAGACGGATCTCGTTAGTCTAGATATTGAAGACGTTTGTCCAACGACGTACCTCGTTAGTCTAGATATAGAAAACGGTTGTACAGACGGATCTCGTTAGTCTAGATATAGAAGACGGTTGTACAGACGGATCTCGTTAGTCTAGATATAGAAGACGGTTGTACAGACGGGTCTCGTTAGTCTAGATATAGATGACGGTTGTACAGACGGATCTCCTTAGTCTAGATATAGAAGACGGTTGTACAGATGGATCTCGTTAGTCTAGATATAGAAGGCGGTTGTACAGACGGATCTCGTTAGTCTAGATATAGAAGACGGTTGTATAACGAGAGATCTCGTTAGTCTAGATATAGAAGACGGTTGTACAGACGGATCTCGTTAGTCTAGATATAGAAGACGGTTGTACAGACGGATCTCGTTAGTCTAGATATAGAAGACGGTTGTATAACGAGAGATCTCGTTAGTCTAGATATAGAAGACGGTTGTACAGACGGATCCCGTTAGTCTAGATATAGAAGACGGTTGTCCAACGACGTATCCCGTTAGTCTAGATATAGAAGACGGTTGTACAGACGGGTCTCGTTAGTCTAGATATAGATGACGGTTGTACAGACGGATCTCGTTAGTCTAGATATAGAAGAAGGTTGTACAGACGGGTCTCGTGAGTCTAGATAGAGAAGACGGTTGTACAGACGGATCTCGTTAGTCTAGATATAGAAGACGGTTGTACCGACGGATCTCTTTAGTCTAGATATAGAAGACGGTTGTACAGACGGATCCCGTTAGTCTAGATATAGAAGACGGTTGTACAGACGGATCTCGTTAGTCTAGATATTGAAGACGTTTGTCCAACGACGTACCTCGTTAGTCTAGATATAGAAAACGGTTGTACAGACGGATCTCGTGAGTCTAGATAGAGAAGACGGTTGTACAGACGGGTCTCGTTAGTCTAGATATAGAAGACGGTTGTGCAGACGGATCTCATTAGTCTAGATATAGAAGACGGTTGTACAGACGGATCTCGTTAGTCTAGATATAGAAGACGTTTGTCCAACGCCGTATCCCGTTAGTCTAGATATAGAAGACGGTTGTACAGACGGGTCTCGTTAGTCTAGATATAGATGACGGTTGTACAGACGGATCTCATTAGTCTAGATATAGAAGACGGTTGTACAGATGGATCTCGTTAGTCTAGATATAGAAGACGGTTGTACAGACGGATCTCGTTAGTCTAGATATAGAAGACGGTTGTACAGACGGATCTCGTTAGTCTAGATATAGAAGACGGTTGTACAGACGGATCTCGTTAGTCTAGATATTGAAGACGGTTGTACAGACGGATCTCGTTAGTCTAGATATAGAAGAGGGTTGTATAACGAGAGATCTCGTTAGTCTAGATATAGAAGACGGTTGTACAGACGGGTCTCGTTAGTCTAGATATAGATGACGGTTGTACAGACGGATCTCATTAGTCTAGATATAGAAGACGGTTGTACAGATGGATCTCGTTAGTCTAGATATAGAAGACGGTTGTACAGACGGGTCTCGTTAGTCTAGATATAGATGACGGTTGTACAGACGGATCTCCTTAGTCTAGATATAGAAGACGGTTGTACAGATGGATCTCGTTAGTCTAGATATAGAAGGCGGTTGTACAGACGGATCTCGTTAGTCTAGATATAGAAGACGGTTGTATAACGAGAGATCTCGTTAGTCTAGATATAGAAGACGGTTGTATAACGAGAGATCTCGTTAGTCTAGATATAGAAGACGGTTGTATAACGAGAGATCTCGTTAGTCTAGATATAGAAGACGGTTGTACAGACGGATCCCGTTAGTCTAGATATAGAAGACGGTTGTATAACGAGAGATATCGTTAGTCTAGATATAGAAGACGGTTGTACAGACGGATCTCGTTAGTCTAGATATAGAAGACGGTTGTACAGACGGATCTCGTTAGTCTAGATATAGAAGACGGTTGTACAGACGGATCTCGTTAGTCTAGATATAGAAGACGTTTGTCCAACGACGTATCCCGTTAGTCTAGATATAGAAGACGGTTGTATAACGAGAGATCTCGTTAGTCTAGATATAGAAGACGGTTGTACAGACGGATCTCGTTAGTCTAGATATAGAAGACGGTTGTACAGACGGATCTCGTTAGTCTAGATATAGAAGACGGTTGTTCAGACGGATCTCGTTAGTCTAGATATAGAAAACGGTTGTACAGACGGATCTCGTTAGTCTAGATATAGAAGACGGTTGTACAGACGGATCTCGTTAGTCTAGATATAGAAGACGTTTGTCCAACGTCGTATCCCGTTAGGCTAGATATAGAAGACGGTTGTACAGACGGATCTCGTTAGTCTCGATATAGAAAACGGTTGTACAGACGGATCGCGTTAGTCTAGATATAGAAGATGGTTGTACAACGACGTATCTCGTTAGTCTAGATATAGAAGGCGGTTGTACAGACGGATCTCGTTAGTCTAGATATAGAAGACGGTTGTACAGACGGATCTCATTAGTCTAGATATAGAAGACGGTTGTACAGACGGATCTCGTTAGTCTAGATATAGAAGACGGTTGTGCAGACGGATCTCGTTAGTCTAGATATAGAAGACGGTTGTACAGACGGATCTCGTTAGTCTAGATATAGAAGACGGTTGTACAGACGGATCTCGTTAGTCTAGATATAGAAGACGGTTGTACAGACGGATCTCGTTAGTCTAGATATAGAAGAGGGTTGTATAACGAGAGATCTCGTTAGTCTAGATATAGAAGACGGTTGTACAGACGGGTCTCGTTAGTCTAGATATAGATGACGGTTGTACAGACGGATCTCATTAGTCTAGATATAGAAGACGGTTGTACAGATGGATCTCGTTAGTCTAGATATAGAAGACGGTTGTACAGACGGGTCTCGTTAGTCTAGATATAGATGACGGTTGTACAGACGGATCTCCTTAGTCTAGATATAGAAGACGGTTGTACAGATGGATCTCGTTAGTCTAGATATAGAAGGCGGTTGTACAGACGGATCTCGTTAGTCTAGATATAGAAGACGGTTGTATAACGAGAGATCTCGTTAGTCTAGATATAGAAGACGGTTGTACAGACGGATCGCGTTAGTCTAGATATAGAAGACGGTTGTATAACGAGAGATATCGTTAGTCTAGATATAGAAGACGGTTGTACAGACGGATCTCGTTAGTCTAGATATAGAAGACGGTTGTACAGACGGATCTCGTTAGTCTAGATATAGAAGAGGGTTGTATAACGAGAGATCTCGTTAGTCTAGATATAGAAGACGGTTGTACAGACGGGTCTCGTTAGTCTAGATATAGATGACGGTTGTACAGACGGATCTCATTAGTCTAGATATAGAAGACGGTTGTTCAGACGGATCTCGTTAGTCTAGATATAGAAAACGGTTGTACAGACGGATCTCGTTAGTCTAGATATAGAAGACGGTTGTACAGACGGATCTCGTTAGTCTAGATATAGAAGACGTTTGTCCAACGTCGTATCCCGTTAGTCTAGATATAGAAGACGGTTGTACAGACGGATCTCGTTAGTCTCGATATAGAAAACGGTTGTACAGACGGATCGCGTTAGTCTAGATATAGAAGATGGTTGTACAACGACGTATCTCGTTAGTCTAGATATAGAAGGCGGTTGTACAGACGGATCTCGTTAGTCTAGATATAGAAGACGGTTGTACAGACGGATCTCATTAGTCTAGATATAGAAGACGGTTGTACAGACGGATCTCGTTAGTCTAGATATAGAAGACGGTTGTGCAGACGGATCTCGTTAGTCTAGATATAGAAGACGGTTGTACAGACGGATCTCGTTAGTCTAGATATAGAAGACGGTTGTACAGACGGATCTCGTTAGTCTAGATATAGAAGACGGTTGTACAGACGGATCTCGTTAGTCTAGATATAGAAGAGGGTTGTATAACGAGAGATCTCGTTAGTCTAGATATAGAAGACGGTTGTACAGACGGGTCTCGTTAGTCTAGATATAGATGACGGTTGTACAGACGGATCTCATTAGTCTAGATATAGAAGACGGTTGTACAGATGGATCTCGTTAGTCTAGATATAGAAGACGGTTGTACAGACGGGTCTCGTTAGTCTAGATATAGATGACGGTTGTACAGACGGATCTCATTAGTCTAGATATAGAAGACGGTTGTTCAGACGGATCTCGTTAGTCTAGATATAGAAAACGGTTGTACAGACGGATCTCGTTAGTCTAGATATAGAAGACGGTTGTACAGACGGATCTCGTTAGTCTAGATATAGAAGACGTTTGTCCAACGTCGTATCCCGTTAGTCTAGATATAGAAGACGGTTGTACAGACGGATCTCGTTAGTCTCGATATAGAAAACGGTTGTACAGACGGATCGCGTTAGTCTAGATATAGAAGATGGTTGTACAACGACGTATCTCGTTAGTCTAGATATAGAAGGCGGTTGTACAGACGGATCTCGTTAGTCTAGATATAGAAGACGGTTGTACAGACGGATCTCATTAGTCTAGATATAGAAGACGGTTGTACAGACGGATCTCGTTAGTCTAGATATAGAAGACGGTTGTGCAGACGGATCTCGTTAGTCTAGATATAGAAGACGGTTGTACAGACGGATCTCGTTAGTCTAGATATAGAAGACGGTTGTACAGATGGATCTCGTTAGTCTAGATATAGAAGGCGGTTGTACAGACGGATCTCGTTAGTCTAGATATAGAAGACGGTTGTATAACGAGAGATCTCGTTAGTCTAGATATAGAAGACGGTTGTACAGACGGATCCCGTTAGTCTAGATATAGAAGACGGTTGTATAACGAGAGATATCGTTAGTCTAGATATAGAAGACGGTTGTACAGACGGATCTCGTTAGTCTAGATATAGAAGACGTTTGTCCAACGACGTATCCCGTTAGTGTAGATATAGAAGACGGTTGTATAACGAGAGATCTCGTTAGTCTAGATATAGAAGACGGTTGTACAGACGGATCTCGTTAGTCTAGATATAGAAGACGGTTGTACAGACGGATCTCGTTAGTCAAGATATAGAAGACGGTTGTACAGACGGATCTCGTTAGTCTAGATATAGAAGACGTTTGTCCAACGCCGTATCCCGTTAGTCTAGATATAGAAGACGGTTGTACAGACGGGTCTCGTTAGTCTAGATATAGATGACGGTTGTACAGACGGATCTCGTTAGTCTAGATATAGAAGACGGTTGTACAGACGGATCTCGTTAGTCTAGATATAGAAGACGTTTGTCCAACGTCGTATCCCGTTAGTCTAGATATAGAAGACGGTTGTACAGACGGATCTCGTTAGTCTCGATATAGAAAACGGTTGTACAGACGGATCGCGTTAGTCTAGATATAGAAGATGGTTGTACAACGACGTATCTCGTTAGTCTAGATATAGAAGGCGGTTGTACAGACGGATCTCGTTAGTCTAGATATAGAAGACGGTTGTACAGACGGATCTCATTAGTCTAGATATAGAAGACGGTTGTACAGACGGATCTCGTTAGTCTAGATATAGAAGACGGTTGTGCAGACGGATCTCGTTAGTCTAGATATAGAAGACGGTTGTACAGACGGATCTCGTTAGTCTAGATATAGAAGACGGTTGTACAGATGGATCTCGTTAGTCTAGATATAGAAGGCGGTTGTACAGACGGATCTCGTTAGTCTAGATATAGAAGACGGTTGTATAACGAGAGATCTCGTTAGTCTAGATATAGAAGACGGTTGTACAGACGGATCCCGTTAGTCTAGATATAGAAGACGGTTGTATAACGAGAGATATCGTTAGTCTAGATATAGAAGACGGTTGTACAGACGGATCTCGTTAGTCTAGATATAGAAGACGTTTGTCCAACGACGTATCCCGTTAGTGTAGATATAGAAGACGGTTGTATAACGAGAGATCTCGTTAGTCTAGATATAGAAGACGGTTGTACAGACGGATCTCGTTAGTCTAGATATAGAAGACGGTTGTACAGACGGATCTCGTTAGTCAAGATATAGAAGACGGTTGTACAGACGGATCTCGTTAGTCTAGATATAGAAGACGTTTGTCCAACGCCGTATCCCGTTAGTCTAGATATAGAAGACGGTTGTACAGACGGGTCTCGTTAGTCTAGATATAGATGACGGTTGTACAGACGGATCTCCTTAGTCTAGATATAGAAGACGGTTGTACAGATGGATCTCGTTAGTCTAGATATAGAAGGCGGTTGTACAGACGGATCTCGTTAGTCTAGATATAGAAGACGGTTGTATAACGAGAGATCTCGTTAGTCTAGATATAGAAGACGGTTGTACAGACGGATCCCGTTAGTCTAGATATAGAAGACGGTTGTATAACGAGAGATATCGTTAGTCTAGATATAGAAGACGGTTGTACAGACGGATCTCGTTAGTCTAGATATAGAAGACGGTTGTACAGACGGATCTCGTTAGTCTAGATATAGAAGACGGTTGTACAGACGGATCTCGTTAGTCTAGATATAGAAGACGTTTGTCCAACGACGTATCCCGTTAGTCTAGATATAGAAGACGGTTGTATAACGAGAGATCTCGTTAGTCTAGATATAGAAGACGGTTGTACAGACGGATCTCGTTAGTCTAGATATAGAAGACGGTTGTACAGACGGATCTCGTTAGTCTAGATATAGAAGACGGTTGTTCAGACGGATCTCGTTAGTCTAGATATAGAAAACGGTTGTACAGACGGATCTCGTTAGTCTAGATATAGAAGAGGGTTGTATAACGAGAGATCTCGTTAGTCTAGATATAGAAGACGGTTGTACAGACGGGTCTCGTTAGTCTAGATATAGATGACGGTTGTACAGACGGATCTCATTAGTCTAGATATAGAAGACGGTTGTTCAGACGGATCTCGTTAGTCTAGATATAGAAGACGGTTGTACAGACGGATCTCGTTAGTCTAGATATAGAAGAGGGTTGTATAACGAGAGATCTCGTTAGTCTAGATATAGAAGACGGTTGTACAGACGGGTCTCGTTAGTCTAGATATAGATGACGGTTGTACAGACGGATCTCATTAGTCTAGATATAGAAGACGGTTGTTCAGACGGATCTCGTTAGTCTAGATATAGAAAACGGTTGTACAGACGGATCTCGTTAGTCTAGATATAGAAGACGGTTGTACAGACGGATCTCGTTAGTCTAGATATAGAAGACGTTTGTCCAACGTCGTATCCCGTTAGTCTAGATATAGAAGACGGTTGTACAGACGGATCTCGTTAGTCTCGATATAGAAAACGGTTGTACAGACGGATCGCGTTAGTCTAGATATAGAAGACGGTTGTACAGACGGATCTCGTTAGTCTAGATATAGAAGACGGTTGTACAGACGGATCTCGTTAGTCTAGATATAGAAGACGGTTGTACAGACGGATCTCGTTAGTCTAGATATAGAAGAGGGTTGTATAAGGAGAGATATCGTTAGTCTAGATATAGAAGACGGTTGTACAGACGGGTCTCGTTAGTCTAGATATAGATGACGGTTGTACAGACGGATCTCATTAGTCTAGATATAGAAGACGGTTGTACAGACGGATCTCGTTAGTCTAGATATTGAAGACGTTTGTCCAACGACGTACCTCGTTAGTCTAGATATAGAAAACGGTTGTACAGACGGATCTCGTTAGTCTAGATATAGAAGACGGTTGTACAGACGGATCTCGTTAGTCTAGATATAGAAGACGGTTGTACAGACGGGTCTCGTTAGTCTAGATATAGATGACGGTTGTACAGACGGATCTCCTTAGTCTAGATATAGAAGACGGTTGTACAGATGGATCTCGTTAGTCTAGATATAGAAGGCGGTTGTACAGACGGATCTCGTTAGTCTAGATATAGAAGACGGTTGTATAACGAGAGATCTCGTTAGTCTAGATATAGAAGACGGTTGTACAGACGGATCTCGTTAGTCTAGATATAGAAGACGGTTGTACAGACGGATCTCGTTAGTCTAGATATAGAAGACGGTTGTATAACGAGAGATCTCGTTAGTCTAGATATAGAAGACGGTTGTACAGACGGATCCCGTTAGTCTAGATATAGAAGACGGTTGTCCAACGACGTATCCCGTTAGTCTAGATATAGAAGACGGTTGTACAGACGGGTCTCGTTAGTCTAGATATAGATGACGGTTGTACAGACGGATCTCGTTAGTCTAGATATAGAAGAAGGTTGTACAGACGGGTCTCGTGAGTCTAGATAGAGAAGACGGTTGTACAGACGGATCTCGTTAGTCTAGATATAGAAGACGGTTGTACCGACGGATCTCTTTAGTCTAGATATAGAAGACGGTTGTACAGACGGATCCCGTTAGTCTAGATATAGAAGACGGTTGTACAGACGGATCTCGTTAGTCTAGATATTGAAGACGTTTGTCCAACGACGTACCTCGTTAGTCTAGATATAGAAAACGGTTGTACAGACGGATCTCGTGAGTCTAGATAGAGAAGACGGTTGTACAGACGGGTCTCGTTAGTCTAGATATAGAAGACGGTTGTGCAGACGGATCTCATTAGTCTAGATATAGAAGACGGTTGTACAGACGGATCTCGTTAGTCTAGATATAGAAGACGTTTGTCCAACGCCGTATCCCGTTAGTCTAGATATAGAAGACGGTTGTACAGACGGGTCTCGTTAGTCTAGATATAGATGACGGTTGTACAGACGGATCTCATTAGTCTAGATATAGAAGACGGTTGTACAGATGGATCTCGTTAGTCTAGATATAGAAGACGGTTGTACAGACGGATCTCGTTAGTCTAGATATAGAAGACGGTTGTACAGACGGATCTCGTTAGTCTAGATATAGAAGACGGTTGTACAGACGGATCTCGTTAGTCTAGATATAGAAGACGGTTGTACAGACGGATCTCGTTAGTCTAGATATAGAAGAGGGTTGTATAACGAGAGATCTCGTTAGTCTAGATATAGAAGACGGTTGTACAGACGGGTCTCGTTAGTCTAGATATAGATGACGGTTGTACAGACGGATCTCATTAGTCTAGATATAGAAGACGGTTGTACAGATGGATCTCGTTAGTCTAGATATAGAAGACGGTTGTACAGACGGGTCTCGTTAGTCTAGATATAGATGACGGTTGTACAGACGGATCTCCTTAGTCTAGATATAGAAGACGGTTGTACAGATGGATCTCGTTAGTCTAGATATAGAAGGCGGTTGTACAGACGGATCTCGTTAGTCTAGATATAGAAGACGGTTGTATAACGAGAGATCTCGTTAGTCTAGATATAGAAGACGGTTGTACAGACGGATCTCGTTAGTCTAGATATAGAAGAGGGTTGTATAACGAGAGATCTCGTTAGTCTAGATATAGAAGACGGTTGTACAGACGGGTCTCGTTAGTCTAGATATAGATGACGGTTGTACAGACGGATCTCATTAGTCTAGATATAGAAGACGGTTGTTCAGACGGATCTCGTTAGTCTAGATATAGAAGACGGTTGTACAGACGGATCTCGTTAGTCTAGATATAGAAGAGGGTTGTATAACGAGAGATCTCGTTAGTCTAGATATAGAAGACGGTTGTACAGACGGGTCTCGTTAGTCTAGATATAGATGACGGTTGTACAGACGGATCTCATTAGTCTAGATATAGAAGACGGTTGTTCAGACGGATCTCGTTAGTCTAGATATAGAAAACGGTTGTACAGACGGATCTCGTTAGTCTAGATATAGAAGACGGTTGTACAGACGGATCTCGTTAGTCTAGATATAGAAGACGTTTGTCCAACGTCGTATCCCGTTAGTCTAGATATAGAAGACGGTTGTACAGACGGATCTCGTTAGTCTCGATATAGAAAACGGTTGTACAGACGGATCGCGTTAGTCTAGATATAGAAGACGGTTGTACAGACGGATCTCGTTAGTCTAGATATAGAAGACGGTTGTACAGACGGATCTCGTTAGTCTAGATATAGAAGACGGTTGTACAGACGGATCTCGTTAGTCTAGATATAGAAGAGGGTTGTATAAGGAGAGATATCGTTAGTCTAGATATAGAAGACGGTTGTACAGACGGGTCTCGTTAGTCTAGATATAGATGACGGTTGTACAGACGGATCTCATTAGTCTAGATATAGAAGACGGTTGTACAGACGGATCTCGTTAGTCTAGATATTGAAGACGTTTGTCCAACGACGTACCTCGTTAGTCTAGATATAGAAAACGGTTGTACAGACGGATCTCGTTAGTCTAGATATAGAAGACGGTTGTACAGACGGATCTCGTTAGTCTAGATATAGAAGACGGTTGTACAGACGGGTCTCGTTAGTCTAGATATAGATGACGGTTGTACAGACGGATCTCCTTAGTCTAGATATAGAAGACGGTTGTACAGATGGATCTCGTTAGTCTAGATATAGAAGGCGGTTGTACAGACGGATCTCGTTAGTCTAGATATAGAAGACGGTTGTATAACGAGAGATCTCGTTAGTCTAGATATAGAAGACGGTTGTACAGACGGATCTCGTTAGTCTAGATATAGAAGACGGTTGTACAGACGGATCTCGTTAGTCTAGATATAGAAGACGGTTGTATAACGAGAGATCTCGTTAGTCTAGATATAGAAGACGGTTGTACAGACGGATCCCGTTAGTCTAGATATAGAAGACGGTTGTCCAACGACGTATCCCGTTAGTCTAGATATAGAAGACGGTTGTACAGACGGGTCTCGTTAGTCTAGATATAGATGACGGTTGTACAGACGGATCTCGTTAGTCTAGATATAGAAGAAGGTTGTACAGACGGGTCTCGTGAGTCTAGATAGAGAAGACGGTTGTACAGACGGATCTCGTTAGTCTAGATATAGAAGACGGTTGTACCGACGGATCTCTTTAGTCTAGATATAGAAGACGGTTGTACAGACGGATCCCGTTAGTCTAGATATAGAAGACGGTTGTACAGACGGATCTCGTTAGTCTAGATATTGAAGACGTTTGTCCAACGACGTACCTCGTTAGTCTAGATATAGAAAACGGTTGTACAGACGGATCTCGTGAGTCTAGATAGAGAAGACGGTTGTACAGACGGGTCTCGTTAGTCTAGATATAGAAGACGGTTGTGCAGACGGATCTCATTAGTCTAGATATAGAAGACGGTTGTACAGACGGATCTCGTTAGTCTAGATATAGAAGACGTTTGTCCAACGCCGTATCCCGTTAGTCTAGATATAGAAGACGGTTGTACAGACGGGTCTCGTTAGTCTAGATATAGATGACGGTTGTACAGACGGATCTCATTAGTCTAGATATAGAAGACGGTTGTACAGATGGATCTCGTTAGTCTAGATATAGAAGACGGTTGTACAGACGGATCTCGTTAGTCTAGATATAGAAGACGGTTGTACAGACGGATCTCGTTAGTCTAGATATAGAAGACGGTTGTACAGACGGATCTCGTTAGTCTAGATATAGAAGACGGTTGTACAGACGGATCTCGTTAGTCTAGATATAGAAGAGGGTTGTATAACGAGAGATCTCGTTAGTCTAGATATAGAAGACGGTTGTACAGACGGGTCTCGTTAGTCTAGATATAGATGACGGTTGTACAGACGGATCTCATTAGTCTAGATATAGAAGACGGTTGTACAGATGGATCTCGTTAGTCTAGATATAGAAGACGGTTGTACAGACGGGTCTCGTTAGTCTAGATATAGATGACGGTTGTACAGACGGATCTCCTTAGTCTAGATATAGAAGACGGTTGTACAGATGGATCTCGTTAGTCTAGATATAGAAGGCGGTTGTACAGACGGATCTCGTTAGTCTAGATATAGAAGACGGTTGTATAACGAGAGATCTCGTTAGTCTAGATATAGAAGACGGTTGTATAACGAGAGATCTCGTTAGTCTAGATATAGAAGACGGTTGTACAGACGGATCCCGTTAGTCTAGATATAGAAGACGGTTGTATAACGAGAGATATCGTTAGTCTAGATATAGAAGACGGTTGTATAACGAGAGATATCGTTAGTCTAGATATAGAAGACGGTTGTACAGACGGATCTCGTTAGTCTAGATATAGAAGACGGTTGTACAGACGGATCTCGTTAGTCTAGATATAGAAGACGGTTGTACAGACGGATCTCGTTAGTCTAGATATAGAAGACGTTTGTCCAACGACGTATCCCGTTAGTCTAGATATAGAAGACGGTTGTATAACGAGAGATCTCGTTAGTCTAGATATAGAAGACGGTTGTACAGACGGATCTCGTTAGTCTAGATATAGAAGACGGTTGTACAGACGGATCTCGTTAGTCTAGATATAGAAGACGGTTGTTCAGACGGATCTCGTTAGTCTAGATATAGAAAACGGTTGTACAGACGGATCTCGTTAGTCTAGATATAGAAGACGGTTGTACAGACGGATCTCGTTAGTCTAGATATAGAAGACGTTTGTCCAACGTCGTATCCCGTTAGGCTAGATATAGAAGGCGGTTGTACAGACGGATCTCGTTAGTCTAGATATAGAAGACGGTTGTACAGACGGATCTCGTTAGTCTAGATATAGAAGATGGTTGTACAACGACGTATCTCGTTAGTCTAGATATAGAAGGCGGTTGTACAGACGGATCTCGTTAGTCTAGATATAGAAGACGGTTGTACAGACGGATCTCATTAGTCTAGATATAGAAGACGGTTGTACAGACGGATCTCGTTAGTCTAGATATAGAAGACGGTTGTGCAGACGGATCTCGTTAGTCTAGATATAGAAGACGGTTGTACAGACGGATCTCGTTAGTCTAGATATAGAAGACGGTTGTACAGACGGATCTCGTTAGTCTAGATATAGAAGACGGTTGTACAGACGGATCTCGTTAGTCTAGATATAGAAGAGGGTTGTATAACGAGAGATCTCGTTAGTCTAGATATAGAAGACGGTTGTACAGACGGGTCTCGTTAGTCTAGATATAGATGACGGTTGTACAGACGGATCTCATTAGTCTAGATGTAGAAGACGGTTGTACAGATGGATCTCGTTAGTCTAGATATAGAAGACGGTTGTACAGACGGGTCTCGTTAGTCTAGATATAGATGACGGTTGTACAGACGGATCTCCTTAGTCTAGATATAGAAGACGGTTGTACAGATGGATCTCGTTAGTCTAGATATAGAAGGCGGTTGTACAGACGGATCTCGTTAGTCTAGATATAGAAGACGGTTGTATAACGAGAGATCTCGTTAGTCTAGATATAGAAGACGGTTGTACAGACGGATCCCGTTAGTCTAGATATAGAAGACGGTTGTATAACGAGAGATATAGTTAGTCTAGATATAGAAGACGGTTGTACAGACGGATCTCGTTAGTCTAGATATAGAAGACGGTTGTACAGACGGATCTCGTTAGTCTAGATATAGAAGACGGTTGTACAGACGGATCTCGTTAGTCTAGATATAGAAGACGGTTGTACAGACGGATCTCGTTAGTCTAGATATAGAAGAGGGTTGTATAACGAGAGATCTCGTTAGTCTAGATATAGAAGACGGTTGTACAGACGGGTCTCGTTAGTCTAGATATAGATGACGGTTGTACAGACGGATCTCATTAGTCTAGATATAGAAGACGGTTGTACAGATGGATCTCGTTAGTCTAGATATAGAAGACGGTTGTACAGACGGGTCTCGTTAGTCTAGATATAGATGACGGTTGTACAGACGGATCTCCTTAGTCTAGATATAGAAGACGGTTGTACAGATGGATCTCGTTAGTCTAGATATAGAAGGCGGTTGTACAGACGGATCTCGTTAGTCTAGATATAGAAGACGGTTGTATAACGAGAGATCTCGTTAGTCTAGATATAGAAGACGGTTGTATAACGAGAGATCTCGTTAGTCTAGATATAGAAGACGGTTGTATAACGAGAGATCTCGTTAGTCTAGATATAGAAGACGGTTGTACAGACGGATCCCGTTAGTCTAGATATAGAAGACGGTTGTATAACGAGAGATATCGTTAGTCTAGATATAGAAGACGGTTGTACAGACGGATCTCGTTAGTCTAGATATAGAAGACGGTTGTACAGACGGATCTCGTTAGTCTAGATATAGAAGACGGTTGTACAGACGGATCTCGTTAGTCTAGATATAGAAGACGTTTGTCCAACGACGTATCCCGTTAGTCTAGATATAGAAGACGGTTGTATAACGAGAGATCTCGTTAGTCTAGATATAGAAGACGGTTGTACAGACGGATCTCGTTAGTCTAGATATAGAAGACGGTTGTACAGACGGATCTCGTTAGTCTAGATATAGAAGACGGTTGTTCAGACGGATCTCGTTAGTCTAGATATAGAAAACGGTTGTACAGACGGATCTCGTTAGTCTAGATATAGAAGACGGTTGTACAGACGGATCTCGTTAGTCTAGATATAGAAGACGTTTGTCCAACGTCGTATCCCGTTAGGCTAGATATAGAAGACGGTTGTACAGACGGATCTCGTTAGTCTCGATATAGAAAACGGTTGTACAGACGGATCGCGTTAGTCTAGATATAGAAGATGGTTGTACAACGACGTATCTCGTTAGTCTAGATATAGAAGGCGGTTGTACAGACGGATCTCGTTAGTCTAGATATAGAAGACGGTTGTACAGACGGATCTCATTAGTCTAGATATAGAAGACGGTTGTACAGACGGATCTCGTTAGTCTAGATATAGAAGACGGTTGTGCAGACGGATCTCGTTAGTCTAGATATAGAAGACGGTTGTACAGACGGATCTCGTTAGTCTAGATATAGAAGACGGTTGTACAGACGGATCTCGTTAGTCTAGATATAGAAGACGGTTGTACAGACGGATCTCGTTAGTCTAGATATAGAAGAGGGTTGTATAACGAGAGATCTCGTTAGTCTAGATATAGAAGACGGTTGTACAGACGGGTCTCGTTAGTCTAGATATAGATGACGGTTGTACAGACGGATCTCATTAGTCTAGATATAGAAGACGGTTGTACAGATGGATCTCGTTAGTCTAGATATAGAAGACGGTTGTACAGACGGGTCTCGTTAGTCTAGATATAGATGACGGTTGTACAGACGGATCTCCTTAGTCTAGATATAGAAGACGGTTGTACAGATGGATCTCGTTAGTCTAGATATAGAAGGCGGTTGTACAGACGGATCTCGTTAGTCTAGATATAGAAGACGGTTGTATAACGAGAGATCTCGTTAGTCTAGATATAGAAGACGGTTGTACAGACGGATCGCGTTAGTCTAGATATAGAAGACGGTTGTATAACGAGAGATATCGTTAGTCTAGATATAGAAGACGGTTGTACAGACGGATCTCGTTAGTCTAGATATAGAAGACGGTTGTACAGACGGATCTCGTTAGTCTAGATATAGAAGAGGGTTGTATAACGAGAGATCTCGTTAGTCTAGATATAGAAGACGGTTGTACAGACGGGTCTCGTTAGTCTAGATATAGATGACGGTTGTACAGACGGATCTCATTAGTCTAGATATAGAAGACGGTTGTTCAGACGGATCTCGTTAGTCTAGATATAGAAAACGGTTGTACAGACGGATCTCGTTAGTCTAGATATAGAAGACGGTTGTACAGACGGATCTCGTTAGTCTAGATATAGAAGACGTTTGTCCAACGTCGTATCCCGTTAGTCTAGATATAGAAGACGGTTGTACAGACGGATCTCGTTAGTCTCGATATAGAAAACGGTTGTACAGACGGATCGCGTTAGTCTAGATATAGAAGATGGTTGTACAACGACGTATCTCGTTAGTCTAGATATAGAAGGCGGTTGTACAGACGGATCTCGTTAGTCTAGATATAGAAGACGGTTGTACAGACGGATCTCATTAGTCTAGATATAGAAGACGGTTGTACAGACGGATCTCGTTAGTCTAGATATAGAAGACGGTTGTGCAGACGGATCTCGTTAGTCTAGATATAGAAGACGGTTGTACAGACGGATCTCGTTAGTCTAGATATAGAAGACGGTTGTACAGACGGATCTCGTTAGTCTAGATATAGAAGACGGTTGTACAGACGGATCTCGTTAGTCTAGATATAGAAGAGGGTTGTATAACGAGAGATCTCGTTAGTCTAGATATAGAAGACGGTTGTACAGACGGGTCTCGTTAGTCTAGATATAGATGACGGTTGTACAGACGGATCTCATTAGTCTAGATATAGAAGACGGTTGTACAGATGGATCTCGTTAGTCTAGATATAGAAGACGGTTGTACAGACGGGTCTCGTTAGTCTAGATATAGATGACGGTTGTACAGACGGATCTCATTAGTCTAGATATAGAAGACGGTTGTTCAGACGGATCTCGTTAGTCTAGATATAGAAAACGGTTGTACAGACGGATCTCGTTAGTCTAGATATAGAAGACGGTTGTACAGACGGATCTCGTTAGTCTAGATATAGAAGACGTTTGTCCAACGTCGTATCCCGTTAGTCTAGATATAGAAGACGGTTGTACAGACGGATCTCGTTAGTCTCGATATAGAAAACGGTTGTACAGACGGATCGCGTTAGTCTAGATATAGAAGATGGTTGTACAACGACGTATCTCGTTAGTCTAGATATAGAAGGCGGTTGTACAGACGGATCTCGTTAGTCTAGATATAGAAGACGGTTGTACAGACGGATCTCATTAGTCTAGATATAGAAGACGGTTGTACAGACGGATCTCGTTAGTCTAGATATAGAAGACGGTTGTGCAGACGGATCTCGTTAGTCTAGATATAGAAGACGGTTGTACAGACGGATCTCGTTAGTCTAGATATAGAAGACGGTTGTACAGATGGATCTCGTTAGTCTAGATATAGAAGGCGGTTGTACAGACGGATCTCGTTAGTCTAGATATAGAAGACGGTTGTATAACGAGAGATCTCGTTAGTCTAGATATAGAAGACGGTTGTACAGACGGATCCCGTTAGTCTAGATATAGAAGACGGTTGTATAACGAGAGATATCGTTAGTCTAGATATAGAAGACGGTTGTACAGACGGATCTCGTTAGTCTAGATATAGAAGACGTTTGTCCAACGACGTATCCCGTTAGTGTAGATATAGAAGACGGTTGTATAACGAGAGATCTCTTTAGTCTAGATATAGAAGACGGTTGTACAGACGGATCTCGTTAGTCTAGATATAGAAGACGGTTGTACAGACGGATCTCGTTAGTCAAGATATAGAAGACGGTTGTACAGACGGATCTCGTTAGTCTAGATATAGAAGACGTTTGTCCAACGCCGTATCCCGTTAGTCTAGATATAGAAGACGGTTGTACAGACGGGTCTCGTTAGTCTAGATATAGATGACGGTTGTACAGACGGATCTCCTTAGTCTAGATATAGAAGACGGTTGTACAGATGGATCTCGTTAGTCTAGATATAGAAGGCGGTTGTACAGACGGATCTCGTTAGTCTAGATATAGAAGACGGTTGTATAACGAGAGATCTCGTTAGTCTAGATATAGAAGACGGTTGTACAGACGGATCCCGTTAGTCTAGATATAGAAGACGGTTGTATAACGAGAGATATCGTTAGTCTAGATATAGAAGACGGTTGTACAGACGGATCTCGTTAGTCTAGATATAGAAGACGGTTGTACAGACGGATCTCGTTAGTCTAGATATAGAAGACGGTTGTACAGACGGATCTCGTTAGTCTAGATATAGAAGACGTTTGTCCAACGACGTATCCCGTTAGTCTAGATATAGAAGACGGTTGTATAACGAGAGATCTCGTTAGTCTAGATATAGAAGACGGTTGTACAGACGGATCTCGTTAGTCTAGATATAGAAGACGGTTGTACAGACGGATCTCGTTAGTCTAGATATAGAAGACGGTTGTTCAGACGGATCTCGTTAGTCTAGATATAGAAAACGGTTGTACAGACGGATCTCGTTAGTCTAGATATAGAAGAGGGTTGTATAACGAGAGATCTCGTTAGTCTAGATATAGAAGACGGTTGTACAGACGGGTCTCGTTAGTCTAGATATAGAAGACGTTTGTCCAACGTCGTATCCCGTTAGTCTAGATATAGAAGACGGTTGTACAGACGGGTCTCGTTAGTCTAGATATAGATGACGGTTGTACAGACGGATCTCATTAGTCTAGATATAGAAGACGGTTGTTCAGACGGATCTCGTTAGTCTAGATATAGAAAACGGTTGTACAGACGGATCTCGTTAGTCTACATATAGAAGACGGTTGTACAGACGGATCTCGTTAGTCTAGATATAGAAGACGTTTGTCCAACGTCGTATCCCGTTAGTCTAGATATAGAAGACGGTTGTACAGACGGATCTCGTTAGTCTCGATATAGAAAACGGTTGTACAGACGGATCGCGTTAGTCTAGATATAGAAGATGGTTGTACAACGACGTATCTCGTTAGTCTAGATATAGAAGGCGGTTGTACAGACGGATCTCGTTAGTCTAGATATAGAAGACGGTTGTACAGACGGATCTCATTAGTCTAGATATAGAAGACGGTTGTACAGACGGATCTCGTTAGTCTAGATATAGAAGACGGTTGTGCAGACGGATCTCGTTAGTCTAGATATAGAAGACGGTTGTACAGACGGATCTCGTTAGTCTAGATATAGAAGACGGTTGTACAGACGGATCTCGTTAGTCTAGATATAGAAGACGGTTGTACAGACGGATCTCGTTAGTCTAGATATAGAAGAGGGTTGTATAACGAGAGATCTCGTTAGTCTAGATATAGAAGACGGTTGTACAGACGGGTCTCGTTAGTCTAGATATAGATGACGGTTGTACAGACGGATCTCATTAGTCTAGATATAGAAGACGGTTGTACAGACGGATCTCGTTAGTCTAGATATTGAAGACGTTTGTCCAACGACGTACCTCGTTAGTCTAGATATAGAAAACGGTTGTACAGACGGATCTCGTTAGTCTAGATATAGAAGACGGTTGTACAGACGGATCTCGTTAGTCTAGATATAGAAGACGGTTGTACAGACGGGTCTCGTTAGTCTAGATATAGATGACGGTTGTACAGACGGATCTCCTTAGTCTAGATATAGAAGACGGTTGTACAGATGGATCTCGTTAGTCTAGATATAGAAGGCGGTTGTACAGACGGATCTCGTTAGTCTAGATATAGAAGACGGTTGTATAACGAGAGATCTCGTTAGTCTAGATATAGAAGACGGTTGTACAGACGGATCTCGTTAGTCTAGATATAGAAGACGGTTGTACAGACGGATCTCGTTAGTCTAGATATAGAAGACGGTTGTATAACGAGAGATCTCGTTAGTCTAGATATAGAAGACGGTTGTACAGACGGATCCCGTTAGTCTAGATATAGAAGACGGTTGTCCAACGACGTATCCCGTTAGTCTAGATATAGAAGACGGTTGTACAGACGGGTCTCGTTAGTCTAGATATAGAAGACGGTTGTACAGACGGATCTCGTTAGTCTAGATATAGAAGACGGTTGTACAGACGGATCTCGTTAGTCTAGATATAGAAGACGGTTGTACAGACGGATCTCGTTAGTCTAGATATAGAAGAGGGTTGTATAACGAGAGATCTCGTTAGTCTAGATATAGAAGACGGTTGTACAGACGGGTCTCGTTAGTCTAGATATAGATGACGGTTGTACAGACGGATCTCATTAGTCTAGATATAGAAGACGGTTGTACAGACGGATCTCGTTAGTCTAGATATTGAAGACGTTTGTCCAACGACGTACCTCGTTAGTCTAGATATAGAAAACGGTTGTACAGACGGATCTCGTTAGTCTAGATATAGAAGACGGTTGTACAGACGGATCTCGTTAGTCTAGATATAGAAGACGGTTGTACAGATGGATCTCGTTAGTCTAGATATAGAAGACGGTTGTACAGACGGGTCTCGTTAGTCTAGATATAGATGACGGTTGTACAGACGGATCTCCTTAGTCTAGATATAGAAGACGGTTGTACAGATGGATCTCGTTAGTCTAGATATAGAAGGCGGTTGTACAGACGGATCTCGTTAGTCTAGATATAGAAGACGGTTGTATAACGAGAGATCTCGTTAGTCTAGATATAGAAGACGGTTGTACAGACGGATCCCGTTAGTCTAGATATAGAAGACGGTTGTATAACGAGAGATCTCGTTAGTCTAGATTTAGAAGACGGTTGTACAGACGGATCTCGTTAGTCTAGATATAGAAGACGGTTGTACAGACGGATCTCGTTAGTCTAGATATAGAAGAGGGTTGTATAACGAGAGATCTCGTTAGTCTAGATATAGAAGACGGTTGTACAGACGGGTCTCGTTAGTCTAGATATAGATGACGGTTGTACAGACGGATCTCATTAGTCTAGATATAGAAGACGGTTGTTCAGACGGATCTCGTTAGTCTAGATATAGAAAACGGTTGTACAGACGGATCTCGTTAGTCTAGATATAGAAGACGGTTGTACAGACGGATCTCGTTAGTCTAGATATAGAAGACGTTTGTCCAACGTCGTATCCCGTTAGTCTAGATATAGAAGACGGTTGTACAGACGGATCTCGTTAGTCTCGATATAGAAAACGGTTGTACAGACGGATCGCGTTAGTCTAGATATAGAAGATGGTTGTACAACGACGTATCTCGTTAGTCTAGATATAGAAGGCGGTTGTACAGACGGATCTCGTTAGTCTAGATATAGAAGACGGTTGTACAGACGGATCTCATTAGTCTAGATATAGAAGACGGTTGTACAGACGGATCTCGTTAGTCTAGATATAGAAGACGGTTGTGCAGACGGATCTCGTTAGTCTAGATATAGAAGACGGTTGTACAGACGGATCTCGTTAGTCTAGATATAGAAGACGGTTGTACAGACGGATCTCGTTAGTCTAGATATAGAAGACGGTTGTACAGACGGATCTCGTTAGTCTAGATATAGAAGAGGGTTGTATAACGAGAGATCTCGTTAGTCTAGATATAGAAGACGGTTGTACAGACGGGTCTCGTTAGTCTAGATATAGATGACGGTTGTACAGACGGATCTCCTTAGTCTAGATATAGAAGACGGTTGTACAGATGGATCTCGTTAGTCTAGATATAGAAGGCGGTTGTACAGACGGATCTCGTTAGTCTAGATATAGAAGACGGTTGTATAACGAGAGATCTCGTTAGTCTAGATATAGAAGACGGTTGTACAGACGGATCCCGTTAGTCTAGATATAGAAGACGGTTGTATAACGAGAGATCTCGTTAGTCTAGATTTAGAAGACGGTTGTACAGACGGATCTCGTTAGTCTAGATATAGAAGACGGTTGTACAGACGGATCTCGTTAGTCTAGATATAGAAGACGTTTGTCCAACGTCGTATCCCGTTAGGCTAGATATAGAAGACGGTTGTACAGACGGATCTCGTTAGTCTCGATATAGAAAACGGTTGTACAGACGGATCGCGTTAGTCTAGATATAGAAGATGGTTGTACAACGACGTATCTCGTTAGTCTAGATATAGAAGGCGGTTGTACAGGCGGATCTCGTTAGTCTAGATATAGAAGACGGTTGTACAGACGGATCTCATTAGTCTAGATATAGAAGACGGTTGTACAGACGGATCTCGTTAGTCTAGATATAGAAGACGGTTGTGCAGACGGATCTCGTTAGTCTATATATAGAAGACGGTTGTACAGACGGATCTCGTTAGTCTAGATATAGAAGACGGTTGTACAGACGGATCTCGTTAGTCTAGATATAGAAGACGGTTGTACAGACGGATCTCGTTAGTCTAGATATAGAAGAGGGTTGTATAACGAGAGATCTCGTTAGTCTAGATATAGAAGACGGTTGTACAGACGGGTCTCGTTAGTCTAGATATAGATGACGGTTGTACAGACGGATCTCATTAGTCTAGATATAGAAGACGGTTGTACAGATGGATCTCGTTAGTCTAGATATAGAAGACGGTTGTACAGACGGGTCTCGTCAGTCTAGATATAGATGACGGTTGTACAGACGGATCTCCTTAGTCTAGATATAGAAGACGGTTGTACAGATGGATCTCGTTAGTCTAGATATAGAAGGCGGTTGTACAGACGGATCTCGTTAGTCTAGATATAGAAGACGGTTGTATAACGAGAGATCTCGTTAGTCTAGATATAGAAGACGGTTGTACAGACGGATCCCGTTAGTCTAGATATAGAAGACGGTTGTATAACGAGAGATATCGTTAGTCTAGATATAGAAGACGGTTGTACAGACGGATCTCGTTAGTCTAGATATAGAAGACGGTTGTACAGACGGATCTCGTTAGTCTAGATATAGAAGAGGGTTGTATAACGAGAGATCTCGTTAGTCTAGATATAGAAGACGGTTGTACAGACGGGTCTCGTTAGTCTAGATATAGATGACGGTTGTACAGACGGATCTCATTAGTCTAGATATAGAAGACGGTTGTTCAGACGGATCTCGTTAGTCTAGATATAGAAAACGGTTGTGCAGACGGATCTCGTTAGTCTAGATATAGAAGGCGGTTGTACAGACGGATCTCGTTAGTCTAGATATAGAAGACGGTTGTATAACGAGAGATCTCGTTAGTCTAGATATAGAAGACGGTTGTACAGACGGATCCCGTTAGTCTAGATATAGAAGACGGTTGTATAACGAGAGATCTCGTTAGTCTAGATTTAGAAGACGGTTGTACAGACGGATCTCGTTAGTCTAGATATAGAAGACGGTTGTACAGACGGATCTCGTTAGTCTAGATATAGAAGAGGGTTGTATAACGAGAGATCTCGTTAGTCTAGATATAGAAGACGGTTGTACAGACGGGTCTCGTTAGTCTAGATATAGATGACGGTTGTACAGACGGATCTCATTAGTCTAGATATAGAAGACGGTTGTTCAGACGGATCTCGTTAGTCTAGATATAGAAAACGGTTGTACAGACGGATCTCGTTAGTCTAGATATAGAAGACGGTTGTACAGACGGATCTCGTTAGTCTAGATATAGAAGACGTTTGTCCAACGTCGTATCCCGTTAGTCTAGATATAGAAGACGGTTGTACAGACGGATCTCGTTAGTCTCGATATAGAAAACGGTTGTACAGACGGATCGCGTTAGTCTAGATATAGAAGATGGTTGTACAACGACGTATCTCGTTAGTCTAGATATAGAAGGCGGTTGTACAGACGGATCTCGTTAGTCTAGATATAGAAGACGGTTGTACAGACGGATCTCATTAGTCTAGATATAGAAGACGGTTGTACAGACGGATCTCGTTAGTCTAGATATAGAAGACGGTTGTGCAGACGGATCTCGTTAGTCTAGATATAGAAGACGGTTGTACAGACGGATCTCGTTAGTCTAGATATAGAAGACGGTTGTACAGACGGATCTCGTTAGTCTAGATATAGAAGACGGTTGTACAGACGGATCTCGTTAGTCTAGATATAGAAGAGGGTTGTATAACGAGAGATCTCGTTAGTCTAGATATAGAAGACGGTTGTACAGACGGGTCTCGTTAGTCTAGATATAGATGACGGTTGTACAGACGGATCTCCTTAGTCTAGATATAGAAGACGGTTGTACAGATGGATCTCGTTAGTCTAGATATAGAAGGCGGTTGTACAGACGGATCTCGTTAGTCTAGATATAGAAGACGGTTGTATAACGAGAGATCTCGTTAGTCTAGATATAGAAGACGGTTGTACAGACGGATCCCGTTAGTCTAGATATAGAAGACGGTTGTATAACGAGAGATCTCGTTAGTCTAGATTTAGAAGACGGTTGTACAGACGGATCTCGTTAGTCTAGATATAGAAGACGGTTGTACAGACGGATCTCGTTAGTCTAGATATAGAAGACGTTTGTCCAACGTCGTATCCCGTTAGGCTAGATATAGAAGACGGTTGTACAGACGGATCTCGTTAGTCTCGATATAGAAAACGGTTGTACAGACGGATCGCGTTAGTCTAGATATAGAAGATGGTTGTACAACGACGTATCTCGTTAGTCTAGATATAGAAGGCGGTTGTACAGGCGGATCTCGTTAGTCTAGATATAGAAGACGGTTGTACAGACGGATCTCATTAGTCTAGATATAGAAGACGGTTGTACAGACGGATCTCGTTAGTCTAGATATAGAAGACGGTTGTGCAGACGGATCTCGTTAGTCTATATATAGAAGACGGTTGTACAGACGGATCTCGTTAGTCTAGATATAGAAGACGGTTGTACAGACGGATCTCGTTAGTCTAGATATAGAAGACGGTTGTACAGACGGATCTCGTTAGTCTAGATATAGAAGAGGGTTGTATAACGAGAGATCTCGTTAGTCTAGATATAGAAGACGGTTGTACAGACGGGTCTCGTTAGTCTAGATATAGATGACGGTTGTACAGACGGATCTCATTAGTCTAGATATAGAAGACGGTTGTACAGATGGATCTCGTTAGTCTAGATATAGAAGACGGTTGTACAGACGGGTCTCGTCAGTCTAGATATAGATGACGGTTGTACAGACGGATCTCCTTAGTCTAGATATAGAAGACGGTTGTACAGATGGATCTCGTTAGTCTAGATATAGAAGGCGGTTGTACAGACGGATCTCGTTAGTCTAGATATAGAAGACGGTTGTATAACGAGAGATCTCGTTAGTCTAGATATAGAAGACGGTTGTACAGACGGATCCCGTTAGTCTAGATATAGAAGACGGTTGTATAACGAGAGATATCGTTAGTCTAGATATAGAAGACGGTTGTACAGACGGATCTCGTTAGTCTAGATATAGAAGACGGTTGTACAGACGGATCTCGTTAGTCTAGATATAGAAGAGGGTTGTATAACGAGAGATCTCGTTAGTCTAGATATAGAAGACGGTTGTACAGACGGGTCTCGTTAGTCTAGATATAGATGACGGTTGTACAGACGGATCTCATTAGTCTAGATATAGAAGACGGTTGTTCAGACGGATCTCGTTAGTCTAGATATAGAAAACGGTTGTGCAGACGGATCTCGTTAGTCTAGATATAGAAGACGGTTGTACAGACGGATCTCGTTAGTCTAGATATAGAAGAGGGTTGTATAACGAGAGATCTCGTTAGTCTAGATATAGAAGACGGTTGTACAGACGGGTCTCGTTAGTCTAGATATAGATGACGGTTGTACAGACGGATCTCATTAGTCTAGATATAGAAGACGGTTGTACAGATGGATCTCGTTAGTCTAGATATAGAAGACGGTTGTACAGACGGGTCTCGTTAGTCTAGATATAGATGACGGTTGTACAGACGGATCTCCTTAGTCTAGATATAGAAGACGGTTGTACAGATGGATCTCGTTAGTCTAGATATAGAAGGCGGTTGTACAGACGGATCTCGTTAGTCTAGATATAGAAGACGGTTGTATAACGAGAGATCTCGTTAGTCTAGATATAGAAGACGGTTGTACAGACGGATCCCGTTAGTCTAGATATAGAAGACGGTTGTATAACGAGAGATCTCGTTAGTCTAGATTTAGAAGACGGTTGTACAGACGGATCTCGTTAGTCTAGATATAGAAGACGGTTGTACAGACGGATCTCGTTAGTCTAGATATAGAAGAGGGTTGTATAACGAGAGATCTCGTTAGTCTAGATATAGAAGACGGTTGTACAGACGGGTCTCGTTAGTCTAGATATAGATGACGGTTGTACAGACGGATCTCATTAGTCTAGATATAGAAGACGGTTGTTCAGACGGATCTCGTTAGTCTAGATATAGAAAACGGTTGTACAGACGGATCTCGTTAGTCTAGATATAGAAGACGGTTGTACAGACGGATCTCGTTAGTCTAGATATAGAAGACGTTTGTCCAACGTCGTATCCCGTTAGTCTAGATATAGAAGACGGTTGTACAGACGGATCTCGTTAGTCTCGATATAGAAAACGGTTGTACAGACGGATCGCGTTAGTCTAGATATAGAAGATGGTTGTACAACGACGTATCTCGTTAGTCTAGATATAGAAGGCGGTTGTACAGACGGATCTCGTTAGTCTAGATATAGAAGACGGTTGTACAGACGGATCTCATTAGTCTAGATATAGAAGACGGTTGTACAGACGGATCTCGTTAGTCTAGATATAGAAGACGGTTGTATAACGAGAGATCTCGTTAGTCTAGATATAGAAGACGGTTGTACAGACGGATCCCGTTAGTCTAGATATAGAAGACGGTTGTATAACGAGAGATCTCGTTAGTCTAGATTTAGAAGACGGTTGTACAGACGGATCTCGTTAGTCTAGATATAGAAGACGGTTGTACAGACGGATCTCGTTAGTCTAGATATAGAAGACGTTTGTCCAACGTCGTATCCCGTTAGGCTAGATATAGAAGACGGTTGTACAGACGGATCTCGTTAGTCTCGATATAGAAAACGGTTGTACAGACGGATCGCGTTAGTCTAGATATAGAAGATGGTTGTACAACGACGTATCTCGTTAGTCTAGATATAGAAGGCGGTTGTACAGACGGATCTCGTTAGTCTAGATATAGAAGACGGTTGTACAGACGGATCTCATTAGTCTAGATATAGAAGACGGTTGTACAGACGGATCTCGTTAGTCTAGATATAGAAGACGGTTGTGCAGACGGATCTCGTTAGTCTATATATAGAAGACGGTTGTACAGACGGATCTCGTTAGTCTAGATATAGAAGACGGTTGTACAGACGGATCTCGTTAGTCTAGATATAGAAGACGGTTGTACAGACGGATCTCGTTAGTCTAGATATAGAAGAGGGTTGTATAACGAGAGATCTCGTTAGTCTAGATATAGAAGACGGTTGTACAGACGGGTCTCGTTAGTCTAGATATAGATGACGGTTGTACAGACGGATCTCATTAGTCTAGATATAGAAGACGGTTGTACAGATGGATCTCGTTAGTCTAGATATAGAAGACGGTTGTACAGACGGGTCTCGTCAGTCTAGATATAGATGACGGTTGTACAGACGGATCTCCTTAGTCTAGATATAGAAGACGGTTGTACAGATGGATCTCGTTAGTCTAGATATAGAAGGCGGTTGTACAGACGGATCTCGTTAGTCTAGATATAGAAGACGGTTGTATAACGAGAGATCTCGTTAGTCTAGATATAGAAGACGGTTGTACAGACGGATCCCGTTAGTCTAGATATAGAAGACGGTTGTATAACGAGAGATATCGTTAGTCTAGATATAGAAGACGGTTGTACAGACGGATCTCGTTAGTCTAGATATAGAAGACGGTTGTACAGACGGATCTCGTTAGTCTAGATATAGAAGAGGGTTGTATAACGAGAGATCTCGTTAGTCTAGATATAGAAGACGGTTGTACAGACGGGTCTCGTTAGTCTAGATATAGATGACGGTTGTACAGACGGATCTCATTAGTCTAGATATAGAAGACGGTTGTTCAGACGGATCTCGTTAGTCTAGATATAGAAAACGGTTGTGCAGACGGATCTCGTTAGTCTAGATATAGAAGACGGTTGTACAGACGGATCTCGTTAGTCTAGATATAGAAGAGGGTTGTATAACGAGAGATCTCGTTAGTCTAGATATAGAAGACGGTTGTACAGACGGGTCTCGTTAGTCTAGATATAGATGACGGTTGAACAGACGGATCTCATTAGTCTAGATATAGAAGACGGTTGTACAGATGGATCTCGTTAGTCTAGATATAGAAGACGGTTGTACAGACGGGTCTCGTTAGTCTAGATATAGATGACGGTTGTACAGACGGATCTCCTTAGTCTAGATATAGAAGACGGTTGTACAGATGGATCTCGTTAGTCTAGATATAGAAGGCGGTTGTACAGACGGATCTCGTTAGTCTAGATATAGAAGACGGTTGTATAACGAGAGATCTCGTTAGTCTAGATATAGAAGACGGTTGTACAGACGGATCCCGTTAGTCTAGATATAGAAGACGGTTGTATAACGAGAGATCTCGTTAGTCTAGATTTAGAAGACGGTTGTACAGACGGATCTCGTTAGTCTAGATATAGAAGACGGTTGTACAGACGGATCTCGTTAGTCTAGATATAGAAGAGGGTTGTATAACGAGAGATCTCGTTAGTCTAGATATAGAAGACGGTTGTACAGACGGGTCTCGTTAGTCTAGATATAGATGACGGTTGTACAGACGGATCTCATTAGTCTAGATATAGAAGACGGTTGTTCAGACGGATCTCGTTAGTCTAGATATAGAAAACGGTTGTACAGACGGATCTCGTTAGTCTAGATATAGAAGACGGTTGTACAGACGGATCTCGTTAGTCTAGATATAGAAGACGTTTGTCCAACGTCGTATCCCGTTAGTCTAGATATAGAAGACGGTTGTACAGACGGATCTCGTTAGTCTCGATATAGAAAACGGTTGTACAGACGGATCGCGTTAGTCTAGATATAGAAGATGGTTGTACAACGACGTATCTCGTTAGTCTAGATATAGAAGGCGGTTGTACAGACGGATCTCGTTAGTCTAGATATAGAAGACGGTTGTACAGACGGATCTCATTAGTCTAGATATAGAAGACGGTTGTACAGACGGATCTCGTTAGTCTAGATATAGAAGACGGTTGTGCAGACGGATCTCGTTAGTCTAGATATAGAAGACGGTTGTACAGACGGATCTCGTTAGTCTAGATATAGAAGACGGTTGTACAGACGGATCTCGTTAGTCTAGATATAGAAGACGGTTGTACAGACGGATCTCGTTAGTCTAGATATAGAAGAGGGTTGTATAACGAGAGATCTCGTTAGTCTAGATATAGAAGACGGTTGTACAGACGGGTCTCGTTAGTCTAGATATAGATGACGGTTGTACAGACGGATCTCATTAGTCTAGATATAGAAGACGGTTGTACAGACGGATCTCGTTAGTCTAGATATTGAAGACGTTTGTCCAACGACGTACCTCGTTAGTCTAGATATAGAAAACGGTTGTACAGACGGATCTCGTTAGTCTAGATATAGAAGACGGTTGTACAGACGGATCTCGTTAGTCTAGATATAGAAGACGGTTGTACAGACGGGTCTCGTTAGTCTAGATATAGATGACGGTTGTACAGACGGATCTCCTTAGTCTAGATATAGAAGACGGTTGTACAGATGGATCTCGTTAGTCTAGATATAGAAGGCGGTTGTACAGACGGATCTCGTTAGTCTAGATATAGAAGACGGTTGTATAACGAGAGATCTCGTTAGTCTAGATATAGAAGACGGTTGTACAGACGGATCTCGTTAGTCTAGATATAGAAGACGGTTGTACAGACGGATCTCGTTAGTCTAGATATAGAAGAGGGTTGTATAACGAGAGATCTCGTTAGTCTAGATATAGAAGACGGTTGTACAGACGGATCCCGTTAGTCTAGATATAGAAGACGGTTGTCCAACGACGTATCCCGTTAGTCTAGATATAGAAGACGGTTGTACAGACGGGTCTCGTTAGTCTCGATATAGAAAACGGTTGTACAGACGGATCGCGTTAGTCTAGATATAGAAGATGGTTGTACAACGACGTATCTCGTTAGTCTAGATATAGAAGGCGGTTGTACAGACGGATCTCGTTAGTCTAGATATAGAAGACGGTTGTACAGACGGATCTCATTAGTCTAGATATAGAAGACGGTTGTACAGACGGATCTCGTTAGTCTAGATATAGAAGACGGTTGTGCAGACGGATCTCGTTAGTCTAGATATAGAAGACGGTTGTACAGACGGATCTCGTTAGTCTAGATATAGAAGACGGTTGTACAGATGGATCTCGTTAGTCTAGATATAGAAGGCGGTTGTACAGACGGATCTCGTTAGTCTAGATATAGAAGACGGTTGTATAACGAGAGATCTCGTTAGTCTAGATATAGAAGACGGTTGTACAGACGGATCCCGTTAGTCTAGATATAGAAGACGGTTGTATAACGAGAGATATCGTTAGTCTAGATATAGAAGACGGTTGTACAGACGGATCTCGTTAGTCTAGATATAGAAGACGTTTGTCCAACGACGTATCCCGTTAGTCTAGATATAGAAGACGGTTGTATAACGAGAGATCTCGTTAGTCTAGATATAGAAGACGGTTGTACAGACGGATCTCGTTAGTCTAGATATAGAAGACGGTTGTACAGACGGATCTCGTTAGTCAAGATATAGAAGACGGTTGTACAGACGGATCTCGTTAGTCTAGATATAGAAGACGTTTGTCCAACGCCGTATCCCGTTAGTCTAGATATAGAAGACGGTTGTACAGACGGGTCTCGTTAGTCTAGATATAGATGACGGTTGTACAGACGGATCTCCTTAGTCTAGATATAGAAGACGGTTGTACAGATGGATCTCGTTAGTCTAGATATAGAAGGCGGTTGTACAGACGGATCTCGTTAGTCTAGATATAGAAGACGGTTGTATAACGAGAGATCTCGTTAGTCTAGATATAGAAGACGGTTGTACAGACGGATCCCGTTAGTCTAGATATAGAAGACGGTTGTATAACGAGAGATATCGTTAGTCTAGATATAGAAGACGGTTGTACAGACGGATCTCGTTAGTCTAGATATAGAAGACGGTTGTACAGACGGATCTCGTTAGTCTAGATATAGAAGACGGTTGTACAGACGGATCTCGTTAGTCTAGATATAGAAGACGTTTGTCCAACGACGTATCCCGTTAGTCTAGATATAGAAGACGGTTGTATAACGAGAGATCTCGTTAGTCTAGATATAGAAGACGGTTGTACAGACGGATCTCGTTAGTCTAGATATAGAAGACGGTTGTACAGACGGATCTCGTTAGTCTAGATATAGAAGACGGTTGTTCAGACGGATCTCGTTAGTCTAGATATAGAAAACGGTTGTACAGACGGATCTCGTTAGTCTAGATATAGAAGAGGGTTGTATAACGAGAGATCTCGTTAGTCTAGATATAGAAGACGGTTGTACAGACGGGTCTCGTTAGTCTAGATATAGATGACGGTTGTACAGACGGATCTCATTAGTCTAGATATAGAAGACGGTTGTTCAGACGGATCTCGTTAGTCTAGATATAGAAGACGGTTGTACAGACGGATCTCGTTAGTCTAGATATAGAAGAGGGTTGTATAACGAGAGATCTCGTTAGTCTAGATATAGAAGACGGTTGTACAGACGGGTCTCGTTAGTCTAGATATAGATGACGGTTGTACAGACGGATCTCATTAGTCTAGATATAGAAGACGGTTGTTCAGACGGATCTCGTTAGTCTAGATATAGAAAACGGTTGTACAGACGGATCTCGTTAGTCTAGATATAGAAGACGGTTGTACAGACGGATCTCGTTAGTCTAGATATAGAAGACGTTTGTCCAACGTCGTATCCCGTTAGTCTAGATATAGAAGACGGTTGTACAGACGGATCTCGTTAGTCTCGATATAGAAAACGGTTGTACAGACGGATCGCGTTAGTCTAGATATAGAAGATGGTTGTACAACGACGTATCTCGTTAGTCTAGATATAGAAGGCGGTTGTACAGACGGATCTCGTTAGTCTAGATATAGAAGACGGTTGTACAGACGGATCTCATTAGTCTAGATATAGAAGACGGTTGTTCAGACGGATCTCGTTAGTCTAGATATAGAAGACGGTTGTGCAGACGGATCTCGTTAGTCTAGATATAGAAGACGGTTGTACAGACGGATCTCGTTAGTCTAGATATAGAAGACGGTTGTACAGACGGATCTCGTTAGTCTAGATATAGAAGACGGTTGTACAGACGGATCTCGTTAGTCTAGATATAGAAGAGGGTTGTATAACGAGAGATCTCGTTAGTCTAGATATAGAAGACGGTTGTACAGACGGGTCTCGTTAGTCTAGATATAGATGACGGTTGTACAGACGGATCTCATTAGTCTAGATATAGAAGACGGTTGTACAGACGGATCTCGTTAGTCTAGATATTGAAGACGTTTGTCCAACGACGTACCTCGTTAGTCTAGATATAGAAAACGGTTGTACAGACGGATCTCGTTAGTCTAGATATAGAAGGCGGTTGTACAGACGGATCTCGTTAGTCTAGATATAGAAGACGGTTGTATAACGAGAGATCTCGTTAGTCTAGATATAGAAGACGGTTGTACAGACGGATCCCGTTAGTCTAGATATAGAAGACGGTTGTATAACGAGAGATATCGTTAGTCTAGATATAGAAGACGGTTGTACAGACGGATCTCGTTAGTCTAGATATAGAAGACGTTTGTCCAACGACGTATCCCGTTAGTCTAGATATAGAAGACGGTTGTATAACGAGAGATCTCGTTAGTCTAGATATAGAAGACGGTTGTACAGACGGATCTCGTTAGTCTAGATATAGAAGACGGTTGTACAGACGGATCTCGTTAGTCAAGATATAGAAGACGGTTGTACAGACGGATCTCGTTAGTCTAGATATAGAAGACGTTTGTCCAACGCCGTATCCCGTTAGTCTAGATATAGAAGACGGTTGTACAGACGGGTCTCGTTAGTCTAGATATAGATGACGGTTGTACAGACGAATCTCCTTAGTCTAGATATAGAAGACGGTTGTACAGATGGATCTCGTTAGTCTAGATATAGAAGGCGGTTGTACAGACGGATCTCGTTAGTCTAGATATAGAAGACGGTTGTATAACGAGAGATCTCGTTAGTCTAGATATAGAAGACGGTTGTACAGACGGATCCCGTTAGTCTAGATATAGAAGACGGTTGTATAACGAGAGATATCGTTAGTCTAGATATAGAAGACGGTTGTACAGACGGATCTCGTTAGTCTAGATATAGAAGACGGTTGTACAGACGGATCTCGTTAGTCTAGATATAGAAGACGGTTGTACAGACGGATCTCGTTAGTCTAGATATAGAAGACGTTTGTCCAACGACGTATCCCGTTAGTCTAGATATAGAAGACGGTTGTATAACGAGAGATCTCGTTAGTCTAGATATAGAAGACGGTTGTACAGACGGATCTCGTTAGTCTAGATATAGAAGACGGTTGTACAGACGGATCTCGTTAGTCTAGATATAGAAGACGGTTGTTCAGTCGGATCTCGTTAGTCTAGATATAGAAAACGGTTGTACAGACGGATCTCGTTAGTCTAGATATAGAAGAGGGTTGTATAACGAGAGATCTCGTTAGTCTAGATATAGAAGACGGTTGTACAGACGGGTCTCGTTAGTCTAGATATAGATGACGGTTGTACAGACGGATCTCATTAGTCTAGATATAGAAGACGGTTGTTCAGACGGATCTCGTTAGTCTAGATATAGAAGACGGTTGTACAGACGGATCTCGTTAGTCTAGATATAGAAGAGGGTTGTATAACGAGAGATCTCGTTAGTCTAGATATAGAAGACGGTTGTACAGACGGGTCTCGTTAGTCTAGATATAGATGACGGTTGTACAGACGGATCTCATTAGTCTAGATATAGAAGACGGTTGTTCAGACGGATCTCGTTAGTCTAGATATAGAAAACGGTTGTACAGACGGATCTCGTTAGTCTAGATATAGAAGACGGTTGTACAGACGGATCTCGTTAGTCTAGATATAGAAGACGTTTGTCCAACGTCGTATCCCGTTAGTCTAGATATAGAAGACGGTTGTACAGACGGATCTCGTTAGTCTCGATATAGAAAACGGTTGTACAGACGGATCGCGTTAGTCTAGATATAGAAGATGGTTGTACAACGACGTATCTCGTTAGTCTAGATATAGAAGGCGGTTGTACAGACGGATCTCGTTAGTCTAGATATAGAAGACGGTTGTACAGACGGATCTCATTAGTCTAGATATAGAAGACGGTTGTACAGACGGATCTCGTTAGTCTAGATATAGAAGACGGTTGTGCAGACGGATCTCGTTAGTCTAGATATAGAAGACGGTTGTACAGACGGATCTCGTTAGTCTAGATATAGAAGACGGTTGTACAGACGGATCTCGTTAGTCTAGATATAGAAGACGGTTGTACAGACGGATCTCGTTAGTCTAGATATAGAAGAGGGTTGTATAACGAGAGATCTCGTTAGTCTAGATATAGAAGACGGTTGTACAGACGGGTCTCGTTAGTCTAGATATAGATGACGGTTGTACAGACGGATCTCATTAGTCTAGATATAGAAGACGGTTGTACAGACGGATCTCGTTAGTCTAGATATTGAAGACGTTTGTCCAACGACGTACCTCGTTAGTCTAGATATAGAAAACGGTTGTACAGACGGATCTCGTTAGTCTAGATATAGAAGACGGTTGTACAGACGGATCTCGTTAGTCTAGATATAGAAGACGGTTGTACAGACGGGTCTCGTTAGTCTAGATATAGATGACGGTTGTACAGACGGATCTCCTTAGTCTAGATATAGAAGACGGTTGTATAACGAGAGATCTCGTTAGTCTAGATATAGAAGACGGTTGTACAGACGGATCCCGTTAGTCTAGATATAGAAGACGGTTGTCCAACGACGTATCCCGTTAGTCTAGATATAGAAGACGGTTGTACAGACGGGTCTCGTTAGTCTAGATATAGATGACGGTTGTACAGACGGATCTCGTTAGTCTAGATATAGAAGAAGGTTGTACAGACGGGTCTCGTGAGTCTAGATAGAGAAGACGGTTGTACAGACGGATCTCGTTAGTCTAGATATAGAAGACGGTTGTACCGACGGATCTCTTTAGTCTAGATATAGAAGACGGTTGTACAGACGGATCCCGTTAGTCTAGATATAGAAGACGGTTGTACAGACGGATCTCGTTAGTCTAGATATTGAAGACGTTTGTCCAACGACGTACCTCGTTAGTCTAGATATAGAAAACGGTTGTACAGACGGATCTCGTGAGTCTAGATAGAGAAGACGGTTGTACAGACGGGTCTCGTTAGTCTAGATATAGAAGACGGTTGTGCAGACGGATCTCATTAGTCTAGATATAGAAGACGGTTGTACAGACGGATCTCGTTAGTCTAGATATAGAAGACGTTTGTCCAACGCCGTATCCCGTTAGTCTAGATATAGAAGACGGTTGTACAGACGGGTCTCGTTAGTCTAGATATAGATGACGGTTGTACAGACGGATCTCATTAGTCTAGATATAGAAGACGGTTGTACAGATGGATCTCGTTAGTCTAGATATAGAAGACGGTTGTACAGACGGATCTCGTTAGTCTAGATATAGAAGACGGTTGTACAGACGGATCTCGTTAGTCTAGATATAGAAGACGGTTGTACAGACGGATCTCGTTAGTCTAGATATAGAAGACGGTTGTACAGACGGATCTCGTTAGTCTAGATATAGAAGAGGGTTGTATAACGAGAGATCTCGTTAGTCTAGATATAGAAGACGGTTGTACAGACGGGTCTCGTTAGTCTAGATATAGATGACGGTTGTACAGACGGATCTCATTAGTCTAGATATAGAAGACGGTTGTACAGATGGATCTCGTTAGTCTAGATATAGAAGACGGTTGTACAGACGGGTCTCGTTAGTCTAGATATAGATGACGGTTGTACAGACGGATCTCCTTAGTCTAGATATAGAAGACGGTTGTACAGATGGATCTCGTTAGTCTAGATATAGAAGGCGGTTGTACAGACGGATCTCGTTAGTCTAGATATAGAAGACGGTTGTATAACGAGAGATCTCGTTAGTCTAGATATAGAAGACGGTTGTATAACGAGAGATCTCGTTAGTCTAGATATAGAAGACGGTTGTACAGACGGATCCCGTTAGTCTAGATATAGAAGACGGTTGTATAACGAGAGATATCGTTAGTCTAGATATAGAAGACGGTTGTACAGACGGATCTCGTTAGTCTAGATATAGAAGACGGTTGTACAGACGGATCTCGTTAGTCTAGATATAGAAGACGGTTGTACAGACGGATCTCGTTAGTCTAGATATAGAAGACGTTTGTCCAACGACGTATCCCGTTAGTCTAGATATAGAAGACGGTTGTATAACGAGAGATCTCGTTAGTCTAGATATAGAAGACGGTTGTACAGACGGATCTCGTTAGTCTAGATATAGAAGACGGTTGTACAGACGGATCTCGTTAGTCTAGATATAGAAGACGGTTGTTCAGACGGATCTCGTTAGTCTAGATATAGAAAACGGTTGTACAGACGGATCTCGTTAGTCTAGATATAGAAGACGGTTGTACAGACGGATCTCGTTAGTCTAGATATAGAAGACGTTTGTCCAACGTCGTATCCCGTTAGGCTAGATATAGAAGACGGTTGTACAGACGGATCTCGTTAGTCTCGATATAGAAAACGGTTGTACAGACGGATCGCGTTAGTCTAGATATAGAAGATGGTTGTACAACGACGTATCTCGTTAGTCTAGATATAGAAGGCGGTTGTACAGACGGATCTCGTTAGTCTAGATATAGAAGACGGTTGTACAGACGGATCTCATTAGTCTAGATATAGAAGACGGTTGTACAGACGGATCTCGTTAGTCTAGATATAGAAGACGGTTGTGCAGACGGATCTCGTTAGTCTAGATATAGAAGACGGTTGTACAGACGGATCTCGTTAGTCTAGATATAGAAGACGGTTGTACAGACGGATCTCGTTAGTCTAGATATAGAAGACGGTTGTACAGACGGATCTCGTTAGTCTAGATATAGAAGAGGGTTGTATAACGAGAGATCTCGTTAGTCTAGATATAGAAGACGGTTGTACAGACGGGTCTCGTTAGTCTAGATATAGATGACGGTTGTACAGACGGATCTCATTAGTCTAGATATAGAAGACGGTTGTACAGACGGATCTCGTTAGTCTAGATATAGAAGACGGTTGTACAGACGGGTCTCGTTAGTCTAGATATAGATGACGGTTGTACAGACGGATCTCCTTAGTCTAGATATAGAAGACGGTTGTATAACGAGAGATCTCGTTAGTCTAGATATAGAAGACGGTTGTACAGACGGATCCCGTTAGTCTAGATATAGAAGACGGTTGTCCAACGACGTATCCCGTTAGTCTAGATATAGAAGACGGTTGTACAGACGGGTCTCGTTAGTCTAGATATAGATGACGGTTGTACAGACGGATCTCGTTAGTCTAGATATAGAAGAAGGTTGTACAGACGGGTCTCGTGAGTCTAGATAGAGAAGACGGTTGTACAGACGGATCTCGTTAGTCTAGATATAGAAGACGGTTGTACCGACGGATCTCTTTAGTCTAGATATAGAAGACGGTTGTACAGACGGATCCCGTTAGTCTAGATATAGAAGACGGTTGTACAGACGGATCTCGTTAGTCTAGATATTGAAGACGTTTGTCCAACGACGTACCTCGTTAGTCTAGATATAGAAAACGGTTGTACAGACGGATCTCGTGAGTCTAGATAGAGAAGACGGTTGTACAGACGGGTCTCGTTAGTCTAGATATAGAAGACGGTTGTGCAGACGGATCTCATTAGTCTAGATATAGAAGACGGTTGTACAGACGGATCTCGTTAGTCTAGATATAGAAGACGTTTGTCCAACGCCGTATCCCGTTAGTCTAGATATAGAAGACGGTTGTACAGACGGGTCTCGTTAGTCTAGATATAGATGACGGTTGTACAGACGGATCTCATTAGTCTAGATATAGAAGACGGTTGTACAGATGGATCTCGTTAGTCTAGATATAGAAGACGGTTGTACAGACGGATCTCGTTAGTCTAGATATAGAAGACGGTTGTACAGACGGATCTCGTTAGTCTAGATATAGAAGACGGTTGTACAGACGGATCTCGTTAGTCTAGATATAGAAGACGGTTGTACAGACGGATCTCGTTAGTCTAGATATAGAAGAGGGTTGTATAACGAGAGATCTCGTTAGTCTAGATATAGAAGACGGTTGTACAGACGGGTCTCGTTAGTCTAGATATAGATGACGGTTGTACAGACGGATCTCATTAGTCTAGATATAGAAGACGGTTGTACAGATGGATCTCGTTAGTCTAGATATAGAAGACGGTTGTACAGACGGGTCTCGTTAGTCTAGATATAGATGACGGTTGTACAGACGGATCTCCTTAGTCTAGATATAGAAGACGGTTGTACAGATGGATCTCGTTAGTCTAGATATAGAAGGCGGTTGTACAGACGGATCTCGTTAGTCTAGATATAGAAGACGGTTGTATAACGAGAGATCTCGTTAGTCTAGATATAGAAGACGGTTGTATAACGAGAGATCTCGTTAGTCTAGATATAGAAGACGGTTGTACAGACGGATCCCGTTAGTCTAGATATAGAAGACGGTTGTATAACGAGAGATATCGTTAGTCTAGATATAGAAGACGGTTGTACAGACGGATCTCGTTAGTCTAGATATAGAAGACGGTTGTACAGACGGATCTCGTTAGTCTAGATATAGAAGACGGTTGTACAGACGGATCTCGTTAGTCTAGATATAGAAGACGTTTGTCCAACGACGTATCCCGTTAGTCTAGATATAGAAGACGGTTGTATAACGAGAGATCTCGTTAGTCTAGATATAGAAGACGGTTGTACAGACGGATCTCGTTAGTCTAGATATAGAAGACGGTTGTACAGACGGATCTCGTTAGTCTAGATATAGAAGACGGTTGTTCAGACGGATCTCGTTAGTCTATATATAGAAAACGGTTGTACAGACGGATCTCGTTAGTCTAGATATAGAAGACGGTTGTACAGACGGATCTCGTTAGTCTAGATATAGAAGACGTTTGTCCAACGTCGTATCCCGTTAGGCTAGATATAGAAGACGGTTGTACAGACGGATCTCGTTAGTCTCGATATAGAAAACGGTTGTACAGACGGATCGCGTTAGTCTAGATATAGAAGATGGTTGTACAACGACGTATCTCGTTAGTCTAGATATAGAAGGCGGTTGTACAGACGGATCTCGTTAGTCTAGATATAGAAGACGGTTGTACAGACGGATCTCATTAGTCTAGATATAGAAGACGGTTGTACAGACGGATCTCGTTAGTCTAGATATAGAAGACGGTTGTGCAGACGGATCTCGTTAGTCTAGATATAGAAGACGGTTGTACAGACGGATCTCGTTAGTCTAGATATAGAAGACGGTTGTACAGACGGATCTCGTTAGTCTAGATATAGAAGACGGTTGTACAGACGGATCTCGTTAGTCTAGATATAGAAGAGGGTTGTATAACGAGAGATCTCGTTAGTCTAGATATAGAAGACGGTTGTACAGACGGGTCTCGTTAGTCTAGATATAGATGACGGTTGTACAGACGGATCTCATTAGTCTAGATATAGAAGACGATTGTACAGATGGATCTCGTTAGTCTAGATATAGAAGACGGTTGTACAGACGGGTCTCGTTAGTCTAGATATAGATGACGGTTGTACAGACGGATCTCCTTAGTCTAGATATAGAAGACGGTTGTACAGATGGATCTCGTTAGTCTAGATATAGAAGGCGGTTGTACAGACGGATCTCGTTAGTCTAGATATAGAAGACGGTTGTATAACGAGAGATCTCGTTAGTCTAGATATAGAAGACGGTTGTACAGACGGATCCCGTTAGTCTAGATATAGAAGACGGTTGTATAACGAGAGATATCGTTAGTCTAGATATAGAAGACGGTTGTACAGACGGATCTCGTTAGTCTAGATATAGAAGACGGTTGTACAGACGGATCTCGTTAGTCTAGATATAGAAGAGGGTTGTATAACGAGAGATCTCGTTAGTCTAGATATAGAAGACGGTTGTACAGACGGGTCTCGTTAGTCTAGATATAGATGACGGTTGTACAGACGGATCTCATTAGTCTAGATATAGAAGACGGTTGTTCAGACGGATCTCGTTAGTCTAGATATAGAAAACGGTTGTACAGACGGATCTCGTTAGTCTAGATATAGAAGACGGTTGTACAGACGGATCTCGTTAGTCTAGATATAGAAGACGTTTGTCCAACGTCGTATCCCGTTAGTCTAGATATAGAAGACGGTTGTACAGACGGATCTCGTTAGTCTCGATATAGAAAACGGTTGTACAGACGGATCGCGTTAGTCTAGATATAGAAGATGGTTGTACAACGACGTATCTCGTTAGTCTAGATATAGAAGGCGGTTGTACAGACGGATCTCGTTAGTCTAGATATAGAAGACGGTTGTACAGACGGATCTCATTAGTCTAGATATAGAAGACGGTTGTACAGACGGGTCTCGTTAGTCTAGATATAGATGACGGTTGTACAGACGGATCTCATTAGTCTAGATATAGAAGACGGTTGTACAGATGGATCTCGTTAGTCTAGATATAGAAGACGGTTGTACAGATGGATCTCGTTAGTCTAGATATAGAAGGCGGTTGTACAGACGGATCTCGTTAGTCTAGATTTAGAAGACGGTTGTGCAGACGGATCTCGTTAGTCTAGATATAGAAGACGGTTGTACAGACGGATCTCGTTAGTCTAGATATAGAAGACGGTTGTACAGACGGATCTCGTTAGTCTAGATATAGAAGACGGTTGTACAGACGGATCTCGTTAGTCTAGATATAGAAGAGGGTTGTATAACGAGAGATCTCGTTAGTCTAGATATAGAAGACGGTTGTACAGACGGGTCTCGTTAGTCTAGATATAGATGACGGTTGTACAGACGGATCTCATTAGTCTAGATATAGAAGACGGTTGTTCAGACGGATCTCGTTAGTCTAGATATAGAAGACGGTTGTACAGATGGATCTCGTTAGTCTAGATATAGAAGGCGGTTGTACAGACGGATCTCGTTAGTCTAGATATAGAAGACGGTTGTATAACGAGAGATCTCGTTAGTCTAGATATAGAAGACGGTTGTATAACGAGAGATCTCGTTAGTCTAGATATAGAAGACGGTTGTACAGACGGATCCCGTTAGTCTAGATATAGAAGACGGTTGTATAACGAGAGATCTCGTTAGTCTAGATATAGAAGACGGTTGTACAGACGGATCCCGTTAGTCTAGATATAGAAGACGGTTGTATAACGAGAGATATCGTTAGTATAGATATAGAAGACGGTTGTACAGACGGATCTCGTTAGTCTAGATATAGAAGACGGTTGTACAGACGGATCTCGTTAGTCTAGATATAGAAGAGGGTTGTATAACGAGAGATCTCGTTAGTCTAGATATAGAAGACGGTTGTACAGACGGGTCTCGTTAGTCTAGATATAGATGACGGTTGTACAGACGGATCTCATTAGTCTAGATATAGAAGACGGTTGTTCAGACGGATCTCGTTAGTCTAGATATAGAAAACGGTTGTACAGACGGATCTCGTTAGTCTAGATATAGAAGACGGTTGTACAGACGGATCTCGTTAGTCTAGATATAGAAGACGTTTGTCCAACGTCGTATCCCGTTAGTCTAGATATAGAAGACGGTTGTACAGACGGATCTCGTTAGTCTCGATATAGAAAACGGTTGTACAGACGGATCTCGTTAGTCTAGATATAGAAGACGGTTGTACAGACGGATCTCGTTAGTCTAGATATAGAAGACGGTTGTACAGACGGATCTCGTTAGTCTAGATATAGAAGAGGGTTGTATAACGAGAGATCTCGTTAGTCTAGATATAGAAGACGGTTGTACAGACGGGTCTCGTTAGTCTAGATATAGATGACGGTTGTACAGACGGATCTCATTAGTCTAGATATAGAAGACGGTTGTTCAGACGGATCTCGTTAGTCTAGATATAGAAAACGGTTGTACAGACGGATCTCGTTAGTCTAGATATAGAAGACGGTTGTACAGACGGATCTCGTTAGTCTAGATATAGAAGACGGTTGTATAACGAGAGATCTCGTTAGTCTAGATATAGAAGACGGTTGTACAGACGGATCCCGTTAGTCTAGATATAGAAGACGGTTGTATAACGAGAGATATCGTTAGTCTAGATATAGAAGACGGTTGTACAGACGGATCTCGTTAGTCTAGATATAGAAGACGGTTGTACAGACGGATCTCGTTAGTCTAGATATAGAAGACGGTTGTACAGACGGATCTCGTTAGTCTAGATATAGAAGACGTTTGTCCAACGACGTATCCCGTTAGTCTAGATATAGAAGACGGTTGTATAACGAGAGATCTCGTTAGTCTAGATATAGAAGACGGTTGTACAGACGGATCTCGTTAGTCTAGATATAGAAGACGGTTGTACAGACGGATCTCGTTAGTCTAGATATAGAAGACGGTTGTTCAGACGGATCTCGTTAGTCTAGATATAGAAAACGGTTGTACAGACGGATCTCGTTAGTCTAGATATAGAAGACGGTTGTACAGACGGATCTCGTTAGTCTAGATATAGAAGACGTTTGTCCAACGTCGTATCCCGTTAGGCTAGATATAGAAGACGGTTGTACAGACGGATCTCGTTAGTCTCGATATAGAAAACGGTTGTACAGACGGATCGCGTTAGTCTAGATATAGAAGATGGTTGTACAACGACGTATCTCGTTAGTCTAGATATAGAAGGCGGTTGTACAGACGGATCTCGTTAGTCTAGATATAGAAGACGGTTGTACAGACGGATCTCATTAGTCTAGATATAGAAGACGGTTGTACAGACGGATCTCGTTAGTCTAGATATAGAAGACGGTTGTGCAGACGGATCTCGTTAGTCTAGATATAGAAGACGGTTGTACAGACGGATCTCGTTAGTCTAGATATAGAAGACGGTTGTACAGACGGATCTCGTTAGTCTAGATATAGAAGACGGTTGTACAGACGGATCTCGTTAGTCTAGATATAGAAGAGGGTTGTATAACGAGAGATCTCGTTAGTCTAGATATAGAAGACGGTTGTACAGACGGGTCTCGTTAGTCTAGATATAGATGACGGTTGTACAGACGGATCTCATTAGTCTAGATATAGAAGACGGTTGTACAGATGGATCTCGTTAGTCTAGATATAGAAGACGGTTGTACAGACGGGTCTCGTTAGTCTAGATATAGATGACGGTTGTACAGACGGATCTCCTTAGTCTAGATATAGAAGACGGTTGTACAGATGGATCTCGTTAGTCTAGATATAGAAGGCGGTTGTACAGACGGATCTCGTTAGTCTAGATATAGAAGACGGTTGTATAACGAGAGATCTCGTTAGTCTAGATATAGAAGACGGTTGTACAGACGGATCCCGTTAGTCTAGATATAGAAGACGGTTGTATAACGAGAGATATCGTTAGTCTAGATATAGAAGACGGTTGTACAGACGGATCTCGTTAGTCTAGATATAGAAGACGGTTGTACAGACGGATCTCGTTAGTCTAGATATAGAAGAGGGTTGTATAACGAGAGATCTCGTTAGTCTAGATATAGAAGACGGTTGTACAGACGGGTCTCGTTAGTCTAGATATAGATGACGGTTGTACAGACGGATCTCATTAGTCTAGATATAGAAGACGGTTGTTCAGACGGATCTCGTTAGTCTAGATATAGAAAACGGTTGTACAGACGGATCTCGTTAGTCTAGATATAGAAGACGGTTGTACAGACGGATCTCGTTAGTCTAGATATAGAAGACGTTTGTCCAACGTCGTATCCCGTTAGTCTAGATATAGAAGACGGTTGTACAGACGGATCTCGTTAGTCTCGATATAGAAAACGGTTGTACAGACGGATCGCGTTAGTCTAGATATAGAAGATGGTTGTACAACGACGTATCTCGTTAGTCTAGATATAGAAGGCGGTTGTACAGACGGATCTCGTTAGTCTAGATATAGAAGACGGTTGTACAGACGGATCTCATTAGTCTAGATATAGAAGACGGTTGTACAGACGGGTCTCGTTAGTCTAGATATAGATGACGGTTGTACAGACGGATCTCATTAGTCTAGATATAGAAGACGGTTGTACAGATGGATCTCGTTAGTCTAGATATAGAAGACGGTTGTACAGATGGATCTCGTTAGTCTAGATATAGAAGGCGGTTGTACAGACGGATCTCGTTAGTCTAGATTTAGAAGACGGTTGTGCAGACGGATCTCGTTAGTCTAGATATAGAAGACGGTTGTACAGACGGATCTCGTTAGTCTAGATATAGAAGACGGTTGTACAGACGGATCTCGTTAGTCTAGATATAGAAGACGGTTGTACAGACGGATCTCGTTAGTCTAGATATAGAAGACGGTTGTACAGACGGATCTCGTTAGTCTAGATATAGAAGACGGTTGTTCAGACGGATCTCGTTAGTCTATATATAGAAAACGGTTGTACAGACGGATCTCGTTAGTCTAGATATAGAAGACGGTTGTACAGACGGATCTCGTTAGTCTAGATATAGAAGACGTTTGTCCAACGTCGTATCCCGTTAGGCTAGATATAGAAGACGGTTGTACAGACGGATCTCGTTAGTCTCGATATAGAAAACGGTTGTACAGACGGATCGCGTTAGTCTAGATATAGAAGATGGTTGTACAACGACGTATCTCGTTAGTCTAGATATAGAAGGCGGTTGTACAGACGGATCTCGTTAGTCTAGATATAGAAGACGGTTGTACAGACGGATCTCATTAGTCTAGATATAGAAGACGGTTGTACAGACGGATCTCGTTAGTCTAGATATAGAAGACGGTTGTGCAGACGGATCTCGTTAGTCTAGATATAGAAGACGGTTGTACAGACGGATCTCGTTAGTCTAGATATAGAAGACGGTTGTACAGACGGATCTCGTTAGTCTAGATATAGAAGACGGTTGTACAGACGGATCTCGTTAGTCTAGATATAGAAGAGGGTTGTATAACGAGAGATCTCGTTAGTCTAGATATAGAAGACGGTTGTACAGACGGGTCTCGTTAGTCTAGATATAGATGACGGTTGTACAGACGGATCTCATTAGTCTAGATATAGAAGACGATTGTACAGATGGATCTCGTTAGTCTAGATATAGAAGACGGTTGTACAGACGGGTCTCGTTAGTCTAGATATAGATGACGGTTGTACAGACGGATCTCCTTAGTCTAGATATAGAAGACGGTTGTACAGATGGATCTCGTTAGTCTAGATATAGAAGGCGGTTGTACAGACGGATCTCGTTAGTCTAGATATAGAAGACGGTTGTATAACGAGAGATCTCGTTAGTCTAGATATAGAAGACGGTTGTACAGACGGATCCCGTTAGTCTAGATATAGAAGACGGTTGTATAACGAGAGATATCGTTAGTCTAGATATAGAAGACGGTTGTACAGACGGATCTCGTTAGTCTAGATATAGAAGACGGTTGTACAGACGGATCTCGTTAGTCTAGATATAGAAGAGGGTTGTATAACGAGAGATCTCGTTAGTCTAGATATAGAAGACGGTTGTACAGACGGGTCTCGTTAGTCTAGATATAGATGACGGTTGTACAGACGGATCTCATTAGTCTAGATATAGAAGACGGTTGTTCAGACGGATCTCGTTAGTCTAGATATAGAAAACGGTTGTACAGACGGATCTCGTTAGTCTAGATATAGAAGACGGTTGTACAGACGGATCTCGTTAGTCTAGATATAGAAGACGTTTGTCCAACGTCGTATCCCGTTAGTCTAGATATAGAAGACGGTTGTACAGACGGATCTCGTTAGTCTCGATATAGAAAACGGTTGTACAGACGGATCGCGTTAGTCTAGATATAGAAGATGGTTGTACAACGACGTATCTCGTTAGTCTAGATATAGAAGGCGGTTGTACAGACGGATCTCGTTAGTCTAGATATAGAAGACGGTTGTACAGACGGATCTCATTAGTCTAGATATAGAAGACGGTTGTACAGACGGGTCTCGTTAGTCTAGATATAGATGACGGTTGTACAGACGGATCTCATTAGTCTAGATATAGAAGACGGTTGTACAGATGGATCTCGTTAGTCTAGATATAGAAGACGGTTGTACAGATGGATCTCGTTAGTCTAGATATAGAAGGCGGTTGTACAGACGGATCTCGTTAGTCTAGATTTAGAAGACGGTTGTGCAGACGGATCTCGTTAGTCTAGATATAGAAGACGGTTGTACAGACGGATCTCGTTAGTCTAGATATAGAAGACGGTTGTACAGACGGATCTCGTTAGTCTAGATATAGAAGACGGTTGTACAGACGGATCTCGTTAGTCTAGATATAGAAGAGGGTTGTATAACGAGAGATCTCGTTAGTCTAGATATAGAAGACGGTTGTACAGACGGGTCTCGTTAGTCTAGATATAGATGACGGTTGTACAGACGGATCTCATTAGTCTAGATATAGAAGACGGTTGTACAGATGGATCTCGTTAGTCTAGATATAGAAGACGGTTGTACAGACGGGTCTCGTTAGTCTAGATATAGATGACGGTTGTACAGACGGATCTCCTTAGTCTAGATATAGAAGACGGTTGTACAGATGGATCTCGTTAGTCTAGATATAGAAGGCGGTTGTACAGACGGATCTCGTTAGTCTAGATATAGAAGACGGTTGTATAACGAGAGATCTCGTTAGTCTAGATATAGAAGACGGTTGTACAGACGGATCCCGTTAGTCTAGATATAGAAGACGGTTGTATAACGAGAGATATCGTTAGTATAGATATAGAAGACGGTTGTACAGACGGATCTCGTTAGTCTAGATATAGAAGACGGTTGTACAGACGGATCTCGTTAGTCTAGATATAGAAGAGGGTTGTATAACGAGAGATCTCGTTAGTCTAGATATAGAAGACGGTTGTACAGACGGGTCTCGTTAGTCTAGATATAGATGACGGTTGTACAGACGGATCTCATTAGTCTAGATATAGAAGACGGTTGTTCAGACGGATCTCGTTAGTCTAGATATAGAAAACGGTTGTACAGACGGATCTCGTTAGTCTAGATATAGAAGACGGTTGTACAGACGGATCTCGTTAGTCTAGATATAGAAGACGGTTGTACAGACGGATCTCGTTAGTCTAGATATAGAAGAGGGTTGTATAACGAGAGATCTCGTTAGTCTAGATATAGAAGACGGTTGTACAGACGGGTCTCGTTAGTCTAGATATAGATGACGGTTGTACAGACGGATCTCATTAGTCTAGATATAGAAGACGGTTGTTCAGACGGATCTCGTTAGTCTAGATATAGAAAACGGTTGTACAGACGGATCTCGTTAGTCTAGATATAGAAGACGGTTGTACAGACGGATCTCGTTAGTCTAGATATAGAAGACGGTTGTATAACGAGAGATCTCGTTAGTCTAGATATAGAAGACGGTTGTACAGACGGATCCCGTTAGTCTAGATATAGAAGACGGTTGTATAACGAGAGATATCGTTAGTCTAGATATAGAAGACGGTTGTACAGACGGATCTCGTTAGTCTAGATATAGAAGACGGTTGTACAGACGGATCTCGTTAGTCTAGATATAGAAGACGGTTGTACAGACGGATCTCGTTAGTCTAGATATAGAAGACGTTTGTCCAACGACGTATCCCGTTAGTCTAGATATAGAAGACGGTTGTATAACGAGAGATCTCGTTAGTCTAGATATAGAAGACGGTTGTACAGACGGATCTCGTTAGTCTAGATATAGAAGACGGTTGTACAGACGGATCTCGTTAGTCTAGATATAGAAGACGGTTGTTCAGACGGATCTCGTTAGTCTAGATATAGAAAACGGTTGTACAGACGGATCTCGTTAGTCTAGATATAGAAGACGGTTGTACAGACGGATCTCGTTAGTCTAGATATAGAAGACGTTTGTCCAACGTCGTATCCCGTTAGGCTAGATATAGAAGACGGTTGTACAGACGGATCTCGTTAGTCTCGATATAGAAAACGGTTGTACAGACGGATCGCGTTAGTCTAGATATAGAAGATGGTTGTACAACGACGTATCTCGTTAGTCTAGATATAGAAGGCGGTTGTACAGACGGATCTCGTTAGTCTAGATATAGAAGACGGTTGTACAGACGGATCTCATTAGTCTAGATATAGAAGACGGTTGTACAGACGGATCTCGTTAGTCTAGATATAGAAGACGGTTGTGCAGACGGATCTCGTTAGTCTAGATATAGAAGACGGTTGTACAGACGGATCTCGTTAGTCTAGATATAGAAGACGGTTGTACAGACGGATCTCGTTAGTCTAGATATAGAAGACGGTTGTACAGACGGATCTCGTTAGTCTAGATATAGAAGAGGGTTGTATAACGAGAGATCTCGTTAGTCTAGATATAGAAGACGGTTGTACAGACGGGTCTCGTTAGTCTAGATATAGATGACGGTTGTACAGACGGATCTCATTAGTCTAGATATAGAAGACGGTTGTACAGATGGATCTCGTTAGTCTAGATATAGAAGACGGTTGTACAGACGGGTCTCGTTAGTCTAGATATAGATGACGGTTGTACAGACGGATCTCCTTAGTCTAGATATAGAAGACGGTTGTACAGATGGATCTCGTTAGTCTAGATATAGAAGGCGGTTGTACAGACGGATCTCGTTAGTCTAGATATAGAAGACGGTTGTATAACGAGAGATCTCGTTAGTCTAGATATAGAAGACGGTTGTACAGACGGATCCCGTTAGTCTAGATATAGAAGACGGTTGTATAACGAGAGATATCGTTAGTCTAGATATAGAAGACGGTTGTACAGACGGATCTCGTTAGTCTAGATATAGAAGACGGTTGTACAGACGGATCTCGTTAGTCTAGATATAGAAGAGGGTTGTATAACGAGAGATCTCGTTAGTCTAGATATAGAAGACGGTTGTACAGACGGGTCTCGTTAGTCTAGATATAGATGACGGTTGTACAGACGGATCTCATTAGTCTAGATATAGAAGACGGTTGTTCAGACGGATCTCGTTAGTCTAGATATAGAAAACGGTTGTACAGACGGATCTCGTTAGTCTAGATATAGAAGACGGTTGTACAGACGGATCTCGTTAGTCTAGATATAGAAGACGTTTGTCCAACGTCGTATCCCGTTAGTCTAGATATAGAAGACGGTTGTACAGACGGATCTCGTTAGTCTCGATATAGAAAACGGTTGTACAGACGGATCGCGTTAGTCTAGATATAGAAGATGGTTGTACAACGACGTATCTCGTTAGTCTAGATATAGAAGGCGGTTGTACAGACGGATCTCGTTAGTCTAGATATAGAAGACGGTTGTACAGACGGATCTCATTAGTCTAGATATAGAAGACGGTTGTACAGACGGGTCTCGTTAGTCTAGATATAGATGACGGTTGTACAGACGGATCTCATTAGTCTAGATATAGAAGACGGTTGTACAGATGGATCTCGTTAGTCTAGATATAGAAGACGGTTGTACAGATGGATCTCGTTAGTCTAGATATAGAAGGCGGTTGTACAGACGGATCTCGTTAGTCTAGATTTAGAAGACGGTTGTGCAGACGGATCTCGTTAGTCTAGATATAGAAGACGGTTGTACAGACGGATCTCGTTAGTCTAGATATAGAAGACGGTTGTACAGACGGATCTCGTTAGTCTAGATATAGAAGACGGTTGTACAGACGGATCTCGTTAGTCTAGATATAGAAGAGGGTTGTATAACGAGAGATCTCGTTAGTCTAGATATAGAAGACGGTTGTACAGACGGGTCTCGTTAGTCTAGATATAGATGACGGTTGTACAGACGGATCTCATTAGTCTAGATATAGAAGACGGTTGTACAGATGGATCTCGTTAGTCTAGATATAGAAGACGGTTGTACAGACGGGTCTCGTTAGTCTAGATATAGATGACGGTTGTACAGACGGATCTCCTTAGTCTAGATATAGAAGACGGTTGTACAGATGGATCTCGTTAGTCTAGATATAGAAGGCGGTTGTACAGACGGATCTCGTTAGTCTAGATATAGAAGACGGTTGTATAACGAGAGATCTCGTTAGTCTAGATATAGAAGACGGTTGTACAGACGGATCCCGTTAGTCTAGATATAGAAGACGGTTGTATAACGAGAGATATCGTTAGTATAGATATAGAAGACGGTTGTACAGACGGATCTCGTTAGTCTAGATATAGAAGACGGTTGTACAGACGGATCTCGTTAGTCTAGATATAGAAGAGGGTTGTATAACGAGAGATCTCGTTAGTCTAGATATAGAAGACGGTTGTACAGACGGGTCTCGTTAGTCTAGATATAGATGACGGTTGTACAGACGGATCTCATTAGTCTAGATATAGAAGACGGTTGTTCAGACGGATCTCGTTAGTCTAGATATAGAAAACGGTTGTACAGACGGATCTCGTTAGTCTAGATATAGAAGACGGTTGTACAGACGGATCTCGTTAGTCTAGATATAGAAGACGGTTGTACAGACGGATCTCGTTAGTCTAGATATAGAAGAGGGTTGTATAACGAGAGATCTCGTTAGTCTAGATATAGAAGACGGTTGTACAGACGGGTCTCGTTAGTCTAGATATAGATGACGGTTGTACAGACGGATCTCATTAGTCTAGATATAGAAGACGGTTGTTCAGACGGATCTCGTTAGTCTAGATATAGAAAACGGTTGTACAGACGGATCTCGTTAGTCTAGATATAGAAGACGGTTGTACAGACGGATCTCGTTAGTCTAGATATAGAAGACGTTTGTCCAACGTCGTATCCCGTTAGTCTAGATATAGAAGACGGTTGTACAGACGGATCTCGTTAGTCTCGATATAGAAAACGGTTGTACAGACGGATCGCGTTAGTCTAGATATAGAAGATGGTTGTACAACGACGTATCTCGTTAGTCTAGATATAGAAGGCGGTTGTACAGACGGATCTCGTTAGTCTAGATATAGAAGACGGTTGTACAGACGGATCTCATTAGTCTAGATATAGAAGACGGTTGTACAGACGGATCTCGTTAGTCTAGATATAGAAGACGGTTGTGCAGACGGATCTCGTTAGTCTAGATATAGAAGACGGTTGTACAGACGGATCTCGTTAGTCTAGATATAGAAGACGGTTGTACAGACGGATCTCGTTAGTCTAGATATTGAAGACGTTTGTCCAACGACGTACCTCGTTAGTCTAGATATAGAAAACGGTTGTACAGACGGATCTCGTTAGTCTAGATATAGAAGAGGGTTGTATAACGAGAGATCTCGTTAGTCTAGATATAGAAGACGGTTGTACAGACGGGTCTCGTTAGTCTAGATATAGATGACGGTTGTACAGACGGATCTCATTAGTCTAGATATAGAAGACGGTTGTACAGACGGATCTCGTTAGTCTAGATATTGAAGACGTTTGTCCAACGACGTACCTCGTTAGTCTAGATATAGAAAACGGTTGTACAGACGGATCTCGTTAGTCTAGATATAGAAGACGGTTGTACAGACGGATCTCGTTAGTCTAGATATAGAAGACGGTTGTACAGACGGGTCTCGTTAGTCTAGATATAGATGACGGTTGTACAGACGGATCTCCTTAGTCTAGATATAGAAGACGGTTGTACAGATGGATCTCGTTAGTCTAGATATAGAAGGCGGTTGTACAGACGGATCTCGTTAGTCTAGATATAGAAGACGGTTGTATAACGAGAGATCTCGTTAGTCTAGATATAGAAGACAGTTGTACAGACGGATCTCGTTAGTCTAGATATAGAAGACGGTTGTACAGACGGATCTCGTTAGTCTAGATATAGAAGACGGTTGTATAACGAGAGATCTCGTTAGTCTAGATATAGAAGACGGTTGTACAGACGGATCCCGTTAGTCTAGATATAGAAGACGGTTGTCCAACGACGTATCCCGTTAGTCTAGATATAGAAGACGGTTGTACAGACGGGTCTCGTTAGTCTAGATATAGATGACGGTTGTACAGACGGATCTCGTTAGTCTAGATATAGAAGAAGGTTGTACAGACGGGTCTCGTGAGTCTAGATAGAGAAGACGGTTGTACAGACGGATCTCGTTAGTCTAGATATAGAAGACGGTTGTACCGACGGATCTCTTTAGTCTAGATATAGAAGACGGTTGTACAGACGGATCCCGTTAGTCTAGATATAGAAGACGGTTGTACAGACGGATCTCGTTAGTCTAGATATTGAAGACGTTTGTCCAACGACGTACCTCGTTAGTCTAGATATAGAAAACGGTTGTACAGACGGATCTCGTGAGTCTAGATAGAGAAGACGGTTGTACAGACGGGTCTCGTTAGTCTAGATATAGAAGACGGTTGTGCAGACGGATCTCATTAGTCTAGATATAGAAGACGGTTGTACAGACGGATCTCGTTAGTCTAGATATAGAAGACGTTTGTCCAACGCCGTATCCCGTTAGTCTAGATATAGAAGACGGTTGTACAGACGGGTCTCGTTAGTCTAGATATAGATGACGGTTGTACAGACGGATCTCATTAGTCTAGATATAGAAGATGGTTGTACAACGACGTATCTCGTTAGTCTAGATATAGAAGGCGGTTGTACAGACGGATCTCGTTAGTCTAGATATAGAAGAGGGTTGTATAACGAGAGATCTCGTTAGTCTAGATATAGAAGACGGTTGTACAGACGGGTCTCGTTAGTCTAGATATAGATGACGGTTGTACAGACGGATCTCATTAGTCTAGATATAGAAGACGGTTGTACAGATGGATCTCGTTAGTCTAGATATAGAAGACGGTTGTACAGACGGGTCTCGTTAGTCTAGATATAGATGACGGTTGTACAGACGGATCTCCTTAGTCTAGATATAGAAGACGGTTGTACAGATGGATCTCGTTAGTCTAGATATAGAAGGCGGTTGTACAGACGGATCTCGTTAGTCTAGATATAGAAGACGGTTGTATAACGAGAGATCTCGTTAGTCTAGATATAGAAGACGGTTGTACAGACGGATCCCGTTAGTCTAGATATAGAAGACGGTTGTATAACGAGAGATATCGTTAGTCTAGATATAGAAGACGGTTGTACAGACGGATCTCGTTAGTCTAGATATAGAAGACGGTTGTACAGACGGATCTCGTTAGTCTAGATATAGAAGAGGGTTGTATAACGAGAGATCTCGTTAGTCTAGATATAGAAGACGGTTGTACAGACGGGTCTCGTTAGTCTAGATATAGATGACGGTTGTACAGACGGATCTCATTAGTCTAGATATAGAAGACGGTTGTTCAGACGGATCTCGTTAGTCTAGATATAGAAAACGGTTGTACAGACGGATCTCGTTAGTCTAGATATAGAAGACGGTTGTACAGACGGATCTCGTTAGTCTAGATATAGAAGACGTTTGTCCAACGTCGTATCCCGTTAGTCTAGATATAGAAGACGGTTGTACAGACGGATCTCGTTAGTCTCGATATAGAAAACGGTTGTACAGACGGATCGCGTTAGTCTAGATATAGAAGATGGTTGTACAACGACGTATCTCGTTAGTCTAGATATAGAAGGCGGTTGTACAGACGGATCTCGTTAGTCTAGATATAGAAGACGGTTGTACAGACGGATCTCATTAGTCTAGATATAGAAGACGGTTGTACAGACGGGTCTCGTTAGTCTAGATATAGATGACGGTTGTACAGACGGATCTCATTAGTCTAGATATAGAAGACGGTTGTACAGATGGATCTCGTTAGTCTAGATATAGAAGACGGTTGTACAGATGGATCTCGTTAGTCTAGATATAGAAGGCGGTTGTACAGACGGATCTCGTTAGTCTAGATTTAGAAGACGGTTGTGCAGACGGATCTCGTTAGTCTAGATATAGAAGACGGTTGTACAGACGGATCTCGTTAGTCTAGATATAGAAGACGGTTGTACAGACGGATCTCGTTAGTCTAGATATAGAAGACGGTTGTACAGACGGATCTCGTTAGTCTAGATATAGAAGAGGGTTGTATAACGAGAGATCTCGTTAGTCTAGATATAGAAGACGGTTGTACAGACGGGTCTCGTTAGTCTAGATATAGATGACGGTTGTACAGACGGATCTCATTAGTCTAGATATAGAAGACGGTTGTACAGATGGATCTCGTTAGTCTAGATATAGAAGACGGTTGTACAGACGGGTCTCGTTAGTCTAGATATAGATGACGGTTGTACAGACGGATCTCCTTAGTCTAGATATAGAAGACGGTTGTACAGATGGATCTCGTTAGTCTAGATATAGAAGGCGGTTGTACAGACGGATCTCGTTAGTCTAGATATAGAAGACGGTTGTATAACGAGAGATCTCGTTAGTCTAGATATAGAAGACGGTTGTACAGACGGATCCCGTTAGTCTAGATATAGAAGACGGTTGTATAACGAGAGATATCGTTAGTATAGATATAGAAGACGGTTGTACAGACGGATCTCGTTAGTCTAGATATAGAAGACGGTTGTACAGACGGATCTCGTTAGTCTAGATATAGAAGAGGGTTGTATAACGAGAGATCTCGTTAGTCTAGATATAGAAGACGGTTGTACAGACGGGTCTCGTTAGTCTAGATATAGATGACGGTTGTACAGACGGATCTCATTAGTCTAGATATAGAAGACGGTTGTTCAGACGGATCTCGTTAGTCTAGATATAGAAAACGGTTGTACAGACGGATCTCGTTAGTCTAGATATAGAAGACGGTTGTACAGACGGATCTCGTTAGTCTAGATATAGAAGACGGTTGTACAGACGGATCTCGTTAGTCTAGATATAGAAGAGGGTTGTATAACGAGAGATCTCGTTAGTCTAGATATAGAAGACGGTTGTACAGACGGGTCTCGTTAGTCTAGATATAGATGACGGTTGTACAGACGGATCTCATTAGTCTAGATATAGAAGACGGTTGTTCAGACGGATCTCGTTAGTCTAGATATAGAAAACGGTTGTACAGACGGATCTCGTTAGTCTAGATATAGAAGACGGTTGTACAGACGGATCTCGTTAGTCTAGATATAGAAGACGTTTGTCCAACGTCGTATCCCGTTAGTCTAGATATAGAAGACGGTTGTACAGACGGATCTCGTTAGTCTCGATATAGAAAACGGTTGTACAGACGGATCGCGTTAGTCTAGATATAGAAGATGGTTGTACAACGACGTATCTCGTTAGTCTAGATATAGAAGGCGGTTGTACAGACGGATCTCGTTAGTCTAGATATAGAAGACGGTTGTACAGACGGATCTCATTAGTCTAGATATAGAAGACGGTTGTACAGACGGATCTCGTTAGTCTAGATATAGAAGACGGTTGTGCAGACGGATCTCGTTAGTCTAGATATAGAAGACGGTTGTACAGACGGATCTCGTTAGTCTAGATATAGAAGACGGTTGTACAGACGGATCTCGTTAGTCTAGATATTGAAGACGTTTGTCCAACGACGTACCTCGTTAGTCTAGATATAGAAAACGGTTGTACAGACGGATCTCGTTAGTCTAGATATAGAAGAGGGTTGTATAACGAGAGATCTCGTTAGTCTAGATATAGAAGACGGTTGTACAGACGGGTCTCGTTAGTCTAGATATAGATGACGGTTGTACAGACGGATCTCATTAGTCTAGATATAGAAGACGGTTGTACAGACGGATCTCGTTAGTCTAGATATTGAAGACGTTTGTCCAACGACGTACCTCGTTAGTCTAGATATAGAAAACGGTTGTACAGACGGATCTCGTTAGTCTAGATATAGAAGACGGTTGTACAGACGGATCTCGTTAGTCTAGATATAGAAGACGGTTGTACAGACGGGTCTCGTTAGTCTAGATATAGATGACGGTTGTACAGACGGATCTCCTTAGTCTAGATATAGAAGACGGTTGTACAGATGGATCTCGTTAGTCTAGATATAGAAGGCGGTTGTACAGACGGATCTCGTTAGTCTAGATATAGAAGACGGTTGTATAACGAGAGATCTCGTTAGTCTAGATATAGAAGACAGTTGTACAGACGGATCTCGTTAGTCTAGATATAGAAGACGGTTGTACAGACGGATCTCGTTAGTCTAGATATAGAAGACGGTTGTATAACGAGAGATCTCGTTAGTCTAGATATAGAAGACGGTTGTACAGACGGATCCCGTTAGTCTAGATATAGAAGACGGTTGTCCAACGACGTATCCCGTTAGTCTAGATATAGAAGACGGTTGTACAGACGGGTCTCGTTAGTCTAGATATAGATGACGGTTGTACAGACGGATCTCGTTAGTCTAGATATAGAAGAAGGTTGTACAGACGGGTCTCGTGAGTCTAGATAGAGAAGACGGTTGTACAGACGGATCTCGTTAGTCTAGATATAGAAGACGGTTGTACCGACGGATCTCTTTAGTCTAGATATAGAAGACGGTTGTACAGACGGATCCCGTTAGTCTAGATATAGAAGACGGTTGTACAGACGGATCTCGTTAGTCTAGATATTGAAGACGTTTGTCCAACGACGTACCTCGTTAGTCTAGATATAGAAAACGGTTGTACAGACGGATCTCGTGAGTCTAGATAGAGAAGACGGTTGTACAGACGGGTCTCGTTAGTCTAGATATAGAAGACGGTTGTGCAGACGGATCTCATTAGTCTAGATATAGAAGACGGTTGTACAGACGGATCTCGTTAGTCTAGATATAGAAGACGTTTGTCCAACGCCGTATCCCGTTAGTCTAGATATAGAAGACGGTTGTACAGACGGGTCTCGTTAGTCTAGATATAGATGACGGTTGTACAGACGGATCTCATTAGTCTAGATATAGAAGACGGTTGTACAGATGGATCTCGTTAGTCTAGATATAGAAGACGGTTGTACAGACGGATCTCGTTAGTCTAGATATAGAAGACGGTTGTACAGACGGATCTCGTTAGTCTAGATATAGAAGACGGTTGTACAGACGGATCTCGTTAGTCTAGATATAGAAGACGGTTGTACAGACGGATCTCGTTAGTCTAGATATAGAAGAGGGTTGTATAACGAGAGATCTCGTTAGTCTAGATATAGAAGACGGTTGTACAGACGGGTCTCGTTAGTCTAGATATAGAAGAGGGTTGTATAACGAGAGATCTCGTTAGTCTAGATATAGAAGACGGTTGTACAGACGGGTCTCGTTAGTCTAGATATAGATGACGGTTGTACAGACGGATCTCATTAGTCTAGATATAGAAGACGGTTGTACAGACGGATCTCGTTAGTCTAGATATTGAAGACGTTTGTCCAACGACGTACCACGTTAGTCTAGATATAGAAAACGGTTGTACAGACGGATCTCGTTAGTCTAGATATAGAAGACGGTTGTTCAGACGGATCTCGTTAGTCTAGATATAGAAAACGGTTGTACAGACGGATCTCGTTAGTCTAGATATAGAAGACGGTTGTACAGACGGATCTCGTTAGTCTAGATATAGAAGACGTTTGTCCAACGTCGTATCCCGTTAGTCTAGATATAGAAGACGGTTGTACAGACGGATCTCGTTAGTCTCGATATAGAAAACGGTTGTACAGACGGATCGCGTTAGTCTAGATATAGAAGATGGTTGTACAACGACGTATCTCGTTAGTCTAGATATAGAAGGCGGTTGTACAGACGGATCTCGTTAGTCTAGATATAGAAGGCGGTTGTACAGACGGATCTCGTTAGTCTAGATATAGAAGACGGTTGTACAGACGGATCTCCTTATTCTAGATATAGAAGACGGTTGTACAGACGGGTCTCGTTAGTCTAGATATAGATGACGGTTGTACAGACGGATCTCATTAGTCTAGATATAGAAGACGGTTGTACAGATGGATCTCGTTAGTCTAGATATAGAAGACGGTTGTACAGATGGATCTCGTTAGTCTAGATATAGAAGGCGGTTGTACAGACGGATCTCGTTAGTCTAGATTTAGAAGACGGTTGTGCAGACGGATCTCGTTAGTCTAGATATAGAAGACGGTTGTACAGACGGATCTCGTTAGTCTAGATATAGAAGACGGTTGTACAGACGGATCTCGTTAGTCTAGATATAGAAGACGGTTGTACAGACGGATCTCGTTAGTCTAGATATAGAAGAGGGTTGTATAACGAGAGATCTCGTTAGTCTAGATATAGAAGACGGTTGTACAGACGGGTCTCGTTAGTCTAGATATAGATGACGGTTGTACAGACGGATCTCATTAGTCTAGATATAGAAGACGGTTGTACAGATGGATCTCGTTAGTCTAGATATAGAAGACGGTTGTACAGACGGGTCTCGTTAGTCTAGATATAGATGACGGTTGTACAGATGGATCTCGTTAGTCTAGATATAGAAGGCGGTTGTACAGACGGATCTCGTTAGTCTAGATATAGAAGACGGTTGTATAACGAGAGATCTCGTTAGTCTAGATATAGAAGACGGTTGTACAGACGGATCCCGTTAGTCTAGATATAGAAGACGGTTGTATAACGAGAGATATCGTTAGTATAGATATAGAAGACGGTTGTACAGACGGATCTCGTTAGTCTAGATATAGAAGACGGTTGTACAGACGGATCTCGTTAGTCTAGATATAGAAGAGGGTTGTATAACGAGAGATCTCGTTAGTCTAGATATAGAAGACGGTTGTACAGACGGGTCTCGTTAGTCTAGATATAGATGACGGTTGTACAGACGGATCTCATTAGTCTAGATATAGAAGACGGTTGTTCAGACGGATCTCGTTAGTCTAGATATAGAAAACGGTTGTACAGACGGATCTCGTTAGTCTAGATATAGAAGACGGTTGTACAGACGGATCTCGTTAGTCTAGATATAGAAGACGTTTGTCCAACGTCGTATCCCGTTAGTCTAGATATAGAAGACGGTTGTACAGACGGATCTCGTTAGTCTAGATATAGAAGACGGTTGTATAACGAGAGATCTCGTTAGTCTAGATATAGAAGACGGTTGTACAGACGGATCCCGTTAGTCTAGATATAGAAGACGGTTGTATAACGAGAGATATCGTTAGTATAGATATAGAAGACGGTTGTACAGACGGATCTCGTTAGTCTAGATATAGAAGACGGTTGTACAGACGGATCTCGTTAGTCTAGATATAGAAGAGGGTTGTATAACGAGAGATCTCGTTAGTCTAGATATAGAAGACGGTTGTACAGACGGGTCTCGTTAGTCTAGATATAGATGACGGTTGTACAGACGGATCTCATTAGTCTAGATATAGAAGACGGTTGTTCAGACGGATCTCGTTAGTCTAGATATAGAAAACGGTTGTACAGACGGATCTCGTTAGTCTAGATATAGAAGACGGTTGTACAGACGGATCTCGTTAGTCTAGATATAGAAGACGTTTGTCCAACGTCGTATCCCGTTAGTCTAGATATAGAAGACGGTTGTACAGACGGATCTCGTTAGTCTCGATATAGAAAACGGTTGTACAGACGGATCGCGTTAGTCTAGATATAGAAGATGGTTGTACAACGACGTATCTCGTTAGTCTAGATATAGAAGGCGGTTGTACAGACGGATCTCGTTAGTCTAGATATAGAAGACGGTTGTACAGACGGATCTCATTAGTCTAGATATAGAAGACGGTTGTACAGACGGATCTCGTTAGTCTAGATATAGAAGACGGTTGTGCAGACGGATCTCGTTAGTCTAGATATAGAAGACGGTTGTACAGACGGATCTCGTTAGTCTAGATATAGAAGACGGTTGTACAGACGGATCTCGTTAGTCTAGATATAGAAGACGGTTGTACAGACGGATCTCGTTAGTCTAGATATAGAAGAGGGTTGTATAACGAGAGATCTCGTTAGTCTAGATATAGAAGACGGTTGTACAGACGGGTCTCGTTAGTCTAGATATAGATGACGGTTGTACAGACGGATCTCATTAGTCTAGATATAGAAGACGGTTGTACAGACGGATCTCGTTAGTCTAGATATTGAAGACGTTTGTCCAACGACGTACCTCGTTAGTCTAGATATAGAAAACGGTTGTACAGACGGATCTCGTTAGTCTAGATATAGAAGACGGTTGTACAGACGGATCTCGTTAGTCTAGATATAGAAGACGGTTGTACAGACGGGTCTCGTTAGTCTAGATATAGATGACGGTTGTACAGACGGATCTCCTTAGTCTAGATATAGAAGACGGTTGTACAGATGGATCTCGTTAGTCTAGACATAGAAGGCGGTTGTACAGACGGATCTCGTTAGTCTAGATATAGAAGACGGTTGTATAACGAGAGATCTCGTTAGTCTAGATATAGAAGACGGTTGTACAGACGGATCTCGTTAGTCTAGATATAGAAGACGGTTGTACAGACGGATCTCGTTAGTCTAGATATAGAAGACGGTTGTATAACGAGAGATCTCGTTAGTCTAGATATAGAAGACGGTTGTACAGACGGATCCCGTTAGTCTAGATATAGAAGACGGTTGTCCAACGACGTATCCCGTTAGTCTAGATATAGAAGACGGTTGTACAGACGGGTCTCGTTAGTCTAGATATAGATGACGGTTGTACAGACGGATCTCGTTAGTCTAGATATAGAAGAAGGTTGTACAGATGGATCTCGTTAGTCTAGATATAGAAGGCGGTTGTACAGACGGATCTCGTTAGTCTAGATATAGAAGACGGTTGTATAACGAGAGATCTCGTTAGTCTAGATATAGAAGACGGTTGTATAACGAGAGATCTCGTTAGTCTAGATATAGAAGACGGTTGTACAGACGGATCTCGTTAGTCTAGATATAGAAGACGGTTGTATAACGAGAGATCTCGTTAGTCTAGATATAGAAGACGGTTGTACAGACGGATCCCGTTAGTCTAGATATAGAAGACGGTTGTCCAACGACGTATCCCGTTAGTCTAGATATAGAAGACGGTTGTACAGACGGGTCTCGTTAGTCTAGATATAGATGACGGTTGTACAGACGGATCTCGTTAGTCTAGATATAGAAGAAGGTTGTACAGACGGGTCTCGTGAGTCTAGATAGAGAAGACGGTTGTACAGACGGATCTCGTTAGTCTAGATATAGAAGACGGTTGTACCGACGGATCTCTTTAGTCTAGATATAGAAGACGGTTGTACAGACGGATCCCGTTAGTCTAGATATAGAAGACGGTTGTACAGACGGATCTCGTTAGTCTAGATATTGAAGACGTTTGTCCAACGACGTACCTCGTTAGTCTAGATATAGAAAACGGTTGTACAGACGGATCTCGTGAGTCTAGATAGAGAAGACGGTTGTACAGACGGGTCTCGTTAGTCTAGATATAGAAGACGGTTGTGCAGACGGATCTCATTAGTCTAGATATAGAAGACGGTTGTACAGACGGATCTCGTTAGTCTAGATATAGAAGACGTTTGTCCAACGCCGTATCCCGTTAGTCTAGATATAGAAGACGGTTGTACAGACGGGTCTCGTTAGTCTAGATATAGATGACGGTTGTACAGACGGATCTCATTAGTCTAGATATAGAAGACGGTTGTACAGATGGATCTCGTTAGTCTAGATATAGAAGACGGTTGTACAGACGGATCTCGTTAGTCTAGATATAGAAGACGGTTGTACAGACGGATCTCGTTAGTCTAGATATAGAAGACGGTTGTACAGACGGATCTCGTTAGTCTAGATATAGAAGACGGTTGTACAGACGGATCTCGTTAGTCTAGATATAGAAGAGGGTTGTATAACGAGAGATCTCGTTAGTCTAGATATAGAAGACGGTTGTACAGACGGGTCTCGTTAGTCTAGATATAGATGACGGTTGTACAGACGGATCTCATTAGTCTAGATATAGAAGACGGTTGTTCAGACGGATCTCGTTAGTCTAGATATAGAAAACGGTTGTACAGACGGATCTCGTTAGTCTAGATATAGAAGACGGTTGTACAGACGGATCTCGTTAGTCTAGATATAGAAGACGTTTGTCCAACGTCGTATCCCGTTAGTCTAGATATAGAAGACGGTTGTACAGACGGATCTCGTTAGTCTAGATATAGAAGACGGTTGTATAACGAGAGATCTCGTTAGTCTAGATATAGAAGACGGTTGTACAGACGGATCCCGTTAGTCTAGATATAGAAGACGGTTGTATAACGAGAGATATCGTTAGTATAGATATAGAAGACGGTTGTACAGACGGATCTCGTTAGTCTAGATATAGAAGACGGTTGTACAGACGGATCTCGTTAGTCTAGATATAGAAGAGGGTTGTATAACGAGAGATCTCGTTAGTCTAGATATAGAAGACGGTTGTACAGACGGGTCTCGTTAGTCTAGATATAGATGACGGTTGTACAGACGGATCTCATTAGTCTAGATATAGAAGACGGTTGTTCAGACGGATCTCGTTAGTCTAGATATAGAAAACGGTTGTACAGACGGATCTCGTTAGTCTAGATATAGAAGACGGTTGTACAGACGGATCTCGTTAGTCTAGATATAGAAGACGTTTGTCCAACGTCGTATCCCGTTAGTCTAGATATAGAAGACGGTTGTACAGACGGATCTCGTTAGTCTCGATATAGAAAACGGTTGTACAGACGGATCGCGTTAGTCTAGATATAGAAGATGGTTGTACAACGACGTATCTCGTTAGTCTAGATATAGAAGGCGGTTGTACAGACGGATCTCGTTAGTCTAGATATAGAAGACGGTTGTACAGACGGATCTCATTAGTCTAGATATAGAAGACGGTTGTACAGACGGATCTCGTTAGTCTAGATATAGAAGACGGTTGTGCAGACGGATCTCGTTAGTCTAGATATAGAAGACGGTTGTACAGACGGATCTCGTTAGTCTAGATATAGAAGACGGTTGTACAGACGGATCTCGTTAGTCTAGATATAGAAGACGGTTGTACAGACGGATCTCGTTAGTCTAGATATAGAAGAGGGTTGTATAACGAGAGATCTCGTTAGTCTAGATATAGAAGACGGTTGTACAGACGGGTCTCGTTAGTCTAGATATAGATGACGGTTGTACAGACGGATCTCATTAGTCTAGATATAGAAGACGGTTGTACAGACGGATCTCGTTAGTCTAGATATTGAAGACGTTTGTCCAACGACGTACCTCGTTAGTCTAGATATAGAAAACGGTTGTACAGACGGATCTCGTTAGTCTAGATATAGAAGACGGTTGTACAGACGGATCTCGTTAGTCTAGATATAGAAGACGGTTGTACAGACGGGTCTCGTTAGTCTAGATATAGATGACGGTTGTACAGACGGATCTCCTTAGTCTAGATATAGAAGACGGTTGTACAGATGGATCTCGTTAGTCTAGACATAGAAGGCGGTTGTACAGACGGATCTCGTTAGTCTAGATATAGAAGACGGTTGTATAACGAGAGATCTCGTTAGTCTAGATATAGAAGACGGTTGTACAGACGGATCTCGTTAGTCTAGATATAGAAGACGGTTGTACAGACGGATCTCGTTAGTCTAGATATAGAAGACGGTTGTATAACGAGAGATCTCGTTAGTCTAGATATAGAAGACGGTTGTACAGACGGATCCCGTTAGTCTAGATATAGAAGACGGTTGTCCAACGACGTATCCCGTTAGTCTAGATATAGAAGACGGTTGTACAGACGGGTCTCGTTAGTCTAGATATAGATGACGGTTGTACAGACGGATCTCGTTAGTCTAGATATAGAAGAAGGTTGTACAGATGGATCTCGTTAGTCTAGATATAGAAGGCGGTTGTACAGACGGATCTCGTTAGTCTAGATATAGAAGACGGTTGTATAACGAGAGATCTCGTTAGTCTAGATATAGAAGACGGTTGTACAGACGGATCTCGTTAGTCTAGATATAGAAGACGGTTGTACAGACGGATCTCGTTAGTCTAGATATAGAAGACGGTTGTATAACGAGAGATCTCGTTAGTCTAGATATAGAAGACGGTTGTACAGACGGATCCCGTTAGTCTAGATATAGAAGACGGTTGTCCAACGACGTATCCCGTTAGTCTAGATATAGAAGACGGTTGTACAGACGGGTCTCGTTAGTCTAGATATAGATGACGGTTGTACAGACGGATCTCGTTAGTCTAGATATAGAAGAAGGTTGTACAGACGGGTCTCGTGAGTCTAGATAGAGAAGACGGTTGTACAGACGGATCTCGTTAGTCTAGATATAGAAGACGGTTGTACCGACGGATCTCTTTAGTCTAGATATAGAAGACGGTTGTACAGACGGATCCCGTTAGTCTAGATATAGAAGACGGTTGTACAGACGGATCTCGTTAGTCTAGATATTGAAGACGTTTGTCCAACGACGTACCTCGTTAGTCTAGATATAGAAAACGGTTGTACAGACGGATCTCGTGAGTCTAGATAGAGAAGACGGTTGTACAGACGGGTCTCGTTAGTCTAGATATAGAAGACGGTTGTGCAGACGGATCTCATTAGTCTAGATATAGAAGACGGTTGTACAGACGGATCTCGTTAGTCTAGATATAGAAGACGTTTGTCCAACGCCGTATCCCGTTAGTCTAGATATAGAAGACGGTTGTACAGACGGGTCTCGTTAGTCTAGATATAGATGACGGTTGTACAGACGGATCTCATTAGTCTAGATATAGAAGACGGTTGTACAGATGGATCTCGTTAGTCTAGATATAGAAGACGGTTGTACAGACGGATCTCGTTAGTCTAGATATAGAAGACGGTTGTACAGACGGATCTCGTTAGTCTAGATATAGAAGACGGTTGTACAGACGGATCTCGTTAGTCTAGATATAGAAGACGGTTGTACAGACGGATCTCGTTAGTCTAGATATAGAAGAGGGTTGTATAACGAGAGATCTCGTTAGTCTAGATATAGAAGACGGTTGTACAGACGGGTCTCGTTAGTCTAGATATAGAAGAGGGTTGTATAACGAGAGATCTCGTTAGTCTAGATATAGAAGACGGTTGTACAGACGGGTCTCGTTAGTCTAGATATAGATGACGGTTGTACAGACGGATCTCATTAGTCTAGATATAGAAGACGGTTGTACAGACGGATCTCGTTAGTCTAGATATTGAAGACGTTTGTCCAACGACGTACCTCGTTAGTCTAGATATAGAAAACGGTTGTACAGACGGATCTCGTTAGTCTAGATATAGAAGACGGTTGTTCAGACGGATCTCGTTAGTCTAGATATAGAAAACGGTTGTACAGACGGATCTCGTTAGTCTAGATATAGAAGACGGTTGTACAGACGGATCTCGTTAGTCTAGATATAGAAGACGGTTGTACAGACGGGTCTCGTTAGTCTAGATATAGATGACGGTTGTACAGACGGATCTCGTTAGTCTAGATATAGAAGAAGGTTGTACAGATGGATCTCGTTAGTCTAGATATAGAAGGCGGTTGTACAGACGGATCTCGTTAGTCTAGATATAGAAGACGGTTGTATAACGAGAGATCTCGTTAGTCTAGATATAGAAGACGGTTGTACAGACGGATCTCGTTAGTCTAGATATAGAAGACGGTTGTACAGACGGATCTCGTTAGTCTAGATATAGAAGACGGTTGTATAACGAGAGATCTCGTTAGTCTAGATATAGAAGACGGTTGTACAGACGGATCCCGTTAGTCTAGATATAGAAGACGGTTGTCCAACGACGTATCCCGTTAGTCTAGATATAGAAGACGGTTGTACAGACGGGTCTCGTTAGTCTAGATATAGATGACGGTTGTACAGACGGATCTCGTTAGTCTAGATATAGAAGAAGGTTGTACAGACGGGTCTCGTGAGTCTAGATAGAGAAGACGGTTGTACAGACGGATCTCGTTAGTCTAGATATAGAAGACGGTTGTACCGACGGATCTCTTTAGTCTAGATATAGAAGACGGTTGTACAGACGGATCCCGTTAGTCTAGATATAGAAGACGGTTGTACAGACGGATCTCGTTAGTCTAGATATTGAAGACGTTTGTCCAACGACGTACCTCGTTAGTCTAGATATAGAAAACGGTTGTACAGACGGATCTCGTGAGTCTAGATAGAGAAGACGGTTGTACAGACGGGTCTCGTTAGTCTAGATATAGAAGACGGTTGTGCAGACGGATCTCATTAGTCTAGATATAGAAGACGGTTGTACAGACGGATCTCGTTAGTCTAGATATAGAAGACGTTTGTCCAACGCCGTATCCCGTTAGTCTAGATATAGAAGACGGTTGTACAGACGGGTCTCGTTAGTCTAGATATAGATGACGGTTGTACAGACGGATCTCATTAGTCTAGATATAGAAGACGGTTGTACAGATGGATCTCGTTAGTCTAGATATAGAAGACGGTTGTACAGACGGATCTCGTTAGTCTAGATATAGAAGACGGTTGTACAGACGGATCTCGTTAGTCTAGATATAGAAGACGGTTGTACAGACGGATCTCGTTAGTCTAGATATAGAAGACGGTTGTACAGACGGATCTCGTTAGTCTAGATATAGAAGAGGGTTGTATAACGAGAGATCTCGTTAGTCTAGATATAGAAGACGGTTGTACAGACGGGTCTCGTTAGTCTAGATATAGAAGAGGGTTGTATAACGAGAGATCTCGTTAGTCTAGATATAGAAGACGGTTGTACAGACGGGTCTCGTTAGTCTAGATATAGATGACGGTTGTACAGACGGATCTCATTAGTCTAGATATAGAAGACGGTTGTACAGACGGATCTCGTTAGTCTAGATATTGAAGACGTTTGTCCAACGACGTACCTCGTTAGTCTAGATATAGAAAACGGTTGTACAGACGGATCTCGTTAGTCTAGATATAGAAGACGGTTGTTCAGACGGATCTCGTTAGTCTAGATATAGAAAACGGTTGTACAGACGGATCTCGTTAGTCTAGATATAGAAGACGGTTGTACAGACGGATCTCGTTAGTCTAGATATAGAAGACGTTTGTCCAACGTCGTATCCCGTTAGTCTAGATATAGAAGACGGTTGTACAGACGGATCTCGTTAGTCTCGATATAGAAAACGGTTGTACAGACGGATCGCGTTAGTCTAGATATAGAAGATGGTTGTACAACGACGTATCTCGTTAGTCTAGATATAGAAGGCGGTTGTACAGACGGATCTCGTTAGTCTAGATATAGAAGATGGTTGTACAACGACGTATCTCGTTAGTCTAGATATAGAAGGCGGTTGTACAGACGGATCTCGTTAGTCTAGATATAGAAGACGGTTGTACAGACGGATCTCCTTAGTCTAGATATAGAAGACGGTTGTACAGACGGGTCTCGTTAGTCTAGATATAGATGACGGTTGTACAGACGGATCTCATTAGTCTAGATATAGAAGACGGTTGTACAGATGGATCTCGTTAGTCTAGATATAGAAGACGGTTGTACAGATGGATCTCGTTAGTCTAGATATAGAAGGCGGTTGTACAGACGGATCTCGTTAGTCTAGATTTAGAAGACGGTTGTGCAGACGGATCTCGTTAGTCTAGATATAGAAGACGGTTGTACAGACGGATCTCGTTAGTCTAGATATAGAAGACGGTTGTACAGACGGATCTCGTTAGTCTAGATATAGAAGACGGTTGTACAGACGGATCTCGTTAGTCTAGATATAGAAGAGGGTTGTATAACGAGAGATCTCGTTAGTCTAGATATAGAAGACGGTTGTACAGACGGGTCTCGTTAGTCTAGATATAGATGACGGTTGTACAGACGGATCTCATTAGTCTAGATATAGAAGACGGTTGTACAGATGGATCTCGTTAGTCTAGATATAGAAGACGGTTGTACAGACGGGTCTCGTTAGTCTAGATATAGATGACGGTTGTACAGACGGATCTCCTTAGTCTAGATATAGAAGACGGTTGTACAGATGGATCTCGTTAGTCTAGATATAGAAGGCGGTTGTACAGACGGATCTCGTTAGTCTAGATATAGAAGACGGTTGTATAACGAGAGATCTCGTTAGTCTAGATATAGAAGACGGTTGTACAGACGGATCCCGTTAGTCTAGATATAGAAGACGGTTGTATAACGAGAGATATCGTTAGTATAGATATAGAAGACGGTTGTACAGACGGATCTCGTTAGTCTAGATATAGAAGACGGTTGTACAGACGGATCTCGTTAGTCTAGATATAGAAGAGGGTTGTATAACGAGAGATCTCGTTAGTCTAGATATAGAAGACGGTTGTACAGACGGGTCTCGTTAGTCTAGATATAGATGACGGTTGTACAGACGGATCTCATTAGTCTAGATATAGAAGACGGTTGTTCAGACGGATCTCGTTAGTCTAGATATAGAAAACGGTTGTACAGACGGATCTCGTTAGTCTAGATATAGAAGACGGTTGTACAGACGGATCTCGTTAGTCTAGATATAGAAGACGTTTGTCCAACGTCGTATCCCGTTAGTCTAGATATAGAAGACGGTTGTACAGACGGATCTCGTTAGTCTCGATATAGAAAACGGTTGTACAGACGGATCGCGTTAGTCTAGATATAGAAGATGGTTGTACAACGACGTATCTCGTTAGTCTAGATATAGAAGGCGGTTGTACAGACGGATCTCGTTAGTCTAGATATAGAAGACGGTTGTACAGACGGATCTCATTAGTCTAGATATAGAAGACGGTTGTACAGACGGATCTCGTTAGTCTAGATATAGAAGACGGTTGTGCAGACGGATCTCGTTAGTCTAGATATAGAAGACGGTTGTACAGACGGATCTCGTTAGTCTAGATATAGAAGACGGTTGTACAGACGGATCTCGTTAGTCTAGATATAGAAGACGGTTGTACAGACGGATCTCGTTAGTCTAGATATAGAAGAGGGTTGTATAACGAGAGATCTCGTTAGTCTAGATATAGAAGACGGTTGTACAGACGGGTCTCGTTAGTCTAGATATAGATGACGGTTGTACAGACGGATCTCATTAGTCTAGATATAGAAGACGGTTGTACAGACGGATCTCGTTAGTCTAGATATTGAAGACGTTTGTCCAACGACGTACCTCGTTAGTCTAGATATAGAAAACGGTTGTACAGACGGATCTCGTTAGTCTAGATATAGAAGACGGTTGTACAGACGGATCTCGTTAGTCTAGATATAGAAGACGGTTGTACAGACGGGTCTCGTTAGTCTAGATATAGATGACGGTTGTACAGACGGATCTCCTTAGTCTAGATATAGAAGACGGTTGTACAGATGGATCTCGTTAGTCTAGATATAGAAGGCGGTTGTACAGACGGATCTCGTTAGTCTAGATATAGAAGACGGTTGTATAACGAGAGATCTCGTTAGTCTAGATATAGAAGACGGTTGTACAGACGGATCTCGTTAGTCTAGATATAGAAGACGGTTGTACAGACGGATCTCGTTAGTCTAGATATAGAAGACGGTTGTATAACGAGAGATCTCGTTAGTCTAGATATAGAAGACGGTTGTACAGATGGATCTCGTTAGTCTAGATATAGAAGGCGGTTGTACAGACGGGTCTCGTTAGTCTAGATATAGATGACGGTTGTACAGACGGATCTCCTTAGTCTAGATATAGAAGACGGTTGTACAGATGGATCTCGTTAGTCTAGATATAGAAGGCGGTTGTACAGACGGATCTCGTTAGTCTAGATTTAGAAGACGGTTGTGCAGACGGATCTCGTTAGTCTAGATATAGAAGACGGTTGTACAGACGGATCTCGTTAGTCTAGATATAGAAGACGGTTGTACAGACGGATCTCGTTAGTCTAGATATAGAAGACGGTTGTACAGACGGATCTCGTTAGTCTAGATATAGAAGAGGGTTGTATAACGAGAGATCTCGTTAGTCTAGATATAGAAGACGGTTGTACAGACGGGTCTCGTTAGTCTAGATATAGATGACGGTTGTACAGACGGATCTCATTAGTCTAGATATAGAAGACGGTTGTACAGATGGATCTCGTTAGTCTAGATATAGAAGACGGTTGTACAGACGGGTCTCGTTAGTCTAGATATAGATGACGGTTGTACAGACGGATCTCCTTAGTCTAGATATAGAAGACGGTTGTACAGATGGATCTCGTTAGTCTAGATATAGAAGGCGGTTGTACAGACGGATCTCGTTAGTCTAGATATAGAAGACGGTTGTATAACGAGAGATCTCGTTAGTCTAGATATAGAAGACGGTTGTACAGACGGATCCCGTTAGTCTAGATATAGAAGACGGTTGTATAACGAGAGATATCGTTAGTCTAGATATAGAAGACGGTTGTACAGACGGGTCTCGTTAGTCTAGATATAGATGACGGTTGTACAGACGGATCTCATTAGTCTAGATATAGAAGACGGTTGTACAGACGGATCTCGTTAGTCTAGATATTGAAGACGTTTGTCCAACGACGTACCTCGTTAGTCTAGATATAGAAAACGGTTGTACAGACGGATCTCGTTAGTCTAGATATAGAAGACGGTTGTACAGACGGATCTCGTTAGTCTAGATATAGAAGACGGTTGTACAGACGGGTCTCGTTAGTCTAGATATAGATGACGGTTGTACAGACGGATCTCCTTAGTCTAGATATAGAAGACGGTTGTACAGATGGATCTCGTTAGTCTAGATATAGAAGGCGGTTGTACAGACGGATCTCGTTAGTCTAGATATAGAAGACGGTTGTATAACGAGAGATCTCGTTAGTCTAGATATAGAAGACGGTTGTACAGACGGATCTCGTTAGTCTAGATAGAGAAGACGGTTGTACAGACGGATCTCGTTAGTCTAGATATAGAAGACGGTTGTATAACGAGAGATCTCGTTAGTCTAGATATAGAAGACGGTTGTACAGACGGATCCCGTTAGTCTAGATATAGAAGACGGTTGTCCAACGACGTATCCCGTTAGTCTAGATATAGAAGACGGTTGTACAGACGGGTCTCGTTAGTCTAGATATAGATGACGGTTGTACAGACGGATCTCGTTAGTCTAGATATAGAAGAAGGTTGTACAGATGGATCTCGTTAGTCTAGATATAGAAGGCGGTTGTACAGACGGATCTCGTTAGTCTAGATATAGAAGACGGTTGTATAACGAGAGATCTCGTTAGTCTAGATATAGAAGACGGTTGTACAGACGGATCTCGTTAGTCTAGATATAGAAGACGGTTGTACAGACGGATCTCGTTAGTCTAGATATAGAAGACGGTTGTATAACGAGAGATCTCGTTAGTCTAGATATAGAAGACGGTTGTACAGACGGATCCCGTTAGTCTAGATATAGAAGACGGTTGTCCAACGACGTATCCCGTTAGTCTAGATATAGAAGACGGTTGTACAGACGGGTCTCGTTAGTCTAGATATAGATGACGGTTGTACAGACGGATCTCGTTAGTCTAGATATAGAAGAAGGTTGTACAGACGGGTCTCGTGAGTCTAGATAGAGAAGACGGTTGTACAGACGGATCTCGTTAGTCTAGATATAGAAGACGGTTGTACCGACGGATCTCTTTAGTCTAGATATAGAAGACGGTTGTACAGACGGATCCCGTTAGTCTAGATATAGAAGACGGTTGTACAGACGGATCTCGTTAGTCTAGATATTGAAGACGTTTGTCCAACGACGTACCTCGTTAGTCTAGATATAGAAAACGGTTGTACAGACGGATCTCGTGAGTCTAGATAGAGAAGACGGTTGTACAGACGGGTCTCGTTAGTCTAGATATAGAAGACGGTTGTGCAGACGGATCTCATTAGTCTAGATATAGAAGACGGTTGTACAGACGGATCTCGTTAGTCTAGATATAGAAGACGTTTGTCCAACGCCGTATCCCGTTAGTCTAGATATAGAAGACGGTTGTACAGACGGGTCTCGTTAGTCTAGATATAGATGACGGTTGTACAGACGGATCTCATTAGTCTAGATATAGAAGACGGTTGTACAGATGGATCTCGTTAGTCTAGATATAGAAGACGGTTGTACAGACGGATCTCGTTAGTCTAGATATAGAAGACGGTTGTACAGACGGATCTCGTTAGTCTAGATATAGAAGACGGTTGTACAGACGGATCTCGTTAGTCTAGATATAGAAGACGGTTGTACAGACGGATCTCGTTAGTCTAGATATAGAAGAGGGTTGTATAACGAGAGATCTCGTTAGTCTAGATATAGAAGACGGTTGTACAGACGGGTCTCGTTAGTCTAGATATAGAAGAGGGTTGTATAACGAGAGATCTCGTTAGTCTAGATATAGAAGACGGTTGTACAGACGGGTCTCGTTAGTCTAGATATAGATGACGGTTGTACAGACGGATCTCATTAGTCTAGATATAGAAGACGGTTGTACAGACGGATCTCGTTAGTCTAGATATTGAAGACGTTTGTCCAACGACGTACCTCGTTAGTCTAGATATAGAAAACGGTTGTACAGACGGATCTCGTTAGTCTAGATATAGAAGACGGTTGTTCAGACGGATCTCGTTAGTCTAGATATAGAAAACGGTTGTACAGACGGATCTCGTTAGTCTAGATATAGAAGACGGTTGTACAGACGGATCTCGTTAGTCTAGATATAGAAGACGGTTGTACAGACGGGTCTCGTTAGTCTAGATATAGATGACGGTTGTACAGACGGATCTCGTTAGTCTAGATATAGAAGAAGGTTGTACAGATGGATCTCGTTAGTCTAGATATAGAAGGCGGTTGTACAGACGGATCTCGTTAGTCTAGATATAGAAGACGGTTGTATAACGAGAGATCTCGTTAGTCTAGATATAGAAGACGGTTGTACAGACGGATCTCGTTAGTCTAGATATAGAAGACGGTTGTACAGACGGATCTCGTTAGTCTAGATATAGAAGACGGTTGTATAACGAGAGATCTCGTTAGTCTAGATATAGAAGACGGTTGTACAGACGGATCCCGTTAGTCTAGATATAGAAGACGGTTGTCCAACGACGTATCCCGTTAGTCTAGATATAGAAGACGGTTGTACAGACGGGTCTCGTTAGTCTAGATATAGATGACGGTTGTACAGACGGATCTCGTTAGTCTAGATATAGAAGAAGGTTGTACAGACGGGTCTCGTGAGTCTAGATAGAGAAGACGGTTGTACAGACGGATCTCGTTAGTCTAGATATAGAAGACGGTTGTACCGACGGATCTCTTTAGTCTAGATATAGAAGACGGTTGTACAGACGGATCCCGTTAGTCTAGATATAGAAGACGGTTGTACAGACGGATCTCGTTAGTCTAGATATTGAAGACGTTTGTCCAACGACGTACCTCGTTAGTCTAGATATAGAAAACGGTTGTACAGACGGATCTCGTGAGTCTAGATAGAGAAGACGGTTGTACAGACGGGTCTCGTTAGTCTAGATATAGAAGACGGTTGTGCAGACGGATCTCATTAGTCTAGATATAGAAGACGGTTGTACAGACGGATCTCGTTAGTCTAGATATAGAAGACGTTTGTCCAACGCCGTATCCCGTTAGTCTAGATATAGAAGACGGTTGTACAGACGGGTCTCGTTAGTCTAGATATAGATGACGGTTGTACAGACGGATCTCATTAGTCTAGATATAGAAGACGGTTGTACAGATGGATCTCGTTAGTCTAGATATAGAAGACGGTTGTACAGACGGATCTCGTTAGTCTAGATATAGAAGACGGTTGTACAGACGGATCTCGTTAGTCTAGATATAGAAGACGGTTGTACAGACGGATCTCGTTAGTCTAGATATAGAAGACGGTTGTACAGACGGATCTCGTTAGTCTAGATATAGAAGAGGGTTGTATAACGAGAGATCTCGTTAGTCTAGATATAGAAGACGGTTGTACAGACGGGTCTCGTTAGTCTAGATATAGAAGAGGGTTGTATAACGAGAGATCTCGTTAGTCTAGATATAGAAGACGGTTGTACAGACGGGTCTCGTTAGTCTAGATATAGATGACGGTTGTACAGACGGATCTCATTAGTCTAGATATAGAAGACGGTTGTACAGACGGATCTCGTTAGTCTAGATATTGAAGACGTTTGTCCAACGACGTACCTCGTTAGTCTAGATATAGAAAACGGTTGTACAGACGGATCTCGTTAGTCTAGATATAGAAGACGGTTGTTCAGACGGATCTCGTTAGTCTAGATATAGAAAACGGTTGTACAGACGGATCTCGTTAGTCTAGATATAGAAGACGGTTGTACAGACGGATCTCGTTAGTCTAGATATAGAAGACGGTTGTACAGACGGGTCTCGTTAGTCTAGATATAGATGACGGTTGTACAGACGGATCTCGTTAGTCTAGATATAGAAGAAGGTTGTACAGATGGATCTCGTTAGTCTAGATATAGAAGGCGGTTGTACAGACGGATCTCGTTAGTCTAGATATAGAAGACGGTTGTATAACGAGAGATCTCGTTAGTCTAGATATAGAAGACGGTTGTACAGACGGATCTCGTTAGTCTAGATATAGAAGACGGTTGTACAGACGGATCTCGTTAGTCTAGATATAGAAGACGGTTGTATAACGAGAGATCTCGTTAGTCTAGATATAGAAGACGGTTGTACAGACGGATCCCGTTAGTCTAGATATAGAAGACGGTTGTCCAACGACGTATCCCGTTAGTCTAGATATAGAAGACGGTTGTACAGACGGGTCTCGTTAGTCTAGATATAGATGACGGTTGTACAGACGGATCTCGTTAGTCTAGATATAGAAGAAGGTTGTACAGACGGGTCTCGTGAGTCTAGATAGAGAAGACGGTTGTACAGACGGATCTCGTTAGTCTAGATATAGAAGACGGTTGTACCGACGGATCTCTTTAGTCTAGATATAGAAGACGGTTGTACAGACGGATCCCGTTAGTCTAGATATAGAAGACGGTTGTACAGACGGATCTCGTTAGTCTAGATATTGAAGACGTTTGTCCAACGACGTACCTCGTTAGTCTAGATATAGAAAACGGTTGTACAGACGGATCTCGTGAGTCTAGATAGAGAAGACGGTTGTACAGACGGGTCTCGTTAGTCTAGATATAGAAGACGGTTGTGCAGACGGATCTCATTAGTCTAGATATAGAAGACGGTTGTACAGACGGATCTCGTTAGTCTAGATATAGAAGACGTTTGTCCAACGCCGTATCCCGTTAGTCTAGATATAGAAGACGGTTGTACAGACGGGTCTCGTTAGTCTAGATATAGATGACGGTTGTACAGACGGATCTCATTAGTCTAGATATAGAAGACGGTTGTACAGATGGATCTCGTTAGTCTAGATATAGAAGACGGTTGTACAGACGGATCTCGTTAGTCTAGATATAGAAGACGGTTGTACAGACGGATCTCGTTAGTCTAGATATAGAAGACGGTTGTACAGACGGATCTCGTTAGTCTAGATATAGAAGACGGTTGTACAGACGGATCTCGTTAGTCTAGATATAGAAGAGGGTTGTATAACGAGAGATCTCGTTAGTCTAGATATAGAAGACGGTTGTACAGACGGGTCTCGTTAGTCTAGATATAGAAGAGGGTTGTATAACGAGAGATCTCGTTAGTCTAGATATAGAAGACGGTTGTACAGACGGGTCTCGTTAGTCTAGATATAGATGACGGTTGTACAGACGGATCTCATTAGTCTAGATATAGAAGACGGTTGTACAGACGGATCTCGTTAGTCTAGATATTGAAGACGTTTGTCCAACGACGTACCTCGTTAGTCTAGATATAGAAAACGGTTGTACAGACGGATCTCGTTAGTCTAGATATAGAAGACGGTTGTTCAGACGGATCTCGTTAGTCTAGATATAGAAAACGGTTGTACAGACGGATCTCGTTAGTCTAGATATAGAAGACGGTTGTACAGACGGATCTCGTTAGTCTAGATATAGAAGACGTTTGTCCAACGTCGTATCCCGTTAGTCTAGATATAGAAGACGGTTGTACAGACGGATCTCGTTAGTCTCGATATAGAAAACGGTTGTACAGACGGATCGCGTTAGTCTAGATATAGAAGATGGTTGTACAACGACGTATCTCGTTAGTCTAGATATAGAAGGCGGTTGTACAGACGGATCTCGTTAGTCTAGATATAGAAGATGGTTGTACAACGACGTATCTCGTTAGTCTAGATATAGAAGGCGGTTGTACAGACGGATCTCGTTAGTCTAGATATAGAAGACGGTTGTACAGACGGATCTCCTTAGTCTAGATATAGAAGACGGTTGTACAGACGGGTCTCGTTAGTCTAGATATAGATGACGGTTGTACAGACGGATCTCATTAGTCTAGATATAGAAGACGGTTGTACAGATGGATCTCGTTAGTCTAGATATAGAAGACGGTTGTACAGATGGATCTCGTTAGTCTAGATATAGAAGGCGGTTGTACAGACGGATCTCGTTAGTCTAGATTTAGAAGACGGTTGTGCAGACGGATCTCGTTAGTCTAGATATAGAAGACGGTTGTACAGACGGGTCTCGTTAGTCTAGATATAGAAGAGGGTTGTATAACGAGAGATCTCGTTAGTCTAGATATAGAAGACGGTTGTACAGACGGGTCTCGTTAGTCTAGATATAGATGACGGTTGTACAGACGGATCTCATTAGTCTAGATATAGAAGACGGTTGTACAGATGGATCTCGTTAGTCTAGATATAGAAGACGGTTGTACAGACGGGTCTCGTTAGTCTAGATATAGATGACGGTTGTACAGACGGATCTCCTTAGTCTAGATATAGAAGACGGTTGTACAGATGGATCTCGTTAGTCTAGATATAGAAGGCGGTTGTACAGACGGATCTCGTTAGTCTAGATATAGAAGACGGTTGTATAACGAGAGATCTCGTTAGTCTAGATATAGAAGACGGTTGTACAGACGGATCCCGTTAGTCTAGATATAGAAGACGGTTGTATAACGAGAGATATCGTTAGTATAGATATAGAAGACGGTTGTACAGACGGATCTCGTTAGTCTAGATATAGAAGACGGTTGTACAGACGGATCTCGTTAGTCTAGATATAGAAAACGGTTGTACAGACGGATCGCGTTAGTCTAGATATAGAAGATGGTTGTACAACGACGTATCTCGTTAGTCTAGATATAGAAGGCGGTTGTACAGACGGATCTCGTTAGTCTAGATATAGAAGACGGTTGTACAGACGGATCTCATTAGTCTAGATATAGAAGACGGTTGTACAGACGGATCTCGTTAGTCTAGATATAGAAGACGGTTGTGCAGACGGATCTCGTTAGTCTAGATATAGAAGACGGTTGTACAGACGGATCTCGTTAGTCTAGATATAGAAGACGGTTGTACAGACGGATCTCGTTAGTCTAGATATAGAAGGCGGTTGTACAGACGGATCTCGTTAGTCTAGATATAGAAGGTGGTTGTACAACGACGTATCTCGTTAGTCTAGATATAGAAGGCGGTTGTACAGACGGATCTCGTTAGTCTAGATATAGAAGACGGTTGTACAGACGGATCTCCTTAGTCTAGATATAGAAGACGGTTGTACAGACGGGTCTCGTTAGTCTAGATATAGATGACGGTTGTACAGACGGATCTCATTAGTCTAGATATAGAAGACGGTTGTACAGATGGATCTCGTTAGTCTAGATATAGAAGACGGTTGTACAGATGGATCTCGTTAGTCTAGATATAGAAGGCGGTTGTACAGACGGATCTCGTTAGTCTAGATTTAGAAGACGGTTGTGCAGACGGATCTCGTTAGTCTAGATATAGAAGACGGTTGTACAGACGGATCTCGTTAGTCTAGATATAGAAGACGGTTGTACAGACGGATCTCGTTAGTCTAGATATAGAAGACGGTTGTACAGACGGATCTCGTTAGTCTAGATATAGAAGAGGGTTGTATAACGAGAGATCTCGTTAGTCTAGATATAGAAGACGGTTGTACAGACGGGTCTCGTTAGTCTAGATATAGATGACGGTTGTACAGACGGATCTCATTAGTCTAGATATAGAAGACGGTTGTACAGATGGATCTCGTTAGTCTAGATATAGAAGACGGTTGTACAGACGGGTCTCGTTAGTCTAGATATAGATGACGGTTGTACAGACGGATCTCCTTAGTCTAGATATAGAAGACGGTTGTACAGATGGATCTCGTTAGTCTAGATATAGAAGGCGGTTGTACAGACGGATCTCGTTAGTCTAGATATAGAAGACGGTTGTATAACGAGAGATCTCGTTAGTCTAGATATAGAAGACGGTTGTACAGACGGATCCCGTTAGTCTAGATATAGAAGACGGTTGTATAACGAGAGATATCGTTAGTATAGATATAGAAGACGGTTGTACAGACGGATCTCGTTAGTCTAGATATAGAAGACGGTTGTACAGACGGATCTCGTTAGTCTAGATATAGAAGAGGGTTGTATAACGAGAGATCTCGTTAGTCTAGATATAGAAGACGGTTGTACAGACGGGTCTCGTTAGTCTAGATATAGATGACGGTTGTACAGACGGATCTCATTAGTCTAGATATAGAAGACGGTTGTTCAGACGGATCTCGTTAGTCTAGATATAGAAAACGGTTGTACAGACGGATCTCGTTAGTCTAGATATAGAAGACGGTTGTACAGACGGATCTCGTTAGTCTAGATATAGAAGACGTTTGTCCAACGTCGTATCCCGTTAGTCTAGATATAGAAGACGGTTGTACAGACGGATCTCGTTAGTCTCGATATAGAAAACGGTTGTACAGACGGATCGCGTTAGTCTAGATATAGAAGATGGTTGTACAACGACGTATCTCGTTAGTCTAGATATAGAAGGCGGTTGTACAGACGGATCTCGTTAGTCTAGATATAGAAGACGGTTGTACAGACGGATCTCATTAGTCTAGATATAGAAGACGGTTGTACAGACGGATCTCGTTAGTCTAGATATAGAAGACGGTTGTGCAGACGGATCTCGTTAGTCTAGATATAGAAGACGGTTGTACAGACGGATCTCGTTAGTCTAGATATAGAAGACGGTTGTACAGACGGATCTCGTTAGTCTAGATATAGAAGACGGTTGTACAGACGGATCTCGTTAGTCTAGATATAGAAGAGGGTTGTATAACGAGAGATCTCGTTAGTCTAGATATAGAAGACGGTTGTACAGACGGATCCCGTTAGTCTAGATATAGAAGACGGTTGTCCAACGACGTATCCCGTTAGTCTAGATATAGAAGACGGTTGTACAGACGGGTCTCGTTAGTCTAGATATAGAAGACGGTTGTACAGACGGGTCTCGTTAGTCTAGATATAGATGACGGTTGTACAGACGGATCTCATTAGTCTAGATATAGAAGACGGTTGTACAGACGGATCTCGTTAGTCTAGATATTGAAGACGTTTGTCCAACGACGTACCTCGTTAGTCTAGATATAGAAAACGGTTGTACAGACGGATCTCGTTAGTCTAGATATAGAAGACGGTTGTACAGACGGATCTCGTTAGTCTAGATATAGAAGACGGTTGTACAGACGGGTCTCGTTAGTCTAGATATAGATGACGGTTGTACAGACGGATCTCCTTAGTCTAGATATAGAAGACGGTTGTACAGATGGATCTCGTTAGTCTAGATATAGAAGGCGGTTGTACAGACGGATCTCGTTAGTCTAGATATAGAAGACGGTTGTATAACGAGAGATCTCGTTAGTCTAGATATAGAAGACGGTTGTACAGACGGATCTCGTTAGTCTAGATATAGAAGACGGTTGTACAGACGGATCTCGTTAGTCTAGATATAGAAGACGGTTGTATAACGAGAGATCTCGTTAGTCTAGATATAGAAGACGGTTGTACAGATGGATCTCGTTAGTCTAGATATAGAAGGCGGTTGTACAGACGGGTCTCGTTAGTCTAGATATAGATGACGGTTGTACAGACGGATCTCCTTAGTCTAGATATAGAAGACGGTTGTACAGATGGATCTCGTTAGTCTAGATATAGAAGGCGGTTGTACAGACGGATCTCGTTAGTCTAGATTTAGAAGACGGTTGTGCAGACGGATCTCGTTAGTCTAGATATAGAAGACGGTTGTACAGACGGATCTCGTTAGTCTAGATATAGAAGACGGTTGTACAGACGGATCTCGTTAGTCTAGATATAGAAGACGGTTGTACAGACGGATCTCGTTAGTCTAGATATAGAAGAGGGTTGTATAACGAGAGATCTCGTTAGTCTAGATATAGAAGACGGTTGTACAGACGGGTCTCGTTAGTCTAGATATAGATGACGGTTGTACAGACGGATCTCATTAGTCTAGATATAGAAGACGGTTGTACAGATGGATCTCGTTAGTCTAGATATAGAAGACGGTTGTACAGACGGGTCTCGTTAGTCTAGATATAGATGACGGTTGTACAGACGGATCTCCTTAGTCTAGATATAGAAGACGGTTGTACAGATGGATCTCGTTAGTCTAGATATAGAAGGCGGTTGTACAGACGGATCTCGTTAGTCTAGATATAGAAGACGGTTGTATAACGAGAGATCTCGTTAGTCTAGATATAGAAGACGGTTGTACAGACGGATCCCGTTAGTCTAGATATAGAAGACGGTTGTATAACGAGAGATATCGTTAGTATAGATATAGAAGACGGTTGTACAGACGGATCTCGTTAGTCTAGATATAGAAGACGGTTGTACAGACGGATCTCGTTAGTCTAGATATAGAAGAGGGTTGTATAACGAGAGATCTCGTTAGTCTAGATATAGAAGACGGTTGTACAGACGGGTCTCGTTAGTCTAGATATAGATGACGGTTGTACAGACGGATCTCATTAGTCTAGATATAGAAGACGGTTGTTCAGACGGATCTCGTTAGTCTAGATATAGAAAACGGTTGTACAGACGGATCTCGTTAGTCTAGATATAGAAGACGGTTGTACAGACGGATCTCGTTAGTCTAGATATAGAAGACGTTTGTCCAACGTCGTATCCCGTTAGTCTAGATATAGAAGACGGTTGTACAGACGGATCTCGTTAGTCTCGATATAGAAAACGGTTGTACAGACGGATCGCGTTAGTCTAGATATAGAAGATGGTTGTACAACGACGTATCTCGTTAGTCTAGATATAGAAGGCGGTTGTACAGACGGATCTCGTTAGTCTAGATATAGAAGACGGTTGTACAGACGGATCTCATTAGTCTAGATATAGAAGACGGTTGTACAGACGGATCTCGTTAGTCTAGATATAGAAGACGGTTGTGCAGACGGATCTCGTTAGTCTAGATATAGAAGACGGTTGTACAGACGGATCTCGTTAGTCTAGATATAGAAGACGGTTGTACAGACGGATCTCGTTAGTCTAGATATAGAAGACGGTTGTACAGACGGATCTCGTTAGTCTAGATATAGAAGACGGTTGTACAGACGGATCTCGTTAGTCTAGATATAGAAGACGTTTGTCCAACGTCGTATCCCGTTAGTCTAGATATAGAAGACGGTTGTACAGACGGATCTCGTTAGTCTCGATATAGAAAACGGTTGTACAGACGGATCGCGTTAGTCTAGATATAGAAGATGGTTGTACAACGACGTATCTCGTTAGTCTAGATATAGAAGGCGGTTGTACAGACGGATCTCGTTAGTCTAGATATAGAAGACGGTTGTACAGACGGGTCTCGTTAGTCTAGATATAGATGACGGTTGTACAGACGGATCTCATTAGTCTAGATATAGAAGACGGTTGTACAGGCGGATCTCGTTAGTCTAGATATTGAAGACGTTTGTCCAACGACGTACCTCGTTAGTCTAGATATAGAAAACGGTTGTACAGACGGATCTCGTTAGTCTAGATATAGAAGACGGTTGTACAGACGGATCTCGTTAGTCTAGATATAGAAGACGTTTGTCCAACGTCGTATCCCGTTAGTCTAGATATAGAAGACGGTTGTACAGACGGATCTCGTTAGTCTCGATATAGAAAACGGTTGTACAGACGGATCGCGTTAGTCTAGATATAGAAGATGGTTGTACAACGACGTATCTCGTTAGTCTAGATATAGAAGGCGGTTGTACAGACGGATCTCGTTAGTCTAGATATAGAAGACGGTTGTACAGACGGATCTCATTAGTCTAGATATAGAAGACGGTTGTACAGACGGATCTCGTTAGTCTAGATATAGAAGACGGTTGTGCAGACGGATCTCGTTAGTCTAGATATAGAAGACGGTTGTACAGACGGATCTCGTTAGTCTAGATATAGAAGACGGTTGTACAGATGGATCTCGTTAGTCTAGATATAGAAGGCGGTTGTACAGACGGATCTCGTTAGTCTAGATATAGAAGACGGTTGTATAACGAGAGATCTCGTTAGTCTAGATATAGAAGACGGTTGTACAGACGGATCCCGTTAGTCTAGATATAGAAGACGGTTGTATAACGAGAGATATCGTTAGTCTAGATATAGAAGACGGTTGTACAGACGGATCTCGTTAGTCTAGATATAGAAGACGTTTGTCCAACGACGTATCCCGTTAGTCTAGATATAGAAGACGGTTGTATAACGAGAGATCTCGTTAGTCTAGATATAGAAGACGGTTGTACAGACGGATCTCGTTAGTCTAGATATAGAAGACGGTTGTACAGACGGATCTCGTTAGTCAAGATATAGAAGACGGTTGTACAGACGGATCTCGTTAGTCTAGATATAGAAGACGTTTGTCCAACGCCGTATCCCGTTAGTCTAGATATAGAAGACGGTTGTACAGACGGGTCTCGTTAGTCTAGATATAGATGACGGTTGTACAGACGGATCTCCTTAGTCTAGATATAGAAGACGGTTGTACAGATGGATCTCGTTAGTCTAGATATAGAAGGCGGTTGTACAGACGGATCTCGTTAGTCTAGATATAGAAGACGGTTGTATAACGAGAGATCTCGTTAGTCTAGATATAGAAGACGGATGTACAGACGGATCCCGTTAGTCTAGATATAGAAGACGGTTGTATAACGAGAGATATCGTTAGTCTAGATATAGAAGACGGTTGTACAGACGGATCTCGTTAGTCTAGATATAGAAGACGGTTGTACAGACGGATCTCGTTAGTCTAGATATAGAAGACGGTTGTACAGACGGATCTCGTTAGTCTAGATATAGAAGACGTTTGTCCAACGACGTATCCCGTTAGTCTAGATATAGAAGACGGTTGTATAACGAGAGATCTCGTTAGTCTAGATATAGAAGACGGTTGTACAGACGGATCTCGTTAGTCTAGATATAGAAGACGGTTGTACAGACGGATCTCGTTAGTCTAGATATAGAAGACGGTTGTTCAGACGGATCTCGTTAGTCTAGATATAGAAGACGGTTGTACAGACGGATCTCGTTAGTCTAGATATAGAAGACGGTTGTACAGACGGATCTCGTTAGTCTAGATATAGAAGAGGGTTGTACAGATGGATCTCGTTAGTCTAGATATAGAAGACGGTTGTACAGACGGATCTCGTTAGTCTAGATATAGAAGACGGTTGTACAGACGGATCTCGTTAGTCTAGATATAGAAGACGTTTGTCCAACGACGTATCCCGTTAGTCTAGATATAGAAGACGGTTGTATAACGAGAGATCTCGTTAGTCTAGATATAGAAGACGGTTGTACAGACGGATCTCGTTAGTCTAGATATAGAAGACGGTTGTACAGACGGATCTCGTTAGTCTAGATATAGAAGACGGTTGTTCAGACGGATCTCGTTAGTCTAGATATAGAAGACGGTTGTACAGACGGGTCTCGTTAGTCTAGATATAGATGACGGTTGTACAGACGGATCTCCTTAGTCTAGATATAGAAGACGGTTGTACAGATGGATCTCGTTAGTCTAGATATAGAAGGCGGTTGTACAGACGGATCTCGTTAGTCTAGATTTAGAAGACGGTTGTGCAGACGGATCTCGTTAGTCTAGATATAGAAGACGGTTGTACAGACGGATCTCGTTAGTCTAGATATAGAAGACGGTTGTACAGACGGATCTCGTTAGTCTAGATATAGAAGACGGTTGTACAGACGGATCTCGTTAGTCTAGATATAGAAGAGGGTTGTATAACGAGAGATCTCGTTAGTCTAGATATAGAAGACGGTTGTACAGACGGGTCTCGTTAGTCTAGATATAGATGACGGTTGTACAGACGGATCTCATTAGTCTAGATATAGAAGACGGTTGTACAGATGGATCTCGTTAGTCTAGATATAGAAGACGGTTGTACAGACGGGTCTCGTTAGTCTAGATATAGATGACGGTTGTACAGACGGATCTCCTTAGTCTAGATATAGAAGACGGTTGTACAGATGGATCTCGTTAGTCTAGATATAGAAGGCGGTTGTACAGACGGATCTCGTTAGTCTAGATATAGAAGACGGTTGTATAACGAGAGATCTCGTTAGTCTAGATATAGAAGACGGTTGTACAGACGGATCCCGTTAGTCTAGATATAGAAGACGGTTGTATAACGAGAGATATCGTTAGTATAGATATAGAAGACGGTTGTACAGACGGATCTCGTTAGTCTAGATATAGAAGACGGTTGTACAGACGGATCTCGTTAGTCTAGATATAGAAGAGGGTTGTATAACGAGAGATCTCGTTAGTCTAGATATAGAAGACGGTTGTACAGACGGGTCTCGTTAGTCTAGATATAGATGACGGTTGTACAGACGGATCTCATTAGTCTAGATATAGAAGACGGTTGTTCAGACGGATCTCGTTAGTCTAGATATAGAAAACGGTTGTACAGACGGATCTCGTTAGTCTAGATATAGAAGACGGTTGTACAGACGGATCTCGTTAGTCTAGATATAGAAGACGTTTGTCCAACGTCGTATCCCGTTAGTCTAGATATAGAAGACGGTTGTACAGACGGATCTCGTTAGTCTCGATATAGAAAACGGTTGTACAGACGGATCGCGTTAGTCTAGATATAGAAGATGGTTGTACAACGACGTATCTCGTTAGTCTAGATATAGAAGGCGGTTGTACAGACGGATCTCGTTAGTCTAGATATAGAAGACGGTTGTACAGACGGATCTCATTAGTCTAGATATAGAAGACGGTTGTACAGACGGATCTCGTTAGTCTAGATATAGAAGACGGTTGTGCAGACGGATCTCGTTAGTCTAGATATAGAAGACGGTTGTACAGACGGATCTCGTTAGTCTAGATATAGAAGACGGTTGTACAGACGGATCTCGTTAGTCTAGATATAGAAGACGGTTGTACAGACGGATCTCGTTAGTCTAGATATAGAAGAGGGTTGTATAACGAGAGATCTCGTTAGTCTAGATATAGAAGACGGTTGTACAGACGGGTCTCGTTAGTCTAGATATAGATGACGGTTGTACAGACGGATCTCATTAGTCTAGATATAGAAGACGGTTGTACAGGCGGATCTCGTTAGTCTAGATATTGAAGACGTTTGTCCAACGACGTACCTCGTTAGTCTAGATATAGAAAACGGTTGTACAGACGGATCTCGTTAGTCTAGATATAGAAGACGGTTGTACAGACGGATCTCGTTAGTCTAGATATAGAAGACGTTTGTCCAACGTCGTATCCCGTTAGTCTAGATATAGAAGACGGTTGTACAGACGGATCTCGTTAGTCTCGATATAGAAAACGGTTGTACAGACGGATCGCGTTAGTCTAGATATAGAAGATGGTTGTACAACGACGTATCTCGTTAGTCTAGATATAGAAGGCGGTTGTACAGACGGATCTCGTTAGTCTAGATATAGAAGACGGTTGTACAGACGGATCTCATTAGTCTAGATATAGAAGACGGTTGTACAGACGGATCTCGTTAGTCTAGATATAGAAGACGGTTGTGCAGACGGATCTCGTTAGTCTAGATATAGAAGACGGTTGTACAGACGGATCTCGTTAGTCTAGATATAGAAGACGGTTGTACAGATGGATCTCGTTAGTCTAGATATAGAAGGCGGTTGTACAGACGGATCTCGTTAGTCTAGATATAGAAGACGGTTGTATAACGAGAGATCTCGTTAGTCTAGATATAGAAGACGGTTGTACAGACGGATCCCGTTAGTCTAGATATAGAAGACGGTTGTATAACGAGAGATATCGTTAGTCTAGATATAGAAGACGGTTGTACAGACGGATCTCGTTAGTCTAGATATAGAAGACGTTTGTCCAACGACGTATCCCGTTAGTCTAGATATAGAAGACGGTTGTATAACGAGAGATCTCGTTAGTCTAGATATAGAAGACGGTTGTACAGACGGATCTCGTTAGTCTAGATATAGAAGACGGTTGTACAGACGGATCTCGTTAGTCAAGATATAGAAGACGGTTGTACAGACGGATCTCGTTAGTCTAGATATAGAAGACGTTTGTCCAACGCCGTATCCCGTTAGTCTAGATATAGAAGACGGTTGTACAGACGGGTCTCGTTAGTCTAGATATAGATGACGGTTGTACAGACGGATCTCCTTAGTCTAGATATAGAAGACGGTTGTACAGATGGATCTCGTTAGTCTAGATATAGAAGGCGGTTGTACAGACGGATCTCGTTAGTCTAGATATAGAAGACGGTTGTATAACGAGAGATCTCGTTAGTCTAGATATAGAAGACGGATGTACAGACGGATCCCGTTAGTCTAGATATAGAAGACGGTTGTATAACGAGAGATATCGTTAGTCTAGATATAGAAGACGGTTGTACAGACGGATCTCGTTAGTCTAGATATAGAAGACGGTTGTACAGACGGATCTCGTTAGTCTAGATATAGAAGACGGTTGTACAGACGGATCTCGTTAGTCTAGATATAGAAGACGTTTGTCCAACGACGTATCCCGTTAGTCTAGATATAGAAGACGGTTGTATAACGAGAGATCTCGTTAGTCTAGATATAGAAGACGGTTGTACAGACGGATCTCGTTAGTCTAGATATAGAAGACGGTTGTACAGACGGATCTCGTTAGTCTAGATATAGAAGACGGTTGTTCAGACGGATCTCGTTAGTCTAGATATAGAAAACGGTTGTACAGACGGATCTCGTTAGTCTAGATATAGAAGACGGTTGTACAGACGGATCTCGTTAGTCTAGATATAGAAGACGTTTGTCCAACGTCGTATCCCGTTAGTCTAGATATAGAAGACGGTTGTACAGACGGATCTCGTTAGTCTCGATATAGAAAACGGTTGTACAGACGGATCGCGTTAGTCTAGATATAGAAGATGGTTGTACAACGACGTATCTCGTTAGTCTAGATATAGAAGGCGGTTGTACAGATGGATCTCGTTAGTCTAGATATAGAAGGCGGTTGTACAGACGGATCTCGTTAGTCTAGATATAGAAGACGGTTGTATAACGAGAGATCTCGTTAGTCTAGATATAGAAGACGGATGTACAGACGGATCCCGTTAGTCTAGATATAGAAGACGGTTGTATAACGAGAGATATCGTTAGTCTAGATATAGAAGACGGTTGTACAGACGGATCTCGTTAGTCTAGATATAGAAGACGGTTGTACAGACGGATCTCGTTAGTCTAGATATAGAAGAGGGTTGTATAACGAGAGATCTCGTTAGTCTAGATATAGAAGACGGTTGTACAGACGGGTCTCGTTAGTCTAGATATAGATGACGGTTGTACAGACGGATCTCATTAGTCTAGATATAGAAGACGGTTGTACAGATGGATCTCGTTAGTCTAGATATAGAAGACGGTTGTACAGACGGGTCTCGTTAGTCTAGATATAGATGACGGTTGTACAGACGGATCTCCTTAGTCTAGATATAGAAGACGGTTGTACAGATGGATCTCGTTAGTCTAGATATAGAAGGCGGTTGTACAGACGGATCTCGTTAGTCTAGATATAGAAGACGGTTGTATAACGAGAGATCTCGTTAGTCTAGATATAGAAGACGGTTGTACAGACGGATCCCGTTAGTCTAGATATAGAAGACGGTTGTATAACGAGAGATATCGTTAGTCTAGATATAGAAGACGGTTGTACAGACGGATCTCGTTAGTCTAGATATAGAAGACGGTTGTACAGACGGATCTCGTTAGTCTAGATATAGAAGAGGGTTGTATAACGAGAGATCTCGTTAGTCTAGATATAGAAGACGGTTGTACAGACGGGTCTCGTTAGTCTAGATATAGATGACGGTTGTACAGACGGATCTCATTAGTCTAGATATAGAAGACGGTTGTTCAGACGGATCTCGTTAGTCTAGATATAGAAAACGGTTGTACAGACGGATCTCGTTAGTCTAGATATAGAAGACGGTTGTACAGACGGATCTCGTTAGTCTAGATATAGAAGACGTTTGTCCAACGTCGTATCCCGTTAGTCTAGATATAGAAGACGGTTGTACAGACGGATCTCGTTAGTCTCGATATAGAAAACGGTTGTACAGACGGATCGCGTTAGTCTAGATATAGAAGATGGTTGTACAACGACGTATCTCGTTAGTCTAGATATAGAAGGCGGTTGTACAGACGGATCTCGTTAGTCTAGATATAGAAGACGGTTGTACAGACGGATCTCGTTAGTCTAGATATAGAAGAGGGTTGTATAACGAGAGATCTCGTTAGTCTAGATATAGAAGACGGTTGTACAGACGGGTCTCGTTAGTCTAGATATAGATGACGGTTGTACAGACGGATCTCATTAGTCTAGATATAGAAGACGGTTGTACAGATGGATCTCGTTAGTCTAGATATAGAAGACGGTTGTACAGACGGGTCTCGTTAGTCTAGATATAGATGACGGTTGTACAGACGGATCTCCTTAGTCTAGATATAGAAGACGGTTGTACAGATGGATCTCGTTAGTCTAGATATAGAAGGCGGTTGTACAGACGGATCTCGTTAGTCTAGATATAGAAGACGGTTGTATAACGAGAGATCTCGTTAGTCTAGATATAGAAGACGGTTGTACAGACGGATCTCGTTAGTCTAGATATAGAAGACGGTTGTACAGACGGATCTCGTTAGTCAAGATATAGAAGACGGTTGTACAGACGGATCTCGTTAGTCTAGATATAGAAGACGTTTGTCCAACGCCGTATCCCGTTAGTCTAGATATAGAAGACGGTTGTACAGACGGGTCTCGTTAGTCTAGATATAGATGACGGTTGTACAGACGGATCTCATTAGTCTAGATATAGAAGACGGTTGTACAGATGGATCTCGTTAGTCTAGATATAGAACACGGTTGTACAGACGGATCTCGTTAGTCTAGATATAGAAGACGGTTGTACAGACGGATCTCGTTAGTCTAGATATAGAAGACGGTTGTACAGACGGATCTCGTTAGTCTAGATATAGAAGACGGTTGTACAGACGGATCTCGTTAGTCTAGATATAGAAGAGGGTTGTATAACGAGAGATCTCGTTAGTCTAGATATAGAAGACGGTTGTACAGACGGGTCTCGTTAGTCTAGATATAGATGACGGTTGTACAGACGGATCTCATTAGTCTAGATATAGAAGACGGTTGTACAGATGGATCTCGTTAGTCTAGATATAGAAGACGGTTGTACAGACGGGTCTCGTTAGTCTAGATATAGATGACGGTTGTACAGACGGATCTCCTTAGTCTAGATATAGAAGACGGTTGTACAGACGGATCTCGTTAGTCTAGATATAGAAGACGGTTGTTCAGACGGATCTCGTTAGTCTAGATATAGAAAACGGTTGTACAGACGGATCTCGTTAGTCTAGATATAGAAGACGGTTGTACAGACGGATCTCGTTAGTCTAGATATAGAAGACGTTTGTCCAACGTCGTATCCCGTTAGTCTAGATATAGGAGACGGTTGTACAGACGGATCTCGTTAGTCTCGATATAGAAAACGGTTGTACAGACGGATCGCGTTAGTCTAGATATAGAAGATGGTTGTACAACGACGTATCTCGTTAGTCTAGATATAGAAGGCGGTTGTACAGACGGATCTCGTTAGTCTAGATATAGAAGACGGTTGTACAGACGGATCTCATTAGTCTAGATATAGAAGACGGTTGTACAGACGGATCTCGTTAGTCTAGATATAGAAGACGGTTGTGCAGACGGATCTCGTTAGTCTAGATATAGAAGACGGTTGTACAGACGGATCTCGTTAGTCTAGATATAGAAGACGGTTGTACAGACGGATCTCGTTAGTCTAGATATAGAAGACGGTTGTACAGACGGATCTCGTTAGTCTAGATATAGAAGAGGGTTGTATAACGAGAGATCTCGTTAGTCTAGATATAGAAGACGGTTGTACAGACGGGTCTCGTTAGTCTAGATATAGATGACGGTTGTACAGACGGATCTCATTAGTCTAGATATAGAAGACGGTTGTACAGATGGATCTCGTTAGTCTAGATATAGAAGACGGTTGTACAGACGGGTCTCGTTAGTCTAGATATAGATGACGGTTGTACAGACGGATCTCCTTAGTCTAGATATAGAAGACGGTTGTACAGATGGATCTCGTTAGTCTAGATATAGAAGGCGGTTGTACAGACGGATCTCGTTAGTCTAGATATAGAAGACGGTTGTATAACGAGAGATCTCGTTAGTCTAGATATAGAAGACGGTTGTACAGACGGATCCCGTTAGTCTAGATATAGAAGACGGTTGTATAACGAGAGATATCGTTAGTCTAGATATAGAAGACGGTTGTACAGACGGATCTCGTTAGTCTAGATATAGAAGACGGTTGTACAGACGGATCTCGTTAGTCTAGATATAGAAGAGGGTTGTATAACGAGAGATCTCGTTAGTCTAGATATAGAAGACGGTTGTACAGACGGGTCTCGTTAGTCTAGATATAGAAGACGTTTGTCCAACGTCGTATCCCGTTAGTCTAGATATAGAAGACGGTTGTACAGACGGATCTCGTTAGTCTCGATATAGAAAACGGTTGTACAGACGGATCGCGTTAGTCTAGATATAGAAGATGGTTGTACAACGACGTATCTCGTTAGTCTAGATATAGAAGGCGGTTGTACAGACGGATCTCGTTAGTCTAGATATAGAAGACGGTTGTACAGACGGATCTCGTTAGTCTAGATATTGAAGACGGTTGTATAACGAGAGATCTCGTTAGTCTAGATATAGAAGACGGTTGTACAGACGGATCTCGTTAGTCTCGATATAGAAAACGGTTGTACAGACGGATCGCGTTAGTCTAGATATAGAAGATGGTTGTACAACGACGTATCTCGTTAGTCTAGATATAGAAGGCGGTTGTACAGACGGATCTCGTTAGTCTAGATATAGAAGACGGTTGTACAGACGGATCTCGTTAGTCTAGATATTGAAGACGATTGTCCAACGACGTACCTCGTTAGTCTAGATATAGAAAACGGTTGTACAGACGGATCTCGTTAGTCTAGATATAGAAGACGGTTGTACAGACGGATCTCGTTAGTCTAGATATAGAAGACGGTTGTACAGACGGATCTCGTTTGTCTAGATATAGAAGACGGTTGTATAACGAGAGATCTCGTTAGTCTAGATATAGAAGACGGTTGTACAGACGGATCCCGTTAGTCTAGATATAGAAGACGGTTGTACAGACGGATCTCGTTAGTCTAGATATTGAAGACGTTTGTCCAACGACGTACCTCGTTAGTCTAGATATAGAAAACGGTTGTACAGACGGATCTCGTTAGTCTAGATATAGAAGACGGTTGTATAACGAGAGATCTCGTTAGTCTAGATATAGAAGACGGTTGTACAGACGGATCCCGTTAGTCTAGATATAGAAGACGGTTGTACAGACGGATCCCGTTAGTCTAGATATAGAAGACGGTTGTACAGACGGATCTCGTTAGTCTAGATATTGAAGACGTTTGTCCAACGACGTACCTCGTTAGTCTAGATATAGAAAACGGTTGTACAGACGGATCTCGTTAGTCTAGATATAGAAGACGGTTGTACAGACGGATCTCGTTAGTCTAGATATAGAAGACGGTTGTATAACGAGAGATCTCGTTAGTCTAGATATAGAAGACGGTTGTACAGACGGATCTCGTTAGTCTAGATATAGAAGACGGTTGTACAGACGGATCTCGTTAGTCTAGATATAGAAGACGGTTGTACAGACGGGTCTCGTTAGTCTAGATATAGATGACGGTTGTACAGACGGATCTCCTTAGTCTAGATATAGAAGACGGTTGTACAGATGGATCTCGTTAGTCTAGATATAGAAGACGGTTGTACAGACGGATCTCGTTAGTCTAGATATAGAAGACGGTTGTACAGACGGATCCCGTTAGTCTAGATATAGAAGACGGTTGTATAACGAGAGATATCGTTAGTCTAGATATAGAAGACGGTTGTACAGACGGATCTCGTTAGTCTAGATATAGAAGACGGTTGTACAGACGGATCTCGTTAGTCTAGATATAGAAGACGTTTGTCCAACGACGTATCCCGTTAGTCTAGATATAGAAGACGGTTGTATAACGAGAGATCTCGTTAGTCTAGATATAGAAGACGGTTGTACAGACGGATCTCGTTAGTCTAGATATAGAAGACGGTTGTACAGACGGATCTCGTTAGTCAAGATATAGAAGACGGTTGTACAGACGGATCTCGTTAGTCTAGATATAGAAGACGTTTGTCCAACGCCGTATCCCGTTAGTCTAGATATAGAAGACGGTTGTACAGACGGGTCTCGTTAGTCTAGATATAGATGACGGTTGTACAGACGGATCTCATTAGTCTAGATATAGAAGACGGTTGTACAGATGGATCTCGTTAGTCTAGATATAGAAGACGGTTGTACAGACGGATCTCGTTAGTCTAGATATAGAAGACGGTTGTACAGACGGATCTCGTTAGTCTAGATATAGAAGACGGTTGTACAGACGGATCTCGTTAGTCTAGATATAGAAGACGGTTGTACAGACGGATCTCGTTAGTCTAGATATAGAAGAGGGTTGTATAACGAGAGATCTCGTTAGTCTAGATATAGAAGACGGTTGTACAGACGGGTCTCGTTAGTCTAGATATAGATGACGGTTGTACAGACGGATCTCATTAGTCTAGATATAGAAGACGGTTGTACAGATGGATCTCGTTAGTCTAGATATAGAAGACGGTTGTACAGACGGGTCTCGTTAGTCTAGATATAGATGACGGTTGTACAGACGGATCTCCTTAGTCTAGATATAGAAGACGGTTGTACAGATGGATCTCGTTAGTCTAGATATAGAAGGCGGTTGTACAGACGGATCTCGTTAGTCTAGATATAGAAGACGTTTGTCCAACGACGTATCCCGTTAGTCTAGATATAGAAGACGGTTGTATAACGAGAGATCTCGTTAGTCTAGATATAGAAGACGGTTGTACAGACGGATCTCGTTAGTCTAGATATAGAAGACGGTTGTACAGACGGATCTCGTTAGTCTAGATATAGAAGACGGTTGTTCAGACGGATCTCGTTAGTCTAGATATAGAAAACGGTTGTACAGACGGATCTCGTTAGTCTAGATATAGAAGACGGTTGTACAGACGGATCTCGTTAGTCTAGATATAGAAGACGTTTGTCCAACGTCGTATCCCGTTAGTCTAGATATAGAAGACGGTTGTACAGACGGATCTCGTTAGTCTCGATATAGAAAACGGTTGTACAGACGGATCGCGTTAGTCTAGATATAGAAGCTGGTTGTACAACGACGTATCTCGTTAGTCTAGATATAGAAGGCGGTTGTACAGACGGATCTCGTTAGTCTAGATATAGAAGACGGTTGTACAGACGGATCTCATTAGTCTAGATATAGAAGACGGTTGTACAGACGGATCTCGTTAGTCTAGATATAGAAGACGGTTGTGCAGACGGATCTCGTTAGTCTAGATATAGAAGACGGTTGTACAGACGGATCTCGTTAGTCTAGATATAGAAGACGGTTGTACAGACGGATCTCGTTAGTCTAGATATAGAAGACGGTTGTACAGACGGATCTCGTTAGTCTAGATATAGAAGAGGGTTGTATAACGAGAGATCTCGTTAGTCTAGATATAGAAGACGGTTGTACAGACGGGTCTCGTTAGTCTAGATATAGATGACGGTTGTACAGACGGATCTCATTAGTCTAGATATAGAAGACGGTTGTACAGACGGATCTCGTTAGTCTAGATATAGAAGACGGTTGTACAGACGGATCTCGTTAGTCTAGATATAGAAGAGGGTTGTATAACGAGAGATCTCGTTAGTCTAGATATAGAAGACGGTTGTACAGACGGGTCTCGTTAGTCTAGATATAGATGACGGTTGTACAGACGGATCTCATTAGTCTAGATATAGAAGACGGTTGTTCAGACGGATCTCGTTAGTCTAGATATAGAAAACGGTTGTACAGACGGATCTCGTTAGTCTAGATATAGAAGACGGTTGTACAGACGGATCTCGTTAGTCTAGATATAGAAGACGTTTGTCCAACGTCGTATCCCGTTAGTCTAGATATAGAAGACGGTTGTACAGACGGATCTCGTTAGTCTCGATATAGAAAACGGTTGTACAGACGGATCGCGTTAGTCTAGATATAGAAGATGGTTGTACAACGACGTATCTCGTTAGTCTAGATATAGAAGGCGGTTGTACAGACGGATCTCGTTAGTCTAGATATAGAAGACGGTTGTACAGACGGATCTCATTAGTCTAGATATAGACGACGGTTGTACAGACGGATCTCGTTAGTATAGATATAGAAGACGGTTGTGCAGACGGATCTCGTTAGTCTAGATATAGAAGACGGTTGTACAGACGGATCTCGTTAGTCTAGATATAGAAGACGGTTGTACAGACGGATCTCGTTAGTCTAGATATAGAAGACGGTTGTGCAGACGGATCTCGTTAGTCTAGATATAGAAGACGGTTGTACAGACGGATCTCGTTAGTCTAGATATAGAAGACGGTTGTACAGACGGATCTCGTTAGTCTAGATATAGAAGACGGTTGTACAGACGGATCTCGTTAGTCTAGATATAGAAGAGGGTTGTATAACGAGAGATCTCGTTAGTCTAGATATAGAAGACGGTTGTACAGACGGGTCTCGTTAGTCTAGATATAGATGACGGTTGTACAGACGGATCTCATTAGTCTAGATATAGAAGACGGTTGTACAGATGGATCTCGTTAGTCTAGATATAGAAGACGGTTGTACAGACGGGTCTCGTTAGTCTAGATATAGATGACGGTTGTACAGACGGATCTCCTTAGTCTAGATATAGAAGACGGTTGTACAGATGGATCTCGTTAGTCTAGATATAGAAGGCGGTTGTACAGACGGATCTCGTTAGTCTAGATATAGAAGACGGTTGTATAACGAGAGATCTCGTTAGTCTAGATATAGAAGACGGTTGTACAGACGGATCCCGTTAGTCTAGATATAGAAGACGGTTGTATAACGAGAGATATCGTTAGTCTAGATATAGAAGACGGTTGTACAGACGGATCTCGTTAGTCTAGATATAGAAGACGGTTGTACAGACGGATCTCGTTAGTCTAGATATAGAAGAGGGTTGTATAACGAGAGATCTCGTTAGTCTAGATATAGAAGACGGTTGTACAGACGGGTCTCGTTAGTCTAGATATAGATGACGGTTGTACAGACGGATCTCATTAGTCTAGATATAGAAGACGGTTGTTCAGACGGATCTCGTTAGTCTAGATATAGAAAACGGTTGTACAGACGGATCTCGTTAGTCTAGATATAGAAGACGGTTGTACAGACGGATCTCGTTAGTCTAGATATAGAAGACGTTTGTCCAACGTCGTATCCCGTTAGTCTAGATATAGAAGACGGTTGTACAGACGGATCTCGTTAGTCTCGATATAGAAAACGGTTGTACAGACGGATCGCGTTAGTCTAGATATAGAAGATGGTTGTACAACGACGTATCTCGTTAGTCTAGATATAGAAGGCGGTTGTACAGACGGATCTCGTTAGTCTAGATATAGAAGACGGTTGTACAGACGGATCTCATTAGTCTAGATATAGAAGACGGTTGTACAGACGGATCTCGTTAGTCTAGATATAGAAGACGGTTGTGCAGACGGATCTCGTTAGTCTAGATATAGAAGACGGTTGTACAGACGGATCTCGTTAGTCTAGATATAGAAGACGGTTGTACAGACGGGTCTCGTTAGTCTAGATATAGATGACGGTTGTACAGACGGATCTCATTAGTCTAGATATAGAAGACGGTTGTTCAGACGGATCTCGTTAGTCTAGATATAGAAAACGGTTGTACAGACGGATCTCGTTAGTCTAGATATAGAAGACGGTTGTACAGACGGATCTCGTTAGTCTAGATATAGAAGACGTTTGTCCAACGTCGTATCCCGTTAGTCTAGATATAGAAGACGGTTGTACAGACGGATCTCGTTAGTCTCGATATAGAAAACGGTTGTACAGACGGATCGCGTTAGTCTAGATATAGAAGATGGTTGTACAACGACGTATCTCGTTAGTCTAGATATAGAAGGCGGTTGTACAGACGGATCTCGTTAGTCTAGATATAGAAGACGGTTGTACAGACGGATCTCATTAGTCTAGATATAGAAGACGGTTGTACAGACGGATCTCGTTAGTCTAGATATAGAAGACGGTTGTGCAGACGGATCTCGTTAGTCTAGATATAGAAGACGGTTGTACAGACGGATCTCGTTAGTCTAGATATAGAAGACGGTTGTACAGACGGATCTCGTTAGTCTAGATATAGAAGACGGTTGTACAGACGGATCTCGTTAGTCTAGATATAGAAGAGGGTTGTATAACGAGAGATCTCGTTAGTCTAGATATAGAAGACGGTTGTACAGACGGGTCTCGTTAGTCTAGATATAGATGACGGTTGTACAGACGGATCTCATTAGTCTAGATATAGAAGACGGTTGTACAGATGGATCTCGTTAGTCTAGATATAGAAGACGGTTGTACAGACGGGTCTCGTTAGTCTAGATATAGATGACGGTTGTACAGACGGATCTCCTTAGTCTAGATATAGAAGACGGTTGTACAGATGGATCTCGTTAGTCTAGATATAGAAGGCGGTTGTACAGACGGATCTCGTTAGTCTAGATATAGAAGACGGTTGTATAACGAGAGATCTCGTTAGTCTAGATATAGAAGACGGTTGTACAGACGGATCCCGTTAGTCTAGATATAGAAGACGGTTGTATAACGAGAGATATCGTTAGTCTAGATATAGAAGACGGTTGTACAGACGGATCTCGTTAGTCTAGATATAGAAGACGGTTGTACAGACGGATCTCGTTAGTCTAGATATAGAAGACGGTTGTACAGACGGATCTCGTTAGTCTAGATATAGAAGACGGTTGTACAGACGGATCTCGTTAGTCTAGATATAGAAGACGGTTGTACAGACGGATCTCGTTAGTCTAGATATAGAAGACGTTTGTCCAACGACGTATCCCGTTAGTCTAGATATAGAAGACGGTTGTATAACGAGAGATCTCGTTAGTCTAGATATAGAAGACGGTTGTACAGACGGATCTCGTTAGTCTAGATATAGAAGACGGTTGTACAGACGGATCTCGTTAGTCAAGATATAGAAGACGGTTGTACAGACGGATCTCGTTAGTCTAGATATAGAAGACGTTTGTCCAACGCCGTATCCCGTTAGTCTAGATATAGAAGACGGTTGTATAACGAGAGATCTCGTTAGTCTAGATATAGAAGACGGTTGTACAGACGGATCTCGTTAGTCTAGATATAGAAGACGGTTGTATAACGAGAGATCTCGTTAGTCTAGATATAGAAGACGGTTGTACAGACGGATCTCGTTAGTCTAGATATAGAAGACGGTTGTACAGACGGATCTCGTTAGTCTAGATATAGAAGACGGTTGTACAGACGGGTCTCGTTAGTCTAGATATAGATGACGGTTGTACAGACGGATCTCCTTAGTCTAGATATAGAAGAGGGTTGTATAACGAGAGATCTCGTTAGTCTAGATATAGAAGACGGTTGTACAGACGGGTCTCGTTAGTCTAGATATAGATGACGGTTGTACAGACGGATCTCATTAGTCTAGATATAGAAGACGGTTGTACAGATGGATCTCGTTAGTCTAGATATAGAAGACGGTTGTACAGGCGGATCCCGTTAGTCTAGATATAGATGACGGTTGTACAGACGGATCTCCTTAGTCTAGATATAGAAGACGGTTGTACAGATGGATCTCGTTAGTCTAGATATAGAAGGCGGTTGTACAGACGGATCTCGTTAGTCTAGATATAGAAGACGGTTGTATAACGAGAGATCTCGTTAGTCTAGATATAGAAGACGGTTGTACAGACGGATCCCGTTAGTCTAGATATAGAAGACGGTTGTATAACGAGAGATATCGTTAGTCTAGATATAGAAGACGGTTGTACAGACGGATCTCGTTAGTCTAGATATAGAAGACGGTTGTACAGACGGATCTCGTTAGTCTAGATATAGAAGAGGGTTGTATAACGAGAGATCTCGTTAGTCTAGATATAGAAGACGGTTGTACAGACGGGTCTCGTTAGTCTAGATATAGATGACGGTTGTACAGACGGATCTCATTAGTCTAGATATAGAAGACGGTTGTTCAGACGGATCTCGTTAGTCTAGATATAGAAAACGGTTGTACAGACGGATCTCGTTAGTCTAGATATAGAAGACGGTTGTACAGACGGATCTCGTTAGTCTAGATATAGAAGACGTTTGTCCAACGTCGTATCCCGTTAGTCTAGATATAGAAGACGGTTGTACAGACGGATCTCGTTAGTCTCGATATAGAAAACGGTTGTACAGACGGATCGCGTTAGTCTAGATATAGAAGATGGTTGTACAACGACGTATCTCGTTAGTCTAGATATAGAAGGCGGTTGTACAGACGGATCTCGTTAGTCTAGATATAGAAGACGGTTGTACAGACGGATCTCGTTAGTCTAGATATTGAAGACGTTTGTCCAACGACGTACCTCGTTAGTCTAGATATAGAAAACGGTTGTACAGACGGATCTCGTTAGTCTAGATATAGAAGACGGTTGTACAGACGGATCTCGTTAGTCTAGATATAGAAGACGGTTGTACAGACGGATCTCGTTAGTCTAGATATAGAAGACGGTTGTACAGACGGATCCCGTTAGTCTAGATATAGAAGACGGTTGTACAGACGGATCTCGTTAGTCTAGATATTGAAGACGGTTGTACAGACGGATCTCGTTAGTCTAGATATAGAAGACGGTTGTACAGACGGATCCCGTTAGTCTAGATATAGAAGACGGTTGTCCAACGACGTATCCCGTTAGTCTAGATATAGAAGACGGTTGTACAGACGGGTCTCGTTAGTCTAGATATAGATGACGGTTGTACAGACGGATCTCGTTAGTCTAGATATAGAAGAAGGTTGTACAGATGGATCTCGTTAGTCTAGATATAGAAGGCGGTTGTACAGACGGATCTCGTTAGTCTAGATATAGAAGACGGTTGTATAACGAGAGATCTCGTTAGTCTAGATATAGAAGACGGTTGTACAGACGGATCTCGTTAGTCTAGATATAGAAGACGGTTGTACAGACGGATCTCGTTAGTCTAGATATAGAAGACGGTTGTATAACGAGAGATCTCGTTAGTCTAGATATAGAAGACGGTTGTACAGACGGATCCCGTTAGTCTAGATATAGAAGACGGTTGTCCAACGACGTATCCCGTTAGTCTAGATATAGAAGACGGTTGTACAGACGGGTCTCGTTAGTCTAGATATAGATGACGGTTGTACAGACGGATCTCGTTAGTCTAGATATAGAAGAAGGTTGTACAGACGGGTCTCGTGAGTCTAGATAGAGAAGACGGTTGTACAGACGGATCTCGTTAGTCTAGATATAGAAGACGGTTGTACCGACGGATCTCTTTAGTCTAGATATAGAAGACGGTTGTACAGACGGATCCCGTTAGTCTAGATATAGAAGACGGTTGTACAGACGGATCTCGTTAGTCTAGATATTGAAGACGTTTGTCCAACGACGTACCTCGTTAGTCTAGATATAGAAAACGGTTGTACAGACGGATCTCGTGAGTCTAGATAGAGAAGACGGTTGTACAGACGGGTCTCGTTAGTCTAGATATAGAAGACGGTTGTGCAGACGGATCTCATTAGTCTAGATATAGAAGACGGTTGTACAGACGGATCTCGTTAGTCTAGATATAGAAGACGTTTGTCCAACGCCGTATCCCGTTAGTCTAGATATAGAAGACGGTTGTACAGACGGGTCTCGTTAGTCTAGATATAGATGACGGTTGTACAGACGGATCTCATTAGTCTAGATATAGAAGACGGTTGTACAGATGGATCTCGTTAGTCTAGATATAGAAGACGGTTGTACAGACGGATCTCGTTAGTCTAGATATAGAAGACGGTTGTACAGACGGATCTCGTTAGTCTAGATATAGAAGACGGTTGTACAGACGGATCTCGTTAGTCTAGATATAGAAGACGGTTGTACAGACGGATCTCGTTAGTCTAGATATAGAAGAGGGTTGTATAACGAGAGATCTCGTTAGTCTAGATATAGAAGACGGTTGTACAGACGGGTCTCGTTAGTCTAGATATAGAAGAGGGTTGTATAACGAGAGATCTCGTTAGTCTAGATATAGAAGACGGTTGTACAGACGGGTCTCGTTAGTCTAGATATAGATGACGGTTGTACAGACGGATCTCATTAGTCTAGATATAGAAGACGGTTGTACAGACGGATCTCGTTAGTCTAGATATTGAAGACGTTTGTCCAACGACGTACCTCGTTAGTCTAGATATAGAAAACGGTTGTACAGACGGATCTCGTTAGTCTAGATATAGAAGACGGTTGTTCAGACGGATCTCGTTAGTCTAGATATAGAAAACGGTTGTACAGACGGATCTCGTTAGTCTAGATATAGAAGACGGTTGTACAGACGGATCTCGTTAGTCTAGATATAGAAGACGGTTGTACAGACGGGTCTCGTTAGTCTAGATATAGATGACGGTTGTACAGACGGATCTCGTTAGTCTAGATATAGAAGAAGGTTGTACAGATGGATCTCGTTAGTCTAGATATAGAAGGCGGTTGTACAGACGGATCTCGTTAGTCTAGATATAGAAGACGGTTGTATAACGAGAGATCTCGTTAGTCTAGATATAGAAGACGGTTGTACAGACGGATCTCGTTAGTCTAGATATAGAAGACGGTTGTACAGACGGATCTCGTTAGTCTAGATATAGAAGACGGTTGTATAACGAGAGATCTCGTTAGTCTAGATATAGAAGACGGTTGTACAGACGGATCCCGTTAGTCTAGATATAGAAGACGGTTGTCCAACGACGTATCCCGTTAGTCTAGATATAGAAGACGGTTGTACAGACGGGTCTCGTTAGTCTAGATATAGATGACGGTTGTACAGACGGATCTCGTTAGTCTAGATATAGAAGAAGGTTGTACAGACGGGTCTCGTGAGTCTAGATAGAGAAGACGGTTGTACAGACGGATCTCGTTAGTCTAGATATAGAAGACGGTTGTACCGACGGATCTCTTTAGTCTAGATATAGAAGACGGTTGTACAGACGGATCCCGTTAGTCTAGATATAGAAGACGGTTGTACAGACGGATCTCGTTAGTCTAGATATTGAAGACGTTTGTCCAACGACGTACCTCGTTAGTCTAGATATAGAAAACGGTTGTACAGACGGATCTCGTGAGTCTAGATAGAGAAGACGGTTGTACAGACGGGTCTCGTTAGTCTAGATATAGAAGACGGTTGTGCAGACGGATCTCATTAGTCTAGATATAGAAGACGGTTGTACAGACGGATCTCGTTAGTCTAGATATAGAAGACGTTTGTCCAACGCCGTATCCCGTTAGTCTAGATATAGAAGACGGTTGTACAGACGGGTCTCGTTAGTCTAGATATAGATGACGGTTGTACAGACGGATCTCATTAGTCTAGATATAGAAGACGGTTGTACAGATGGATCTCGTTAGTCTAGATATAGAAGACGGTTGTACAGACGGATCTCGTTAGTCTAGATATAGAAGACGGTTGTACAGACGGATCTCGTTAGTCTAGATATAGAAGACGGTTGTACAGACGGATCTCGTTAGTCTAGATATAGAAGACGGTTGTACAGACGGATCTCGTTAGTCTAGATATAGAAGAGGGTTGTATAACGAGAGATCTCGTTAGTCTAGATATAGAAGACGGTTGTACAGACGGGTCTCGTTAGTCTAGATATAGAAGAGGGTTGTATAACGAGAGATCTCGTTAGTCTAGATATAGAAGACGGTTGTACAGACGGGTCTCGTTAGTCTAGATATAGATGACGGTTGTACAGACGGATCTCATTAGTCTAGATATAGAAGACGGTTGTACAGACGGATCTCGTTAGTCTAGATATTGAAGACGTTTGTCCAACGACGTACCTCGTTAGTCTAGATATAGAAAACGGTTGTACAGACGGATCTCGTTAGTCTAGATATAGAAGACGGTTGTTCAGACGGATCTCGTTAGTCTAGATATAGAAAACGGTTGTACAGACGGATCTCGTTAGTCTAGATATAGAAGACGGTTGTACAGACGGATCTCGTTAGTCTAGATATAGAAGACGTTTGTCCAACGTCGTATCCCGTTAGTCTAGATATAGAAGACGGTTGTACAGACGGATCTCGTTAGTCTCGATATAGAAAACGGTTGTACAGACGGATCGCGTTAGTCTAGATATAGAAGATGGTTGTACAACGACGTATCTCGTTAGTCTAGATATAGAAGGCGGTTGTACAGACGGATCTCGTTAGTCTAGATATAGAAGATGGTTGTACAACGACGGATCTCGTTAGTCTAGATATAGAAGGCGGTTGTACAGACGGATCTCGTTAGTCTAGATATAGAAGACGGTTGTACAGACGGATCTCCTTAGTCTAGATATAGAAGACGGTTGTACAGACGGGTCTCGTTAGTCTAGATATAGATGACGGTTGTACAGACGGATCTCATTAGTCTAGATATAGAAGACGGTTGTACAGATGGATCTCGTTAGTCTAGATATAGAAGACGGTTGTACAGATGGATCTCGTTAGTCTAGATATAGAAGGCGGTTGTACAGACGGATCTCGTTAGTCTAGATTTAGAAGACGGTTGTGCAGACGGATCTCGTTAGTCTAGATATAGAAGACGGTTTTACAGACGGGTCTCGTTAGTCTAGATATAGAAGAGGGTTGTATAACGAGAGATCTCGTTAGTCTAGATATAGAAGACGGTTGTACAGACGGGTCTCGTTAGTCTAGATATAGATGACGGTTGTACAGACGGATCTCATTAGTCTAGATATAGAAGACGGTTGTACAGATGGATCTCGTTAGTCTAGATATAGAAGACGGTTGTACAGACGGGTCTCGTTAGTCTAGATATAGATGACGGTTGTACAGACGGATCTCCTTAGTCTAGATATAGAAGACGGTTGTACAGATGGATCTCGTTAGTCTAGATATAGAAGGCGGTTGTACAGACGGATCTCGTTAGTCTAGATATAGAAGACGGTTGTATAACGAGAGATCTCGTTAGTCTAGATATAGAAGACGGTTGTACAGACGGATCCCGTTAGTCTAGATATAGAAGACGGTTGTATAACGAGAGATATCGTTAGTATAGATATAGAAGACGGTTGTACAGACGGATCTCGTTAGTCTAGATATAGAAGACGGTTGTACAGACGGATCTCGTTAGTCTAGATATAGAAAACGGTTGTACAGACGGATCGCGTTAGTCTAGATATAGAAGATGGTTGTACAACGACGTATCTCGTTAGTCTAGATATAGAAGGCGGTTGTACAGACGGATCTCGTTAGTCTAGATATAGAAGACGGTTGTACAGACGGATCTCATTAGTCTAGATATAGAAGACGGTTGTACAGACGGATCTCGTTAGTCTAGATATAGAAGACGGTTGTGCAGACGGATCTCGTTAGTCTAGATATAGAAGACGGTTGTACAGACGGATCTCGTTAGTCTAGATATAGAAGACGGTTGTACAGACGGATCTCGTTAGTCTAGATATAGAAGGCGGTTGTACAGACGGATCTCGTTAGTCTAGATATAGAAGATGGTTGTACAACGACGTATCTCGTTAGTCTAGATATAGAAGGCGGTTGTACAGACGGATCTCGTTAGTCTAGATATAGAAGACGGTTGTACAGACGGATCTCCTTAGTCTAGATATAGAAGACGGTTGTACAGACGGGTCTCGTTAGTCTAGATATAGATGACGGTTGTACAGACGGATCTCATTAGTCTAGATATAGAAGACGGTTGTACAGATGGATCTCGTTAGTCTAGATATAGAAGACGGTTGTACAGATGGATCTCGTTAGTCTAGATATAGAAGGCGGTTGTACAGACGGATCTCGTTAGTCTAGATTTAGAAGACGGTTGTGCAGACGGATCTCGTTAGTCTAGATATAGAAGACGGTTGTACAGACGGATCTCGTTAGTCTAGATATAGAAGACGGTTGTACAGACGGATCTCGTTAGTCTAGATATAGAAGACGGTTGTACAGACGGATCTCGTTAGTCTAGATATAGAAGAGGGTTGTATAACGAGAGATCTCGTTAGTCTAGATATAGAAGACGGTTGTACAGACGGGTCTCGTTAGTCTAGATATAGATGACGGTTGTACAGACGGATCTCATTAGTCTAGATATAGAAGACGGTTGTACAGATGGATCTCGTTAGTCTAGATATAGAAGACGGTTGTACAGACGGGTCTCGTTAGTCTAGATATAGATGACGGTTGTACAGACGGATCTCCTTAGTCTAGATATAGAAGACGGTTGTACAGATGGATCTCGTTAGTCTAGATATAGAAGGCGGTTGTACAGACGGATCTCGTTAGTCTAGATATAGAAGACGGTTGTATAACGAGAGATCTCGTTAGTCTAGATATAGAAGACGGTTGTACAGATGGATCCCGTTAGTCTAGATATAGAAGACGGTTGTATAACGAGAGATATCGTTAGTATAGATATAGAAGACGGTTGTACAGACGGATCTCGTTAGTCTAGATATAGAAGACGGTTGTACAGACGGATCTCGTTAGTCTAGATATAGAAGAGGGTTGTATAACGAGAGATCTCGTTAGTCTAGATATAGAAGACGGTTGTACAGACGGGTCTCGTTAGTCTAGATATAGATGACGGTTGTACAGACGGATCTCATTAGTCTAGATATAGAAGACGGTTGTTCAGACGGATCTCGTTAGTCTAGATATAGAAAACGGTTGTACAGACGGATCTCGTTAGTCTAGATATAGAAGACGGTTGTACAGACGGATCTCGTTAGTCTAGATATAGAAGACGTTTGTCCAACGTCGTATCCCGTTAGTCTAGATATAGAAGACGGTTGTACAGACGGATCTCGTTAGTCTCGATATAGAAAACGGTTGTACAGACGGATCGCGTTAGTCTAGATATAGAAGATGGTTGTACAACGACGTATCTCGTTAGTCTAGATATAGAAGGCGGTTGTACAGACGGATCTCGTTAGTCTAGATATAGAAGACGGTTGTACAGACGGATCTCATTAGTCTAGATATAGAAGACGGTTGTACAGACGGATCTCGTTAGTCTAGATATAGAAGACGGTTGTGCAGACGGATCTCGTTAGTCTAGATATAGAAGACGGTTGTACAGACGGATCTCGTTAGTCTAGATATAGAAGACGGTTGTACAGACGGATCTCGTTAGTCTAGATATAGAAGACGGTTGTACAGACGGATCTCGTTAGTCTAGATATAAAAGAGGGTTGTATAACGAGAGATCTCGTTAGTCTAGATATAGAAGACGGTTGTACAGACGGGTCTCGTTAGTCTAGATATAGATGACGGTTGTACAGACGGATCTCATTAGTCTAGATATAGAAGACGGTTGTACAGACGGATCTCGTTAGTCTAGATATTGAAGACGTTTGTCCAACGACGTACCTCGTTAGTCTAGATATAGAAAACGGTTGTACAGACGGATCTCGTTAGTCTAGATATAGAAGACGGTTGTACAGACGGATCTCGTTAGTCTAGATATAGAAGACGGTTGTACAGACGGGTCTCGTTAGTCTAGATATAGATGACGGTTGTACAGACGGATCTCCTTAGTCTAGATATAGAAGACGGTTGTACAGATGGATCTCGTTAGTCTAGATATAGAAGGCGGTTGTACAGACGGATCTCGTTAGTCTAGATATAGAAGACGGTTGTATAACGAGAGATCTCGTTAGTCTAGATATAGAAGACGGTTGTACAGACGGATCTCGTTAGTCTAGATATAGAAGACGGTTGTACAGACGGATCTCGTTAGTCTAGATATAGAAGACGGTTGTATAACGAGAGATCTCGTTAGTCTAGATATAGAAGACGGTTGTACAGATGGATCTCGTTAGTCTAGATATAGAAGGCGGTTGTACAGACGGGTCTCGTTAGTCTAGATATAGATGACGGTTGTACAGACGGATCTCCTTAGTCTAGATATAGAAGACGGTTGTACAGATGGATCTCGTTAGTCTAGATATAGAAGGCGGTTGTACAGACGGATCTCGTTAGTCTAGATTTAGAAGACGGTTGTGCAGACGGATCTCGTTAGTCTAGATATAGAAGACGGTTGTACAGACGGATCTCGTTAGTCTAGATATAGAAGACGGTTGTACAGACGGATCTCGTTAGTCTAGATATAGAAGACGGTTGTACAGACGGATCTCGTTAGTCTAGATATAGAAGAGGGTTGTATAACGAGAGATCTCGTTAGTCTAGATATAGAAGACGGTTGTACAGACGGGTCTCGTTAGTCTAGATATAGATGACGGTTGTACAGACGGATCTCATTAGTCTAGATATAGAAGACGGTTGTACAGATGGATCTCGTTAGTCTAGATATAGAAGACGGTTGTACAGACGGGTCTCGTTAGTCTAGATATAGATGACGGTTGTACAGACGGATCTCCTTAGTCTAGATATAGAAGACGGTTGTACAGATGGATCTCGTTAGTCTAGATATAGAAGGCGGTTGTACAGACGGATCTCGTTAGTCTAGATATAGAAGACGGTTGTATAACGAGAGATCTCGTTAGTCTAGATATAGAAGACGGTTGTACAGACGGATCCCGTTAGTCTAGATATAGAAGACGGTTGTATAACGAGAGATATCGTTAGTATAGATATAGAAGACGGTTGTACAGACGGATCTCGTTAGTCTAGATATAGAAGACGGTTGTACAGACGGATCTCGTTAGTCTAGATATAGAAGAGGGTTGTATAACGAGAGATCTCGTTAGTCTAGATATAGAAGACGGTTGTACAGACGGGTCTCGTTAGTCTAGATATAGATGACGGTTGTACAGACGGATCTCATTAGTCTAGATATAGAAGACGGTTGTTCAGACGGATCTCGTTAGTCTAGATATAGAAAACGGTTGTACAGACGGATCTCGTTAGTCTAGATATAGAAGACGGTTGTACAGACGGATCTCGTTAGTCTAGATATAGAAGACGTTTGTCCAACGTCGTATCCCGTTAGTCTAGATATAGAAGACGGTTGTACAGACGGATCTCGTTAGTCTCGATATAGAAAACGGTTGTACAGACGGATCGCGTTAGTCTAGATATAGAAGATGGTTGTACAACGACGTATCTCGTTAGTCTAGATATAGAAGGCGGTTGTACAGACGGATCTCGTTAGTCTAGATATAGAAGACGGTTGTACAGACGGATCTCATTAGTCTAGATATAGAAGACGGTTGTACAGACGGATCTCGTTAGTCTAGATATAGAAGACGGTTGTGCAGACGGATCTCGTTAGTCTAGATATAGAAGACGGTTGTACAGACGGATCTCGTTAGTCTAGATATAGAAGACGGTTGTACAGACGGATCTCGTTAGTCTAGATATAGAAGACGGTTGTACAGACGGATCTCGTTAGTCTAGATATAGAAGAGGGTTGTATAACGAGAGATCTCGTTAGTCTAGATATAGAAGACGGTTGTACAGACGGGTCTCGTTAGTCTAGATATAGATGACGGTTGTACAGACGGATCTCATTAGTCTAGATATAGAAGACGGTTGTACAGACGGATCTCGTTAGTCTAGATATTGAAGACGTTTGTCCAACGACGTACCTCGTTAGTCTAGATATAGAAAACGGTTGTACAGACGGATCTCGTTAGTCTAGATATAGAAGACGGTTGTACAGACGGATCTCGTTAGTCTAGATATAGAAGACGGTTGTACAGACGGGACTCGTTAGTCTAGATATAGATGACGGTTGTACAGACGGATCTCCTTAGTCTAGATATAGAAGACGGTTGTACAGATGGATCTCGTTAGTCTAGATATAGAAGGCGGTTGTACAGACGGATCTCGTTAGTCTAGATATAGAAGACGGTTGTACAGACGGATCTCGTTAGTCTAGATATAGAAGACGGTTGTATAACGAGAGATCTCGTTAGTCTAGATATAGAAGACGGTTGTACAGACGGATCCCGTTAGTCTAGATATAGAAGACGGTTGTCCAACGACGTATCCCGTTAGTCTAGATATAGAAGACGGTTGTACAGACGGGTCTCGTTAGTCTAGATATAGATGACGGTTGTACAGACGGATCTCGTTAGTCTAGATATAGAAGAAGGTTGTACAGACGGGTCTCGTGAGTCTAGATAGAGAAGACGGTTGTACAGACGGATCTCGTTAGTCTAGATATAGAAGACGGTTGTACCGACGGATCTCTTTAGTCTAGATATAGAAGACGGTTGTACAGACGGATCCCGTTAGTCTAGATATAGAAGACGGTTGTACAGACGGATCTCGTTAGTCTAGATATTGAAGACGTTTGTCCAACGACGTACCTCGTTAGTCTAGATATAGAAAACGGTTGTACAGACGGATCTCGTGAGTCTAGATAGAGAAGACGGTTGTACAGACGGGTCTCGTTAGTCTAGATATAGAAGACGGTTGTGCAGACGGATCTCATTAGTCTAGATATAGAAGACGGTTGTACAGACGGATCTCGTTAGTCTAGATATAGAAGACGGTTGTACAGACGGATCTCGTTAGTCTAGATATAGAAGACGGTTGTGCAGACGGATCTCGTTAGTCTAGATATAGAAGACGGTTGTACAGACGGATCTCGTTAGTCTAGATATAGAAGACGGTTGTACAGACGGATCTCGTTAGTCTAGATATAGAAGACGGTTGTACAGACGGATCTCGTTAGTCTAGATATAGAAGAGGGTTGTATAACGAGAGATCTCGTTAGTCTAGATATAGAAGACGGTTGTACAGACGGGTCTCGTTAGTCTAGATATAGATGACGGTTGTACAGACGGATCTCATTAGTCTAGATATAGAAGACGGTTGTACAGATGGATCTCGTTAGTCTAGATATAGAAGACGGTTGTACAGACGGGTCTCGTTAGTCTAGATATAGATGACGGTTGTACAGACGGATCTCATTAGTCTAGATATAGAAGACGGTTGTTCAGACGGATCTCGTTAGTCTAGATATAGAAAACGGTTGTACAGACGGATCTCGTTAGTCTAGATATAGAAGACGGTTGTACAGACGGATCTCGTTAGTCTAGATATAGAAGACGTTTGTCCAACGTCGTATCCCGTTAGTCTAGATATAGAAGACGGTTGTACAGACGGATCTCGTTAGTCTCGATATAGAAAACGGTTGTACAGACGGATCGCGTTAGTCTAGATATAGAAGATGGTTGTACAACGACGTATCTCGTTAGTCTAGATATAGAAGGCGGTTGTACAGACGGATCTCGTTAGTCTAGATATAGAAGACGGTTGTACAGACGGATCTCATTAGTCTAGATATAGAAGACGGTTGTACAGACGGATCTCGTTAGTCTAGATATAGAAGACGGTTGTGCAGACGGATCTCGTTAGTCTAGATATAGAAGACGGTTGTACAGACGGATCTCGTTAGTCTAGATATAGAAGACGGTTGTACAGATGGATCTCGTTAGTCTAGATATAGAAGGCGGTTGTACAGACGGATCTCGTTAGTCTAGATATAGAAGACGGTTGTATAACGAGAGATCTCGTTAGTCTAGATATAGAAGACGGTTGTACAGACGGATCCCGTTAGTCTAGATATAGAAGACGGTTGTATAACGAGAGATATCGTTAGTCTAGATATAGAAGACGGTTGTACAGACGGATCTCGTTAGTCTAGATATAGAAGACGTTTGTCCAACGACGTATCCCGTTAGTCTAGATATAGAAGACGGTTGTATAACGAGAGATCTCGTTAGTCTAGATATAGAAGACGGTTGTACAGACGGATCTCGTTAGTCTAGATATAGAAGACGGTTGTACAGACGGATCTCGTTAGTCAAGATATAGAAGACGGTTGTACAGACGGATCTCGTTAGTCTAGATATAGAAGACGTTTGTCCAACGCCGTATCCCGTTAGTCTAGATATAGAAGACGGTTGTACAGACGGGTCTCGTTAGTCTAGATATAGATGACGGTTGTACAGACGGATCTCCTTAGTCTAGATATAGAAGACGGTTGTACAGATGGATCTCGTTAGTCTAGATATAGAAGGCGGTTGTACAGACGGATCTCGTTAGTCTAGATATAGAAGACGGTTGTATAACGAGAGATCTCGTTAGTCTAGATATAGAAGACGGATGTACAGACGGATCCCGTTAGTCTAGATATAGAAGACGGTTGTATAACGAGAGATATCGTTAGTCTAGATATAGAAGACGGTTGTACAGACGGATCTCGTTAGTCTAGATATAGAAGACGGTTGTACAGACGGATCTCGTTAGTCTAGATATAGAAGACGGTTGTACAGACGGATCTCGTTAGTCTAGATATAGAAGACGTTTGTCCAACGACGTATCCCGTTAGTCTAGATATAGAAGACGGTTGTATAACGAGAGATCTCGTTAGTCTAGATATAGAAGACGGTTGTACAGACGGATCTCGTTAGTCTAGATATAGAAGACGGTTGTACAGACGGATCTCGTTAGTCTAGATATAGAAGACGGTTGTTCAGACGGATCTCGTTAGTCTAGATATAGAAAACGGTTGTACAGACGGATCTCGTTAGTCTAGATATAGAAGACGGTTGTACAGACGGATCTCGTTAGTCTAGATATAGAAGACGTTTGTCCAACGTCGTATCCCGTTAGTCTAGATATAGAAGACGGTTGTACAGACGGATCTCGTTAGTCTCGATATAGAAAACGGTTGTACAGACGGATCGCGTTAGTCTAGATATAGAAGATGGTTGTACAACGACGTATCTCGTTAGTCTAGATATAGAAGGCGGTTGTACAGACGGATCTCGTTAGTCTAGATATAGAAGACGGTTGTACAGACGGATCTCATTAGTCTAGATATAGAAGACGGTTGTACAGACGGATCTCGTTAGTCTAGATATAGAAGACGGTTGTGCAGACGGATCTCGTTAGTCTAGATATAGAAGACGGTTGTACAGACGGATCTCGTTAGTCTAGATATAGAAGACGGTTGTACAGACGGATCTCGTTAGTCTAGATATAGAAGACGGTTGTACAGACGGATCTCGTTAGTCTAGATATAGAAGAGGGTTGTATAACGAGAGATCTCGTTAGTCTAGATATAGAAGACGGTTGTACAGACGGGTCTCGTTAGTCTAGATATAGATGACGGTTGTACAGACGGATCTCATTAGTCTAGATATAGAAGACGGTTGTACAGATGGATCTCGTTAGTCTAGATATAGAAGACGGTTGTACAGACGGGTCTCGTTAGTCTAGATATAGATGACGGTTGTACAGACGGATCTCCTTAGTCTAGATATAGAAGACGGTTGTACAGATGGATCTCGTTAGTCTAGATATAGAAGGCGGTTGTACAGACGGATCTCGTTAGTCTAGATATAGAAGACGGTTGTATAACGAGAGATCTCGTTAGTCTAGATATAGAAGACGGTTGTACAGACGGATCCCGTTAGTCTAGATATAGAAGACGGTTGTATAACGAGAGATATCGTTAGTCTAGATATAGAAGACGGTTGTACAGACGGATCTCGTTAGTCTAGATATAGAAGACGGTTGTACAGACGGATCTCGTTAGTCTAGATATAGAAGAGGGTTGTATAACGAGAGATCTCGTTAGTCTAGATATAGAAGACGGTTGTACAGACGGGTCTCGTTAGTCTAGATATAGATGACGGTTGTACAGACGGATCTCATTAGTCTAGATATAGAAGACGGTTGTTCAGACGGATCTCGTTAGTCTAGATATAGAAAACGGTTGTACAGACGGATCTCGTTAGTCTAGATATAGAAGACGGTTGTACAGACGGATCTCGTTAGTCTAGATATAGAAGACGTTTGTCCAACGTCGTATCCCGTTAGTCTAGATATAGAAGACGGTTGTACAGACGGATCTCGTTAGTCTCGATATAGAAAACGGTTGTACAGACGGATCGCGTTAGTCTAGATATAGAAGATGGTTGTACAACGACGTATCTCGTTAGTCTAGATATAGAAGGCGGTTGTACAGACGGATCTCGTTAGTCTAGATATAGAAGACGGTTGTACAGACGGATCTCGTTAGTCTAGATATAGAAGACGGTTGTACAGACGGATCTCGTTAGTCTAGATATAGAAGAGGGTTGTATAACGAGAGATCTCGTTAGTCTAGATATAGAAGACGGTTGTACAGACGGGTCTCGTTAGTCTAGATATAGATGACGGTTGTACAGACGGATCTCATTAGTCTAGATATAGAAGACGGTTGTACAGATGGATCTCGTTAGTCTAGATATAGAAGACGGTTGTACAGACGGGTCTCGTTAGTCTAGATATAGATGACGGTTGTACAGACGGATCTCCTTAGTCTAGATATAGAAGACGGTTGTACAGATGGATCTCGTTAGTCTAGATATAGAAGGCGGTTGTACAGACGGATCTCGTTAGTCTAGATATAGAAGACGGTTGTATAACGAGAGATCTCGTTAGTCTAGATATAGAAGACGGTTGTACAGACGGATCTCGTTAGTCTAGATATAGAAGACGGTTGTACAGACGGATCTCGTTAGTCAAGATATAGAAGACGGTTGTACAGACGGATCTCGTTAGTCTAGATATAGAAGACGTTTGTCCAACGCCGTATCCCGTTAGTCTAGATATAGAAGACGGTTGTACAGACGGGTCTCGTTAGTCTAGATATAGATGACGGTTGTACAGACGGATCTCATTAGTCTAGATATAGAAGACGGTTGTACAGATGGATCTCGTTAGTCTAGATATAGAACACGGTTGTACAGACGGATCTCGTTAGTCTAGATATAGAAGACGGTTGTACAGACGGATCTCGTTAGTCTAGATATAGAAGACGGTTGTACAGACGGATCTCGTTAGTCTAGATATAGAAGACGGTTGTACAGACGGATCTCGTTAGTCTAGATATAGAAGAGGGTTGTATAACGAGAGATCTCGTTAGTCTAGATATAGAAGACGGTTGTACAGACGGGTCTCGTTAGTCTAGATATAGATGACGGTTGTACAGACGGATCTCATTAGTCTAGATATAGAAGACGGTTGTACAGATGGATCTCGTTAGTCTAGATATAGAAGACGGTTGTACAGACGGGTCTCGTTAGTCTAGATATAGATGACGGTTGTACAGACGGATCTCCTTAGTCTAGATATAGAAGACGGTTGTACAGATGGATCTCGTTAGTCTAGATATAGAAGGCGGTTGTACAGACGGATCTCGTTAGTCTAGATATAGAAGACGGTTGTATAACGAGAGATCTCGTTAGTCTAGATATAGAAGACGGTTGTACAGACGGATCCCGTTAGTCTAGATATAGAAGACGGTTGTATAACGAGAGATATCGTTAGTCTAGATATAGAAGACGGTTGTACAGACGGATCTCGTTAGTCTAGATATAGAAGACGGTTGTACAGACGGATCTCGTTAGTCTAGATATAGAAGACGGTTGTACAGACGGATCTCGTTAGTCTAGATATAGAAGACGTTTGTCCAACGACGTATCCCGTTAGTCTAGATATAGAAGACGGTTGTATAACGAGAGATCTCGTTAGTCTAGATATAGAAGACGGTTGTACAGACGGATCTCGTTAGTCTAGATATAGAAGACGGTTGTACAGACGGATCTCGTTAGTCTAGATATAGAAGACGGTTGTTCAGACGGATCTCGTTAGTCTAGATATAGAAAACGGTTGTACAGACGGATCTCGTTAGTCTAGATATAGAAGACGGTTGTACAGACGGATCTCGTTAGTCTAGATATAGAAGACGTTTGTCCAACGTCGTATCCCGTTAGTCTAGATATAGGAGACGGTTGTACAGACGGATCTCGTTAGTCTCGATATAGAAAACGGTTGTACAGACGGATCGCGTTAGTCTAGATATAGAAGATGGTTGTACAACGACGTATCTCGTTAGTCTAGATATAGAAGGCGGTTGTACAGACGGATCTCGTTAGTCTAGATATAGAAGACGGTTGTACAGACGGATCTCATTAGTCTAGATATAGAAGACGGTTGTACAGACGGATCTCGTTAGTCTAGATATAGAAGACGGTTGTGCAGACGGATCTCGTTAGTCTAGATATAGAAGACGGTTGTACAGACGGATCTCGTTAGTCTAGATATAGAAGACGGTTGTACAGACGGATCTCGTTAGTCTAGATATAGAAGACGGTTGTACAGACGGATCTCGTTAGTCTAGATATAGAAGAGGGTTGTATAACGAGAGATCTCGTTAGTCTAGATATAGAAGACGGTTGTACAGACGGGTCTCGTTAGTCTAGATATAGATGACGGTTGTACAGACGGATCTCATTAGTCTAGATATAGAAGACGGTTGTACAGATGGATCTCGTTAGTCTAGATATAGAAGACGGTTGTACAGACGGGTCTCGTTAGTCTAGATATAGATGACGGTTGTACAGACGGATCTCCTTAGTCTAGATATAGAAGACGGTTGTACAGATGGATCTCGTTAGTCTAGATATAGAAGGCGGTTGTACAGACGGATCTCGTTAGTCTAGATATAGAAGACGGTTGTATAACGAGAGATCTCGTTAGTCTAGATATAGAAGACGGTTGTACAGACGGATCCCGTTAGTCTAGATATAGAAGACGGTTGTATAACGAGAGATATCGTTAGTCTAGATATAGAAGACGGTTGTACAGACGGATCTCGTTAGTCTAGATATAGAAGACGGTTGTACAGACGGATCTCGTTAGTCTAGATATAGAAGAGGGTTGTATAACGAGAGATCTCGTTAGTCTAGATATAGAAGACGGTTGTACAGACGGGTCTCGTTAGTCTAGATATAGAAGACGTTTGTCCAACGTCGTATCCCGTTAGTCTAGATATAGAAGACGGTTGTACAGACGGATCTCGTTAGTCTCGATATAGAAAACGGTTGTACAGACGGATCGCGTTAGTCTAGATATAGAAGATGGTTGTACAACGACGTATCTCGTTAGTCTAGATATAGAAGGCGGTTGTACAGACGGATCTCGTTAGTCTAGATATAGAAGACGGTTGTACAGACGGATCTCGTTAGTCTAGATATTGAAGACGGTTGTATAACGAGAGATCTCGTTAGTCTAGATATAGAAGACGGTTGTACAGACGGATCTCGTTAGTCTCGATATAGAAAACGGTTGTACAGACGGATCGCGTTAGTCTAGATATAGAAGATGGTTGTACAACGACGTATCTCGTTAGTCTAGATATAGAAGGCGGTTGTACAGACGGATCTCGTTAGTCTAGATATAGAAGACGGTTGTACAGACGGATCTCGTTAGTCTAGATATTGAAGACGATTGTCCAACGACGTACCTCGTTAGTCTAGATATAGAAAACGGTTGTACAGACGGATCTCGTTAGTCTAGATATAGAAGACGGTTGTACAGACGGATCTCGTTAGTCTAGATATAGAAGACGGTTGTACAGACGGATCTCGTTTGTCTAGATATAGAAGACGGTTGTATAACGAGAGATCTCGTTAGTCTAGATATAGAAGACGGTTGTACAGACGGATCCCGTTAGTCTAGATATAGAAGACGGTTGTACAGACGGATCTCGTTAGTCTAGATATTGAAGACGTTTGTCCAACGACGTACCTCGTTAGTCTAGATATAGAAAACGGTTGTACAGACGGATCTCGTTAGTCTAGATATAGAAGACGGTTGTATAACGAGAGATCTCGTTAGTCTAGATATAGAAGACGGTTGTACAGACGGATCCCGTTAGTCTAGATATAGAAGACGGTTGTACAGACGGATCCCGTTAGTCTAGATATAGAAGACGGTTGTACAGACGGATCTCGTTAGTCTAGATATTGAAGACGTTTGTCCAACGACGTACCTCGTTAGTCTAGATATAGAAAACGGTTGTACAGACGGATCTCGTTAGTCTAGATATAGAAGACGGTTGTACAGACGGATCTCGTTAGTCTAGATATAGAAGACGGTTGTATAACGAGAGATCTCGTTAGTCTAGATATAGAAGACGGTTGTACAGACGGATCTCGTTAGTCTAGATATAGAAGACGGTTGTACAGACGGATCTCGTTAGTCTAGATATAGAAGACGGTTGTACAGACGGGTCTCGTTAGTCTAGATATAGATGACGGTTGTACAGACGGATCTCCTTAGTCTAGATATAGAAGACGGTTGTACAGATGGATCTCGTTAGTCTAGATATAGAAGACGGTTGTACAGACGGATCTCGTTAGTCTAGATATAGAAGACGGTTGTACAGACGGATCCCGTTAGTCTAGATATAGAAGACGGTTGTATAACGAGAGATATCGTTAGTCTAGATATAGAAGACGGTTGTACAGACGGATCTCGTTAGTCTAGATATAGAAGACGGTTGTACAGACGGATCTCGTTAGTCTAGATATAGAAGACGTTTGTCCAACGACGTATCCCGTTAGTCTAGATATAGAAGACGGTTGTATAACGAGAGATCTCGTTAGTCTAGATATAGAAGACGGTTGTACAGACGGATCTCGTTAGTCTAGATATAGAAGACGGTTGTACAGACGGATCTCGTTAGTCAAGATATAGAAGACGGTTGTACAGACGGATCTCGTTAGTCTAGATATAGAAGACGTTTGTCCAACGCCGTATCCCGTTAGTCTAGATATAGAAGACGGTTGTACAGACGGGTCTCGTTAGTCTAGATATAGATGACGGTTGTACAGACGGATCTCATTAGTCTAGATATAGAAGACGGTTGTACAGATGGATCTCGTTAGTCTAGATATAGAAGACGGTTGTACAGACGGATCTCGTTAGTCTAGATATAGAAGACGGTTGTACAGACGGATCTCGTTAGTCTAGATATAGAAGACGGTTGTACAGACGGATCTCGTTAGTCTAGATATAGAAGACGGTTGTACAGACGGATCTCGTTAGTCTAGATATAGAAGAGGGTTGTATAACGAGAGATCTCGTTAGTCTAGATATAGAAGACGGTTGTACAGACGGGTCTCGTTAGTCTAGATATAGATGACGGTTGTACAGACGGATCTCATTAGTCTAGATATAGAAGACGGTTGTACAGATGGATCTCGTTAGTCTAGATATAGAAGACGGTTGTACAGACGGGTCTCGTTAGTCTAGATATAGATGACGGTTGTACAGACGGATCTCCTTAGTCTAGATATAGAAGACGGTTGTACAGATGGATCTCGTTAGTCTAGATATAGAAGGCGGTTGTACAGACGGATCTCGTTAGTCTAGATATAGAAGACGTTTGTCCAACGACGTATCCCGTTAGTCTAGATATAGAAGACGGTTGTATAACGAGAGATCTCGTTAGTCTAGATATAGAAGACGGTTGTACAGACGGATCTCGTTAGTCTAGATATAGAAGACGGTTGTACAGACGGATCTCGTTAGTCTAGATATAGAAGACGGTTGTTCAGACGGATCTCGTTAGTCTAGATATAGAAAACGGTTGTACAGACGGATCTCGTTAGTCTAGATATAGAAGACGGTTGTACAGACGGATCTCGTTAGTCTAGATATAGAAGACGTTTGTCCAACGTCGTATCCCGTTAGTCTAGATATAGAAGACGGTTGTACAGACGGATCTCGTTAGTCTCGATATAGAAAACGGTTGTACAGACGGATCGCGTTAGTCTAGATATAGAAGATGGTTGTACAACGACGTATCTCGTTAGTCTAGATATAGAAGGCGGTTGTACAGACGGATCTCGTTAGTCTAGATATAGAAGACGGTTGTACAGACGGATCTCATTAGTCTAGATATAGAAGACGGTTGTACAGACGGATCTCGTTAGTCTAGATATAGAAGACGGTTGTGCAGACGGATCTCGTTAGTCTAGATATAGAAGACGGTTGTACAGACGGATCTCGTTAGTCTAGATATAGAAGACGGTTGTACAGACGGATCTCGTTAGTCTAGATATAGAAGACGGTTGTACAGACGGATCTCGTTAGTCTAGATATAGAAGAGGGTTGTATAACGAGAGATCTCGTTAGTCTAGATATAGAAGACGGTTGTACAGACGGGTCTCGTTAGTCTAGATATAGATGACGGTTGTACAGACGGATCTCATTAGTCTAGATATAGAAGACGGTTGTACAGACGGATCTCGTTAGTCTAGATATAGAAGACGGTTGTACAGACGGATCTCGTTAGTCTAGATATAGAAGAGGGTTGTATAACGAGAGATCTCGTTAGTCTAGATATAGAAGACGGTTGTACAGACGGGTCTCGTTAGTCTAGATATAGATGACGGTTGTACAGACGGATCTCATTAGTCTAGATATAGAAGACGGTTGTTCAGACGGATCTCGTTAGTCTAGATATAGAAAACGGTTGTACAGACGGATCTCGTTAGTCTAGATATAGAAGACGGTTGTACAGACGGATCTCGTTAGTCTAGATATAGAAGACGTTTGTCCAACGTCGTATCCCGTTAGTCTAGATATAGAAGACGGTTGTACAGACGGATCTCGTTAGTCTCGATATAGAAAACGGTTGTACAGACGGATCGCGTTAGTCTAGATATAGAAGATGGTTGTACAACGACGTATCTCGTTAGTCTAGATATAGAAGGCGGTTGTACAGACGGATCTCGTTAGTCTAGATATAGAAGACGGTTGTACAGACGGATCTCATTAGTCTAGATATAGACGACGGTTGTACAGACGGATCTCGTTAGTATAGATATAGAAGACGGTTGTGCAGACGGATCTCGTTAGTCTAGATATAGAAGACGGTTGTACAGACGGATCTCGTTAGTCTAGATATAGAAGACGGTTGTACAGACGGATCTCGTTAGTCTAGATATAGAAGACGGTTGTGCAGACGGATCTCGTTAGTCTAGATATAGAAGACGGTTGTACAGACGGATCTCGTTAGTCTAGATATAGAAGACGGTTGTACAGACGGATCTCGTTAGTCTAGATATAGAAGACGGTTGTACAGACGGATCTCGTTAGTCTAGATATAGAAGAGGGTTGTATAACGAGAGATCTCGTTAGTCTAGATATAGAAGACGGTTGTACAGACGGGTCTCGTTAGTCTAGATATAGATGACGGTTGTACAGACGGATCTCATTAGTCTAGATATAGAAGACGGTTGTACAGATGGATCTCGTTAGTCTAGATATAGAAGACGGTTGTACAGACGGGTCTCGTTAGTCTAGATATAGATGACGGTTGTACAGACGGATCTCCTTAGTCTAGATATAGAAGACGGTTGTACAGATGGATCTCGTTAGTCTAGATATAGAAGGCGGTTGTACAGACGGATCTCGTTAGTCTAGATATAGAAGACGGTTGTATAACGAGAGATCTCGTTAGTCTAGATATAGAAGACGGTTGTACAGACGGATCCCGTTAGTCTAGATATAGACGACGGTTGTATAACGAGAGATATCGTTAGTCTAGATATAGAAGACGGTTGTACAGACGGATCTCGTTAGTCTAGATATAGAAGACGGTTGTACAGACGGATCTCGTTAGTCTAGATATAGAAGAGGGTTGTATAACGAGAGATCTCGTTAGTCTAGATATAGAAGACGGTTGTACAGACGGGTCTCGTTAGTCTAGATATAGATGACGGTTGTACAGACGGATCTCATTAGTCTAGATATAGAAGACGGTTGTTCAGACGGATCTCGTTAGTCTAGATATAGAAAACGGTTGTACAGACGGATCTCGTTAGTCTAGATATAGAAGACGGTTGTACAGACGGATCTCGTTAGTCTAGATATAGAAGACGTTTGTCCAACGTCGTATCCCGTTAGTCTAGATATAGAAGACGGTTGTACAGACGGATCTCGTTAGTCTCGATATAGAAAACGGTTGTACAGACGGATCGCGTTAGTCTAGATATAGAAGATGGTTGTACAACGACGTATCTCGTTAGTCTAGATATAGAAGGCGGTTGTACAGACGGATCTCGTTAGTCTAGATATAGAAGACGGTTGTACAGACGGATCTCATTAGTCTAGATATAGAAGACGGTTGTACAGACGGATCTCGTTAGTCTAGATATAGAAGACGGTTGTGCAGACGGATCTCGTTAGTCTAGATATAGAAGACGGTTGTACAGACGGATCTCGTTAGTCTAGATATAGAAGACGGTTGTACAGACGGGTCTCGTTAGTCTAGATATAGAAGACGGTTGTACAGACGGATCTCATTAGTCTAGATATAGAAGACGGTTGTACAGACGGATCTCGTTAGTCTAGATATAGAAGACGGTTGTGCAGACGGATCTCGTTAGTCTAGATATAGAAGACGGTTGTACAGACGGATCTCGTTAGTCTAGATATAGAAGACGGTTGTACAGACGGATCTCGTTAGTCTAGATATAGAAGACGGTTGTACAGACGGATCTCGTTAGTCTAGATATAGAAGAGGGTTGTATAACGAGAGATCTCGTTAGTCTAGATATAGAAGACGGTTGTACAGACGGGTCTCGTTAGTCTAGATATAGATGACGGTTGTACAGACGGATCTCATTAGTCTAGATATAGAAGACGGTTGTACAGATGGATCTCGTTAGTCTAGATATAGAAGACGGTTGTACAGACGGGTCTCGTTAGTCTAGATATAGATGACGGTTGTACAGACGGATCTCCTTAGTCTAGATATAGAAGACGGTTGTACAGATGGATCTCGTTAGTCTAGATATAGAAGGCGGTTGTACAGACGGATCTCGTTAGTCTAGATATAGAAGACGGTTGTATAACGAGAGATCTCGTTAGTCTAGATATAGAAGACGGTTGTACAGACGGATCCCGTTAGTCTAGATATAGAAGACGGTTGTATAACGAGAGATATCGTTAGTCTAGATATAGAAGACGGTTGTACAGACGGATCTCGTTAGTCTAGATATAGAAGACGGTTGTACAGACGGATCTCGTTAGTCTAGATATAGAAGACGGTTGTACAGACGGATCTCGTTAGTCTAGATATAGAAGACGGTTGTACAGACGGATCTCGTTAGTCTAGATATAGAAGACGGTTGTACAGACGGATCTCGTTAGTCTAGATATAGAAGACGTTTGTCCAACGACGTATCCCGTTAGTCTAGATATAGAAGACGGTTGTATAACGAGAGATCTCGTTAGTCTAGATATAGAAGACGGTTGTACAGACGGATCTCGTTAGTCTAGATATAGAAGACGGTTGTACAGACGGATCTCGTTAGTCAAGATATAGAAGACGGTTGTACAGACGGATCTCGTTAGTCTAGATATAGAAGACGTTTGTCCAACGCCGTATCCCGTTAGTCTAGATATAGAAGACGGTTGTATAACGAGAGATCTCGTTAGTCTAGATATAGAAGACGGTTGTACAGACGGATCTCGTTAGTCTAGATATAGAAGACGGTTGTATAACGAGAGATCTCGTTAGTCTAGATATAGAAGACGGTTGTACAGACGGATCTCGTTAGTCTAGATATAGAAGACGGTTGTACAGACGGATCTCGTTAGTCTAGATATAGAAGACGGTTGTACAGACGGGTCTCGTTAGTCTAGATATAGATGACGGTTGTACAGACGGATCTCCTTAGTCTAGATATAGAAGAGGGTTGTATAACGAGAGATCTCGTTAGTCTAGATATAGAAGACGGTTGTACAGACGGGTCTCGTTAGTCTAGATATAGATGACGGTTGTACAGACGGATCTCATTAGTCTAGATATAGAAGACGGTTGTACAGATGGATCTCGTTAGTCTAGATATAGAAGACGGTTGTACAGACGGATCCCGTTAGTCTAGATATAGATGACGGTTGTACAGACGGATCTCCTTAGTCTAGATATAGAAGACGGTTGTACAGATGGATCTCGTTAGTCTAGATATAGAAGGCGGTTGTACAGACGGATCTCGTTAGTCTAGATATAGAAGACGGTTGTATAACGAGAGATCTCGTTAGTCTAGATATAGAAGACGGTTGTACAGACGGATCCCGTTAGTCTAGATATAGAAGACGGTTGTATAACGAGAGATATCGTTAGTCTAGATATAGAAGACGGTTGTACAGACGGATCTCGTTAGTCTAGATATAGAAGACGGTTGTACAGACGGATCTCGTTAGTCTAGATATAGAAGAGGGTTGTATAACGAGAGATCTCGTTAGTCTAGATATAGAAGACGGTTGTACAGACGGGTCTCGTTAGTCTAGATATAGATGACGGTTGTACAGACGGATCTCATTAGTCTAGATATAGAAGACGGTTGTTCAGACGGATCTCGTTAGTCTAGATATAGAAAACGGTTGTACAGACGGATCTCGTTAGTCTAGATATAGAAGACGGTTGTACAGACGGATCTCGTTAGTCTAGATATAGAAGACGTTTGTCCAACGTCGTATCCCGTTAGTCTAGATATAGAAGACGGTTGTACAGACGGATCTCGTTAGTCTCGATATAGAAAACGGTTGTACAGACGGATCGCGTTAGTCTAGATATAGAAGATGGTTGTACAACGACGTATCTCGTTAGTCTAGATATAGAAGGCGGTTGTACAGACGGATCTCGTTAGTCTAGATATAGAAGACGGTTGTACAGACGGATCTCGTTAGTCTAGATATTGAAGACGTTTGTCCAACGACGTACCTCGTTAGTCTAGATATAGAAAACGGTTGTACAGACGGATCTCGTTAGTCTAGATATAGAAGACGGTTGTACAGACGGATCTCGTTAGTCTAGATATAGAAGACGGTTGTACAGACGGATCTCGTTAGTCTAGATATAGAAGACGGTTGTACAGACGGATCCCGTTAGTCTAGATATAGAAGACGGTTGTACAGACGGATCTCGTTAGTCTAGATATTGAAGACGTTTGTCCAACGACGTACCTCGTTAGTCTAGATATAGAAAACGGTTGTACAGACGGATCTCGTTAGTCTAGATATAGAAGACGGTTGTACAGACGGATCTCGTTAGTCTAGATATAGAAGACGGTTGTATAACGAGAGATCTCGTTAGTCTAGATATAGAAGACGGTTGTACAGACGGATCTCGTTAGTCTAGATATAGAAGACGGTTGTACAGACGGATCTCGTTAGTCTAGATATAGAAGACGGTTGTACAGACGGATCTCGTTAGTCTAGATATTGAAGACGTTTGTCCAACGACGTACCTCGTTAGTCTAGATATAGAAAACGGTTGTACAGACGGATCTCGTTAGTCTAGATATAGAAGACGGTTGTACAGACGGATCTCGTTAGTCTAGATATAGAAGACGGTTGTACAGACGGATCTCGTTTGTCTAGATATAGAAGACGGTTGTATAACGAGAGATCTCGTTAGTCTAGATATAGAAGACGGTTGTACAGACGGATCCCGTTAGTCTAGATATAGAAGACGGTTGTACAGACGGGTCTCGTTAGTCTAGATATAGAAGATGGTTGTACAGATGGATCTCGTTAGTCTAGATATAGAAGACGGTTGTACAGACGGATCTCGTTAGTCTAGATATAGAAGACGGTTGTATAACGAGAGATCTCGTTAGTCTAGATATAGAAGACGGTTGTACAGACGGATCCCGTTAGTCTAGATATAGAAGACGGTTGTACAGATGGATCCCGTTAGTCTAGATATAGAAGACGGTTGTATAACGAGAGATATCGTTAGTCTAGATATAGAAGACGGTTGTACAGACGGATCTCGTTAGTCTAGATATAGAAGACGGTTGTACAGACGGATCTCGTTAGTCTAGATATAGAAGACGGTTGTACAGACGGATCTCGTTAGTCTAGATATAGAAGACGTTTGTCCAACGACGTATCCCGTTAGTCTAGATATAGAAGACGGTTGTATAACGAGAGATCTCGTTAGTCTAGATATAGAAGACGGTTGTACAGACGGATCTCGTTAGTCTAGATATAGAAGACGGTTGTACAGACGGATCTCGTTAGTCTAGATATAGATGACGGTTGTACAGACGGATCTCCTTAGTCTAGATATAGAAGACGGTTGTACAGATGGATCTCGTTAGTCTAGATATAGAAGACGGTTGTACAGACGGATCTCGTTAGTCTAGATATAGAAGACGGTTGTACAGACGGATCCCGTTAGTCTAGATATAGAAGACGGTTGTATAACGAGAGATATCGTTAGTCTAGATATAGAAGACGGTTGTACAGACGGATCTCGTTAGTCTAGATATAGAAGACGGTTGTACAGACGGATCTCGTTAGTCTAGATATAGAAGACGGTTGTATAACGAGAGATCTCGTTAGTCTAGATATAGAAGACGGTTGTACAGACGGATCCCGTTAGTCTAGATATAGAAGACGGTTGTACAGACGGATCTCGTTTGTCTAGATATTGAAGACGTTTGTCCAACGACGTACCTCGTTAGTCTAGATATAGAAAACGGTTGTACAGACGGATCTCGTTAGTCTAGATATAGAAGACGGTTGTACAGACGGATCTCGTTAGTCTAGATATAGAAGACGGTTGTATAACGAGAGATCTCGTTAGTCTAGATATAGAAGACGGTTGTACAGACGGATCCCGTTAGTCTAGATATAGAAGACGGTTGTACAGACGGATCTCGTTAGTCCAGATATTGAAGACGTTTGTCCAACGACGTACCTCGTTAGTCTAGATATAGAAAACGGTTGTACAGACGGATCTCGTTAGTCTAGATATAGAAGACGGTTGTACAGACGGATCTCGTTAGTCTAGATATAGAAGACGGTTGTATAACGAGAGATCTCGTTAGTCTAGATATAGAAGACGGTTGTACAGACGGATCTCGTTAGTCTAGATATAGAAGACGGTTGTACAGACGGATCTCGTTAGTCTAGATATAGAAGACGGTTGTACAGACGGATCTCGTTAGTCTAGATATAGAAGACGGTTGTGCAGACGGATCTCGTTAGTCTAGATATAGAAGACGGTTGTACAGACGGATCTCGTTAGTCTAGATATAGAAGACGGTTGTACAGACGGATCTCGTTAGTCTAGATATAGAAGACGGTTGTACAGACGGATCTCGTTAGTCTAGATATAGAAGAGGGTTGTATAACGAGAGATCTCGTTAGTCTAGATATAGAAGACGGTTGTACAGACGGGTCTCGTTAGTCTAGATATAGATGACGGTTGTAAAGACGGATCTCATTAGTCTAGATATAGAAGACGGTTGTACAGATGGATCTCGTTAGTCTAGATATAGAAGACGGTTGTACAGACGGGTCTCGTTAGTCTAGATATAGATGACGGTTGTACAGACGGATCTCCTTAGTCTAGATATAGAAGACGGTTGTACAGATGGATCTCGTTAGTCTAGATATAGAAGACGGTTGTACAGACGGATCTCGTTAGTCTAGATATAGAAGACGGTTGTACAGACGGATCCCGTTAGTCTAGATATAGAAGACGGTTGTATAACGAGAGATATCGTTAGTCTAGATATAGAAGACGGTTGTACAGACGGATCTCGTTAGTCTAGATATAGAAGACGGTTGTACAGACGGATCTCGTTAGTCTAGATATAGAAGACGGTTGTATAACGAGAGATCTCGTTAGTCTAGATATAGAAGACGGTTGTACAGACGGATCCCGTTAGTCTAGATATAGAAGACGGTTGTACAGACGGATCTCGTTTGTCTAGATATTGAAGACGTTTGTCCAACGACGTACCTCGTTAGTCTAGATATAGAAAACGGTTGTACAGACGGATCTCGTTAGTCTAGATATAGAAGACGGTTGTACAGACGGATCTCGTTAGTCTAGATATAGAAGACGGTTGTATAACGAGAGATCTCGTTAGTCTAGATATAGAAGACGGTTGTACAGACGGATCCCGTTAGTCTAGATATAGAAGACGGTTGTACAGACGGATCTCGTTAGTCCAGATATTGAAGACGTTTGTCCAACGACGTACCTCGTTAGTCTAGATATAGAAAACGGTTGTACAGACGGATCTCGTTAGTCTAGATATAGAAGACGGTTGTACAGACGGATCTCGTTAGTCTAGATATAGAAGACGGTTGTATAACGAGAGATCTCGTTAGTCTAGATATAGAAGACGGTTGTACAGACGGATCTCGTTAGTCTAGATATAGAAGACGGTTGTACAGACGGATCTCGTTAGTCTAGATATAGAAGACGGTTGTACAGACGGATCTCGTTAGTCTAGATATAGAAGACGGTTGTACAGACGGGTCTCGTTAGTCTAGATATAGATGACGGTTGTACAGACGGATCTCCTTAGTCTAGATATAGAAGACGGTTGTACAGAGGGATCTCGTTAGTCTAGATATAGAAGACGGTTGTACAGACGGATCTCGTTAGTCTAGATATAGAAGACGGTTGTATAACGAGAGATCTCGTTAGTCTAGATATAGAAGACGGTTGTACAGACGGATCCCGTTAGTCTAGATATAGAAGACGGTTGTACAGACGGATCTCGTTAGTCTAGATATAGAAGACGGTTGTACAGACGGATCTCGTTAGTCTAGATATAGAAGACGTTTGTCCAACGACGTATCCCGTTAGTCTAGATATAGAAGACGGTTGTATAACGAGAGATCTCGTTAGTCTAGATATAGAAGACGGTTGTACAGACGGATCTCGTTAGTCTAGATATAGAAGACGGTTGTACAGACGGATCTCGTTAGTCTAGATATAGAAGACGGTTGTACAGACGGATCTCGTTAGTCTAGATATAGAAGACGGTTGTACAGACGGATCTCGTTAGTCTAGATATAGAAGAGGGTTGTATAACGAGAGATCTCGTTAGTCTAGATATAGAAGACGGTTGTACAGACGGGTCTCGTTAGTCTAGATATAGATGACGGTTGTACAGACGGGTCTCGTTAGTCTAGATATAGATGACGGTTGTACAGACGGATCTCATTAGTCTAGATATAGAAGACGGTTGTGCAGACGGATCTCGTTAGTCTAGATATAGAAGACGGTTGTACAGACGGATCTCGTTAGTCTAGATATAGAAGACGGTTGTACAGACGGATCTCGTTAGTCTAGATATAGAAGACGGTTGTACAGACGGATCTCGTTAGTCTAGATATAGAAGAGGGTTGTATAACGAGAGATCTCGTTAGTCTAGATATAGAAGACGGTTGTACAGACGGGTCTCGTTAGTCTAGATATAGATGACGGTTGTACAGACGGATCTCATTAGTCTAGATATAGAAGACGGTTGTACAGACGGATCTCGTTAGTCTAGATATAGAAGACGGTTGTACAGACGGATCTCGTTAGTCTAGATATAGAAGAGGGTTGTATAACGAGAGATCTCGTTAGTCTAGATATAGAAGACGGTTGTACAGACGGGTCTCGTTAGTCTAGATATAGATGACGGTTGTACAGACGGATCTCATTAGTCTAGATATAGAAGACGGTTGTTCAGACGGATCTCGTTAGTCTAGATATAGAAAACGGTTGTACAGACGGATCTCGTTAGTCTAGATATAGAAGACGGTTGTACAGACGGATCTCGTTAGTCTAGATATAGAAGACGTTTGTCCAACGTCGTATCCCGTTAGTCTAGATATAGAAGACGGTTGTACAGACGGATCTCGTTAGTCTCGATATAGAAAACGGTTGTACAGACGGATCGCGTTAGTCTAGATATAGAAGATGGTTGTACAACGACGTATCTCGTTAGTCTAGATATAGAAGGCGGTTGTACAGACGGATCTCGTTAGTCTAGATATAGAAGACGGTTGTACAGACGGATCTCATTAGTCTAGATATAGAAGACGGTTGTACAGACGGATCTCGTTAGTATAGATATAGAAGACGGTTGTGCAGACGGATCTCGTTAGTCTAGATATAGAAGACGGTTGTACAGACGGTTCTCGTTAGTCTAGATATAGAAGACGGTTGTACAGACGGATCTCGTTAGTCTAGATATAGAAGACGGTTGTGCAGACGGATCTCGTTAGTCTAGATATAGAAGACGGTTGTACAGACGGATCTCGTTAGTCTAGATATAGAAGACGGTTGTACAGACGGATCTCGTTAGTCTAGATATAGAAGACGGTTGTACAGACGGATCTCGTTAGTCTAGATATAGAAGAGGGTTGTATAACGAGAGATCTCGTTAGTCTAGATATAGAAGACGGTTGTACAGACGGGTCTCGTTAGTCTAGATATAGATGACGGTTGTACAGACGGATCTCATTAGTCTAGATATAGAAGACGGTTGTACAGATGGATCTCGTTAGTCTAGATATAGAAGACGGTTGTACAGACGGGTCTCGTTAGTCTAGATATAGATGACGGTTGTACAGACGGATCTCCTTAGTCTAGATATAGAAGACGGTTGTACAGATGGATCTCGTTAGTCTAGATATAGAAGGCGGTTGTACAGACGGATCTCGTTAGTCTAGATATAGAAGACGGTTGTATAACGAGAGATCTCGTTAGTCTAGATATAGAAGACGGTTGTACAGACGGATCCCGTTAGTCTAGATATAGAAGACGGTTGTATAACGAGAGATATCGTTAGTCTAGATATAGAAGACGGTTGTACAGACGGATCTCGTTAGTCTAGATATAGAAGACGGTTGTACAGACGGATCTCGTTAGTCTAGATATAGAAGAGGGTTGTATAACGAGAGATCTCGTTAGTCTAGATATAGAAGACGGTTGTACAGACGGGTCTCGTTAGTCTAGATATAGATGACGGTTGTACAGACGGATCTCATTAGTCTAGATATAGAAGACGGTTGTTCAGACGGATCTCGTTAGTCTAGATATAGAAAACGGTTGTACAGACGGATCTCGTTAGTCTAGATATAGAAGACGGTTGTACAGACGGATCTCGTTAGTCTAGATATAGAAGACGTTTGTCCAACGTCGTATCCCGTTAGTCTAGATATAGAAGACGGTTGTACAGACGGATCTCGTTAGTCTCGATATAGAAAACGGTTGTACAGACGGATCGCGTTAGTCTAGATATAGAAGATGGTTGTACAACGACGTATCTCGTTAGTCTAGATATAGAAGGCGGTTGTACAGACGGATCTCGTTAGTCTAGATATAGAAGACGGTTGTACAGACGGATCTCATTAGTCTAGATATAGAAGACGGTTGTACAGACGGATCTCGTTAGTCTAGATATAGAAGACGGTTGTGCAGACGGATCTCGTTAGTCTAGATATAGAAGACGGTTGTACAGACGGATCTCGTTAGTCTAGATATAGAAGACGGTTGTACAGACGGATCTCGTTAGTCTAGATATAGAAGACGGTTGTACAGACGGATCTCGTTAGTCTAGATATAGAAGAGGGTTGTATAACGAGAGATCTCGTTAGTCTAGATATAGAAGACGGTTGTACAGACGGGTCTCGTTAGTCTAGATATAGATGACGGTTGTACAGACGGATCTCATTAGTCTAGATATAGAAGACGGTTGTACAGATGGATCTCGTTAGTCTAGATATAGAAGACGGTTGTACAGACGGGTCTCGTTAGTCTAGATATAGATGACGGTTGTACAGACGGATCTCCTTAGTCTAGATATAGAAGACGGTTGTACAGATGGATCTCGTTAGTCTAGATATAGAAGGCGGTTGTACAGACGGATCTCGTTAGTCTAGATATAGAAGACGGTTGTATAACGAGAGATCTCGTTAGTCTAGATATAGAAGACGGTTGTACAGACGGATCCCGTTAGTCTAGATATAGAAGACGGTTGTATAACGAGAGATATCGTTAGTCTAGATATAGAAGACGGTTGTACAGACGGATCTCGTTAGTCTAGATATAGAAGACGGTTGTACAGACGGATCTCGTTAGTCTAGATATAGAAGACGGTTGTACAGACGGATCTCGTTAGTCTAGATATAGAAGACGGTTGTACAGACGGATCTCGTTAGTCTAGATATAGAAGACGTTTGTCCAACGACGTATCCCGTTAGTCTAGATATAGAAGACGGTTGTATAACGAGAGATCTCGTTAGTCTAGATATAGAAGACGGTTGTACAGACGGATCTCGTTAGTCTAGATATAGAAGACGGTTGTACAGACGGATCTCGTTAGTCAAGATATAGAAGACGGTTGTACAGACGGATCTCGTTAGTCTAGATATAGAAGACGTTTGTCCAACGCCGTATCCCGTTAGTCTAGATATAGAAGACGGTTGTATAACGAGAGATCTCGTTAGTCTAGATATAGAAGACGGTTGTACAGACGGATCTCGTTAGTCTAGATATAGAAGACGGTTGTATAACGAGAGATCTCGTTAGTCTAGATATAGAAGACGGTTGTACAGACGGGTCTCGTTAGTCTAGATATAGATGACGGTTGTACAGACGGATCTCCTTAGTCTAGATATAGAAGAGGGTTGTATAACGAGAGATCTCGTTAGTCTAGATATAGAAGACGGTTGTACAGACGGGTCTCGTTAGTCTAGATATAGATGACGGTTGTACAGACGGATCTCATTAGTCTAGATATAGAAGACGGTTGTACAGATGGATCTCGTTAGTCTAGATATAGAAGACGGTTGTACAGACGGATCCCGTTAGTCTAGATATAGATGACGGTTGTACAGACGGATCTCCTTAGTCTAGATATAGAAGACGGTTGTACAGACGGATCCCGTTAGTCTAGATATAGATGACGGTTGTACAGACGGATCTCCTTAGTCTAGATATAGAAGACGGTTGTACAGATGGATCTCGTTAGTCTAGATATAGAAGGCGGTTGTACAGACGGATCTCGTTAGTCTAGATATAGAAGACGGTTGTATAACGAGAGATCTCGTTAGTCTAGATATAGAAGACGGTTGTACAGACGGATCCCGTTAGTCTAGATATAGAAGACGGTTGTATAACGAGAGATATCGTTAGTCTAGATATAGAAGACGGTTGTACAGACGGATCTCGTTAGTCTAGATATAGAAGACGGTTGTACAGACGGATCTCGTTAGTCTAGATATAGAAGAGGGTTGTATAACGAGAGATCTCGTTAGTCTAGATATAGAAGACGGTTGTACAGACGGGTCTCGTTAGTCTAGATATAGATGACGGTTGTACAGACGGATCTCATTAGTCTAGATATAGAAGACGGTTGTTCAGACGGATCTCGTTAGTCTAGATATAGAAAACGGTTGTACAGACGGATCTCGTTAGTCTAGATATAGAAGACGGTTGTACAGACGGATCTCGTTAGTCTAGATATAGAAGACGTTTGTCCAACGTCGTATCCCGTTAGTCTAGGTATAGAAGACGGTTGTACAGACGGATCTCGTTAGTCTCGATATAGAAAACGGTTGTACAGACGGATCGCGTTAGTCTAGATATAGAAGATGGTTGTACAACGACGTATCTCGTTAGTCTAGATATAGAAGGCGGTTGTACAGACGGATCTCGTTAGTCTAGATATAGAAGACGGTTGTACAGACGGATCTCGTTAGTCTAGATATTGAAGACGTTTGTCCAACGACGTACCTCGTTAGTCTAGATATAGAAAACGGTTGTACAGACGGATCTCGTTAGTCTAGATATAGAAGACGGTTGTACAGACGGATCTCGTTAGTCTAGATATAGAAGACGGTTGTACAGACGGATCTCGTTTGTCTAGATATAGAAGACGGTTGTATAACGAGAGATCTCGTTAGTCTAGATATAGAAGACGGTTGTACAGACGGATCCCGTTAGTCTAGATATAGAAGACGGTTGTACAGACGGATCTCGTTAGTCTAGATATTGAAGACGTTTGTCCAACGACGTACCTCGTTAGTCTAGATATAGAAAACGGTTGTACAGACGGATCTCGTTAGTCTAGATATAGAAGACGGTTGTACAGACCGATCTCGTTAGTCTAGATATAGAAGACGGTTGTATAACGAGAGATCTCGTTAGTCTAGATATAGAAGACGGTTGTACAGACGGATCCCGTTAGTCTAGATATAGAAGACGGTTGTACAGACGGATCTCGTTAGTCTAGATATTGAAGACGTTTGTCCAACGACGTACCTCGTTAGTCTAGATATAGAAAACGGTTGTACAGACGGATCTCGTTAGTCTAGATATAGAAGACGGTTGTACAGACGGATCTCGTTAGTCTAGATATAGAAGACGGTTGTATAACGAGAGATCTCGTTAGTCTAGATATAGAAGACGGTTGTACAGACGGATCTCGTTAGTCTAGATATAGAAGAGGGTTGTATAACGAGAGATCTCGTTAGTCTAGATATAGAAGACGGTTGTACAGACGGGTCTCGTTAGTCTAGATATAGATGACGGTTGTACAGACGGATCTCATTAGTCTAGATATAGAAGACGGTTGTTCAGACGGATCTCGTTAGTCTAGATATAGAAAACGGTTGTACAGACGGATCTCGTTAGTCTAGATATAGAAGACGGTTGTACAGACGGATCTCGTTAGTCTAGATATAGAAGACGTTTGTCCAACGTCGTATCCCGTTAGTCTAGATATAGAAGACGGTTGTACAGACGGATCTCGTTAGTCTCGATATAGAAAACGGTTGTACAGACGGATCGCGTTAGTCTAGATATAGAAGATGGTTGTACAACGACGTATCTCGTTAGTCTAGATATAGAAGGCGGTTGTACAGACGGATCTCGTTAGTCTAGATATAGAAGACGGTTGTACAGACGGATCTCATTAGTCTAGATATAGAAGACGGTTGTACAGACGGATCTCGTTAGTATAGATATAGAAGACGGTTGTGCAGACGGATCTCGTTAGTCTAGATATAGAAGACGGTTGTACAGACGGATCTCGTTAGTCTAGATATAGAAGACGGTTGTACAGACGGATCTCGTTAGTCTAGATATAGAAGACGGTTGTGCAGACGGATCTCGTTAGTCTAGATATAGAAGACGGTTGTACAGACGGATCTCGTTAGTCTAGATATAGAAGACGGTTGTACAGACGGATCTCGTTAGTCTAGATATAGAAGACGGTTGTACAGACGGATCTCGTTAGTCTAGATATAGAAGAGGGTTGTATAACGAGAGATCTCGTTAGTCTAGATATAGAAGACGGTTGTACAGACGGGTCTCGTTAGTCTAGATATAGATGACGGTTGTACAGACGGATCTCATTAGTCTAGATATAGAAGACGGTTGTACAGATGGATCTCGTTAGTCTAGATATAGAAGACGGTTGTACAGACGGGTCTCGTTAGTCTAGATATAGATGACGGTTGTACATACGGATCTCCTTAGTCTAGATATAGAAGACGGTTGTACAGATGGATCTCGTTAGTCTAGATATAGAAGGCGGTTGTACAGACGGATCTCGTTAGTCTAGATATAGAAGACGGTTGTATAACGAGAGATCTCGTTAGTCTAGATATAGAAGACGGTTGTACAGACGGATCCCGTTAGTCTAGATATAGAAGACGGTTGTATAACCAGAGATATCGTTAGTCTAGATATAGAAGACGGTTGTACAGACGGATCTCGTTAGTCTAGATATAGAAGACGGTTGTACAGACGGATCTCGTTAGTCTAGATATAGAAGAGGGTTGTATAACGAGAGATCTCGTTAGTCTAGATATAGAAGACGGTTGTACAGACGGGTCTCGTTAGTCTAGATATAGATGACGGTTGTACAGACGGATCTCATTAGTCTAGATATAGAAGACGGTTGTTCAGACGGATCTCGTTAGTCTACATATAGAAAACGGTTGTACAGACGGATCTCGTTAGTCTAGATATAGAAGACGGTTGTACAGACGGATCTCGTTAGTCTAGATATAGAAGACGTTTGTCCAACGTCGTATCCCGTTAGTCTAGATATAGAAGACGGTTGTACAGACGGATCTCGTTAGTCTCGATATAGAAAACGGTTGTACAGACGGATCGCGTTAGTCTAGATATAGAAGATGGTTGTACAACGACGTATCTCGTTAGTCTAGATATAGAAGGCGGTTGTACAGACGGATCTCGTTAGTCTAGATATAGAAGACGGTTGTACAGACGGATCTCATTAGTCTAGATATAGAAGACGGTTGTACAGACGGATCTCGTTAGTCTAGATATAGAAGACGGTTGTGCAGACGGATCTCGTTAGTCTAGATATAGAAGACGGTTGTACAGACGGATCTCGTTAGTCTAGATATAGAAGACGGTTGTACAGACGGATCTCGTTAGTCTAGATATAGAAGACGGTTGTACAGACGGATCTCGTTAGTCTAGATATAGAAGAGGGTTGTATAACGAGAGATCTCGTTAGTCTAGATATAGAAGACGGTTGTACAGACGGGTCTCGTTAGTCTAGATATAGATGACGGTTGTACAGACGGATCTCATTAGTCTAGATATAGAAGACGGTTGTACAGATGGATCTCGTTAGTCTAGATATAGAAGACGGTTGTACAGACGGGTCTCGTTAGTCTAGATATAGATGACGGTTGTACAGACGGATCTCCTTAGTCTAGATATAGAAGACGGTTGTACAGATGGATCTCGTTAGTCTAGATATAGAAGGCGGTTGTACAGACGGATCTCGTTAATCTAGATATAGAAGACGGTTGTATAACGAGAGATCTCGTTAGTCTAGATATAGAAGACGGTTGTACAGACGGATCCCGTTAGTCTAGATATAGAAGACGGTTGTATAACGAGAGATATCGTTAGTCTAGATATAGAAGACGGTTGTACAGACGGATCTCGTTAGTCTAGATATAGAAGACGGTTGTACAGACGGATCTCGTTAGTCTAGATATAGAAGACGGTTGTACAGACGGATCTCGTTAGTCTAGATATAGAAGACGGTTGTACAGACGGATCTCGTTAGTCTAGATATAGAAGACGGTTGTACAGACGGATCTCGTTAGTCTAGATATAGAAGACGTTTGTCCAACGACGTATCCCGTTAGTCTAGATATAGAAGACGGTTGTATAACGAGAGATCTCGTTAGTCTAGATATAGAAGACGGTTGTACAGACGGATCTCGTTAGTCTAGATATAGAAGACGGTTGTACAGACGGATCTCGTTAGTCAAGATATAGAAGACGGTTGTACAGACGGATCTCGTTAGTCTAGATATAGAAGACGTTTGTCCAACGCCGTATCCCGTTAGTCTAGATATAGAAGACGGTTGTATAACGAGAGATCTCGTTAGTCTAGATATAGAAGACGGTTGTACAGACGGATCTCGTTAGTCTAGATATAGAAGACGGTTGTATAACGAGAGATCTCGTTAGTCTAGATATAGAAGACGGTTGTACAGACGGATCTCGTTAGTCTAGATACAGAAGACGGTTGTACAGACGGATCTCGTTAGTCTAGATATAGAAGACGGTTGTACAGACGGGTCTCGTTAGTCTAGATATAGATGACGGTTGTACAGACGGATCTCCTTAGTCTAGATATAGAAGAGGGTTGTATAACGAGAGATCTCGTTAGTCTAGATATAGAAGACGGTTGTACAGACGGGTCTCGTTAGTCTAGATATAGATGACGGTTGTACAGACGGATCTCATTAGTCTAGATATAGAAGACGGTTGTACAGATGGATCTCGTTAGTCTAGATATAGAAGACGGTTGTACAGACGGATCCCGTTAGTCTAGATATAGATGACGGTTGTACAGACGGATCTCCTTAGTCTAGATATAGAAGACGGTTGTACAGATGGATCTCGTTAGTCTAGATATAGAAGGCGGTTGTACAGACGGATCTCGTTAGTCTAGATATAGAAGACGGTTGTATAACGAGAGATCTCGTTAGTCTAGATATAGAAGACGGTTGTACAGACGGATCCCGTTAGTCTAGATATAGAAGACGGTTGTATAACGAGAGATATCGTTAGTCTAGATATAGAAGACGGTTGTACAGACGGATCTCGTTAGTCTAGATATAGAAGACGGTTGTACAGACGGATCTCGTTAGTCTAGATATAGAAGAGGGTTGTATAACGAGAGATCTCGTTAGTCTAGATATAGAAGACGGTTGTACAGACGGGTCTCGTTAGTCTAGATATAGATGACGGTTGTACAGACGGATCTCCTTAGTCTAGATATAGAAGACGGTTGTACAGATGGATCTCGTTAGTCTAGATATAGAAGGCGGTTGTACAGACGGATCTCGTTAATCTAGATATAGAAGACGGTTGTATAACGAGAGATCTCGTTAGTCTAGATATAGAAGACGGTTGTACAGACGGATCCCGTTAGTCTAGATATAGAAGACGGTTGTATAACGAGAGATATCGTTAGTCTAGATATAGAAGACGGTTGTACAGACGGATCTCGTTAGTCTAGATATAGAAGACGGTTGTACAGACGGATCTCGTTAGTCTAGATATAGAAGACGGTTGTACAGACGGATCTCGTTAGTCTAGATATAGAAGACGGTTGTACAGACGGATCTCGTTAGTCTAGATATAGAAGACGGTTGTACAGACGGATCTCGTTAGTCTAGATATAGAAGACGTTTGTCCAACGACGTATCCCGTTAGTCTAGATATAGAAGACGGTTGTATAACGAGAGATCTCGTTAGTCTAGATATAGAAGACGGTTGTACAGACGGATCTCGTTAGTCTAGATATAGAAGACGGTTGTACAGACGGATCTCGTTAGTCAAGATATAGAAGACGGTTGTACAGACGGATCTCGTTAGTCTAGATATAGAAGACGTTTGTCCAACGCCGTATCCCGTTAGTCTAGATATAGAAGACGGTTGTATAACGAGAGATCTCGTTAGTCTAGATATAGAAGACGGTTGTACAGACGGATCTCGTTAGTCTAGATATAGAAGACGGTTGTATAACGAGAGATCTCGTTAGTCTAGATATAGAAGACGGTTGTACAGACGGATCTCGTTAGTCTAGATACAGAAGACGGTTGTACAGACGGATCTCGTTAGTCTAGATATAGAAGACGGTTGTACAGACGGGTCTCGTTAGTCTAGATATAGATGACGGTTGTACAGACGGATCTCCTTAGTCTAGATATAGAAGAGGGTTGTATAACGAGAGATCTCGTTAGTCTAGATATAGAAGACGGTTGTACAGACGGGTCTCGTTAGTCTAGATATAGATGACGGTTGTACAGACGGATCTCATTAGTCTAGATATAGAAGACGGTTGTACAGATGGATCTCGTTAGTCTAGATATAGAAGACGGTTGTACAGACGGATCCCGTTAGTCTAGATATAGATGACGGTTGTACAGACGGATCTCCTTAGTCTAGATATAGAAGACGGTTGTACAGATGGATCTCGTTAGTCTAGATATAGAAGGCGGTTGTACAGACGGATCTCGTTAGTCTAGATATAGAAGACGGTTGTATAACGAGAGATCTCGTTAGTCTAGATATAGAAGACGGTTGTACAGACGGATCCCGTTAGTCTAGATATAGAAGACGGTTGTATAACGAGAGATATCGTTAGTCTAGATATAGAAGACGGTTGTACAGACGGATCTCGTTAGTCTAGATATAGAAGACGGTTGTACAGACGGATCTCGTTAGTCTAGATATAGAAGAGGGTTGTATAACGAGAGATCTCGTTAGTCTAGATATAGAAGACGGTTGTACAGACGGGTCTCGTTAGTCTAGATATAGATGACGGTTGTACAGACGGATCTCATTAGTCTAGATATAGAAGACGGTTGTTCAGACGGATCTCGTTAGTCTAGATATAGAAAACGGTTGTACAGACGGATCTCGTTAGTCTAGATATAGAAGACGGTTGTACAGACGGATCTCGTTAGTCTAGATATAGAAGACGGTTGTACAGACGGATCTCGTTAGTCTAGATATTGAAGACGTTTGTCCAACGACGTACCTCGTTAGTCTAGATATAGAAAACGGTTGTACAGACGGATCTCGTTAGTCTAGATATAGAAGACGGTTGTACAGACGGATCTCGTTAGTCTAGATATAGAAGACGGTTGTACAGACGGATCTCGTTTGTCTAGATATAGAAGACGGTTGTATAACGAGAGATCTCGTTAGTCTAGATATAGAAGACGGTTGTACAGACGGATCCCGTTAGTCTAGATATAGAAGACGGTTGTACAGACGGATCTCGTTAGTCTAGATATTGAAGACGTTTGTCCAACGACGTACCTCGTTAGTCTAGATATAGAAAACGGTTGTACAGACGGATCTCGTTAGTCTAGATATAGAAGACGGTTGTACAGACCGATCTCGTTAGTCTAGATATAGAAGACGGTTGTATAACGAGAGATCTCGTTAGTCTAGATATAGAAGACGGTTGTACAGACGGATCCCGTTAGTCTAGATATAGAAGACGGTTGTACAGACGGATCTCGTTAGTCTAGATATTGAAGACGTTTGTCCAACGACGTACCTCGTTAGTCTAGATATAGAAAACGGTTGTACAGACGGATCTCGTTAGTCTAGATATAGAAGACGGTTGTACAGACGGATCTCGTTAGTCTAGATATAGAAGACGGTTGTATAACGAGAGATCTCGTTAGTCTAGATATAGAAGACGGTTGTACAGACGGATCTCGTTAGTCTAGATATAGAAGACGGTTGTACAGACGGATCTCGTTAGTCTAGATATAGAAGACGGTTGTACAGACGGATCTCGTTAGTCTAGATATTGAAGACGTTTGTCCAACGACGTACCTCGTTAGTCTAGATATAGAAAACGGTTGTACAGACGGATCTCGTTAGTCTAGATATAGAAGACGGTTGTACAGACGGATCTCGTTAGTCTAGATATAGAAGACGGTTGTACAGACGGATCTCGTTTGTCTAGATATAGAAGACGGTTGTATAACGAGAGATCTCGTTAGTCTAGATATAGAAGACGGTTGTACAGACGGATCCCGTTAGTCTAGATATAGAAGACGGTTGTACAGACGGGTCTCGTTAGTCTAGATATAGAAGACGGTTGTACAGATGGATCTCGTTAGTCTAGATATAGAAGACGGTTGTACAGACGGATCTCGTTAGTCTAGATATAGAAGACGGTTGTATAACGAGAGATCTCGTTAGTCTAGATATAGAAGACGGTTGTACAGACGGATCCCGTTAGTCTAGATATAGAAGACGGTTGTATAACGAGAGATATCGTTAGTCTAGATATAGAAGACGGTTGTACAGACGGATCTCGTTAGTCTAGATATAGAAGACGGTTGTACAGACGGATCTCGTTAGTCTAGATATAGAAGACGGTTGTACAGACGGATCTCGTTAGTCTAGATATAGAAGACGTTTGTCCAACGACGTATCCCGTTAGTCTAGATATAGAAGACGGTTGTATAACGAGAGATCTCGTTAGTCTAGATATAGAAGACGGTTGTACAGACGGATCTCGTTAGTCTAGATATAGAAGACGGTTGTACAGACGGATCTCGTTAGTCAAGATATAGAAGACGGTTGTACAGACGGATCTCGTTAGTCTAGATATAGAAGACGTTTGTCCAACGCCGTATCCCGTTAGTCTAGATATAGAAGACGGTTGTACAGACGGGTCTCGTTAGTCTAGATATAGATGACGGTTGTACAGACGGATCTCATTAGTCTAGATATAGAAGACGGTTGTACAGATGGATCTCGTTAGTCTAGATATAGAAGACGGTTGTACAGACGGATCTCGTTAGTCTAGATATAGAAGACGGTTGTACAGACGGATCTCGTTAGTCTAGATATAGAAGACGGTTGTATAGACGGATCTCGTTAGTCTAGATATAGAAGACGGTTGTACAGACGGATCTCGTTAGTCTAGATATAGAAGAGGGTTGTATAACGAGAGATCTCGTTAGTCTAGATATAGAAGACGGTTGTACAGACGGGTCTCGTTAGTCTAGATATAGATGACGGTTGTACAGACGGATCTCATTAGTCTAGATATAGAAGACGGTTGTACAGATGGATCTCGTTAGTCTAGATATAGAAGACGGTTGTACAGACGGGTCTCGTTAGTCTAGATATAGATGACGGTTGTACAGACGGATCTCCTTAGTCTAGATATAGAAGACGGTTGTACAGATGGATCCCGTTAGTCTAGATATAGAAGACGGTTGTATAACGAGAGATATCGTTAGTCTAGATATAGAAGACGGTTGTACAGACGGATCTCGTTAGTCTAGATATAGAAGACGGTTGTACAGACGGATCTCGTTAGTCTAGATATAGAAGACGGTTGTACAGACGGATCTCGTTAGTCTAGATATAGAAGACGTTTGTCCAACGACGTATCCCGTTAGTCTAGATATAGAAGACGGTTGTATAACGAGTGATCTCGTTAGTCTAGATATAGAAGACGGTTGTACAGACGGATCTCGTTAGTCTAGATATAGAAGACGGTTGTACAGACGGATCTCGTTAGTCTAGATATAGAAGACGGTTGTTCAGACGGATCTCGTTAGTCTAGATATAGAAAACGGTTGTACAGACGGATCTCGTTAGTCTAGATATAGAAGACGGTTGTACAGACGGATCTCGTTAGTCTAGATATAGAAGACGTTTGTCCAACGTCGTATCCCGTTAGTCTAGATATAGAAGACGGTTGTACAGACGGATCTCGTTAGTCTCGATATAGAAAACGGTTGTACAGACGGATCGCGTTAGTCTAGATATAGAAGATGGTTGTACAACGACGTATCTCGTTAGTCTAGATATAGAAGGCGGTTGTACAGACGGATCTCGTTAGTCTAGATATAGAAGACGGTTGTACAGACGGATCTCATTAGTCTAGATATAGAAGACGGTTGTACAGACGGATCTCGTTAGTCTAGATATAGAAGACGGTTGTGCAGACGGATCTCGTTAGTCTAGATATAGAAGACGGTTGTACAGACGGATCTCGTTAGTCTAGATATAGAAGACGGTTGTACAGACGGATCTCGTTAGTCTAGATATAGAAGACGGTTGTACAGACGGATCTCGTTAGTCTAGATATAGAAGAGGGTTGTATAACGAGAGATCTCGTTAGTCTAGATATAGAAGACGGTTGTACAGACGGGTCTCGTTAGTCTAGATATAGATGACGGTTGTAAAGACGGATCTCATTAGTCTAGATATAGAAGACGGTTGTACAGACGGATCCCGTTAGTCTAGATATAGAAGACGGTTGTATAACGAGAGATATCGTTAGTCTAGATATAGAAGACGGTTGTACAGACGGATCTCGTTAGTCTAGATATAGAAGACGGTTGTACAGACGGATCTCGTTAGTCTAGATATAGAAGAGGGTTGTATAACGAGAGATCTCGTTAGTCTAGATATAGAAGACGGTTGTACAGACGGGTCTCGTTAGTCTAGATATAGATGACGGTTGTACAGACGGATCTCATTAGTCTAGATATAGAAGACGGTTGTTCAGACGGATCTCGTTAGTCTAGATATAGAAAACGGTTGTACAGACGGATCTCGTTAGTCTAGATATAGAAGACGGTTGTACAGACGGATCTCGTTAGTCTAGATATAGAAGACGTTTGTCCAACGTCGTATCCCGTTAGTCTAGATATAGAAGACGGTTGTACAGACGGATCTCGTTAGTCTCGATATAGAAAACGGTTGTACAGACGGATCGCGTTAGTCTAGATATAGAAGATGGTTGTACAACGACGTATCTCGTTAGTCTAGATATAGAAGGCGGTTGCACAGACGGATCTCGTTAGTCTAGATATAGAAGACGGTTGTACAGACGGATCTCGTTAGTCTAGATATTGAAGACGTTTGTCCAACGACGTACCTCGTTAGTCTAGATATAGAAAACGGTTGTACAGACGGATCTCGTTAGTCTAGATATAGAAGACGGTTGTACAGACGGATCTCGTTAGTCTAGATATAGAAGACGGTTGTACAGACGGATCTCGTTTGTCTAGATATAGAAGACGGTTGTATAACGAGAGATCTCGTTAGTCTAGATATAGAAGACGGTTGTACAGACGGATCCCGTTAGTCTAGATATAGAAGACGGTTGTACAGACGGATCTCGTTAGTCTAGATATTGAAGACGTTTGTCCAACGACGTACCTCGTTAGTCTAGATATAGAAAACGGTTGTACAGACGGATCTCGTTAGTCTAGATATAGAAGACGGTTGTACAGACCGATCTCGTTAGTCTAGATATAGAAGACGGTTGTATAACGAGAGATCTCGTTAGTCTAGATATAGAAGACGGTTGTACAGACGGATCCCGTTAGTCTAGATATAGAAGACGGTTGTACAGACGGATCTCGTTAGTCTAGATATTGAAGACGTTTGTCCAACGACGTACCTCGTTAGTCTAGATATAGAAAACGGTTGTACAGACGGATCTCGTTAGTCTAGATATAGAAGACGGTTGTACAGACGGATCTCGTTAGTCTAGATATAGAAGACGGTTGTATAACGAGAGATCTCGTTAGTCTAGATATAGAAGACGGTTGTACAGACGGATCTCGTTAGTCTAGATATAGAAGACGGTTGTACAGACGGATCTCGTTAGTCTAGATATAGAAGACGGTTGTACAGACGGATCTCGTTAGTCTAGATATTGAAGACGTTTGTCCAACGACGTACCTCGTTAGTCTAGATATAGAAAACGGTTGTACAGACGGATCTCGTTAGTCTAGATATAGAAGACGGTTGTACAGACGGATCTCGTTAGTCTAGATATAGAAGACGGTTGTACAGACGGATCTCGTTTGTCTAGATATAGAAGACGGTTGTATAACGAGAGATCTCGTTAGTCTAGATATAGAAGACGGTTGTACAGACGGATCCCGTTAGTCTAGATATAGAAGACGGTTGTACAGACGGGTCTCGTTAGTCTAGATATAGAAGACGGTTGTACAGATGGATCTCGTTAGTCTAGATATAGAAGACGGTTGTACAGACGGATCTCGTTAGTCTAGATATAGAAGACGGTTGTATAACGAGAGATCTCGTTAGTCTAGATATAGAAGACGGTTGTACAGACGGATCCCGTTAGTCTAGATATAGAAGACGGTTGTACAGATGGATCCCGTTAGTCTAGATATAGAAGACGGTTGTATAACGAGAGATATCGTTAGTCTAGATATAGAAGACGGTTGTACAGACGGATCTCGTTAGTCTAGATATAGAAGACGGTTGTACAGACGGATCTCGTTAGTCTAGATATAGAAGACGGTTGTACAGACGGATCTCGTTAGTCTAGATATAGAAGACGTTTGTCCAACGACGTATCCCGTTAGTCTAGATATAGAAGACGGTTGTATAACGAGAGATCTCGTTAGTCTAGATATAGAAGACGGTTGTACAGACGGATCTCGTTAGTCTAGATATAGAAGACGGTTGTACAGACGGATCTCGTTAGTCTAGATATAGAAGACGGTTGTTCAGACGGATCTCGTTAGTCTAGATATAGAAAACGGTTGTACAGACGGATCTCGTTAGTCTAGATATAGAAGACGGTTGTACAGACGGATCTCGTTAGTCTAGATATAGAAGACGTTTGTCCAACGTCGTATCCCGTTAGTCTAGATATAGAAGACGGTTGTACAGACGGATCTCGTTAGTCTCGATATAGAAAACGGTTGTACAGACGGATCGCGTTAGTCTAGATATAGAAGATGGTTGTACAACGACGTATCTCGTTAGTCTAGATATAGAAGGCGGTTGTACAGACGGATCTCGTTAGTCTAGATATAGAAGACGGTTGTACAGACGGATCTCATTAGTCTAGATATAGAAGACGGTTGTACAGACGGATCTCGTTAGTCTAGATATAGAAGACGGTTGTGCAGACGGATCTCGTTAGTCTAGATATAGAAGACGGTTGTACAGACGGATCTCGTTAGTCTAGATATAGAAGACGGTTGTACAGACGGATCTCGTTAGTCTGGATATAGAAGACGGTTGTACAGACGGGTCTCGTTAGTCTAGATATAGATGACGGTTGTAAAGACGGATCTCATTAGTCTAGATATAGAAGACGGTTGTACAGACGGATCCCGTTAGTCTAGATATAGAAGACGGTTGTATAACGAGAGATATCGTTAGTCTAGATATAGAAGACGGTTGTACAGACGGATCTCGTTAGTCTAGATATAGAAGACGGTTGTACAGACGGATCTCGTTAGTCTAGATATAGAAGAGGGTTGTATAACGAGAGATCTCGTTAGTCTAGATATAGAAGACGGTTGTACAGACGGGTCTCGTTAGTCTAGATATAGATGACGGTTGTACAGACGGATCTCATTAGTCTAGATATAGAAGACGGTTGTTCAGACGGATCTCGTTAGTCTAGATATAGAAAACGGTTGTACAGACGGATCTCGTTAGTCTAGATATAGAAGACGGTTGTACAGACGGATCTCGTTAGTCTAGATATAGAAGACGTTTGTCCAACGTCGTATCCCGTTAGTCTAGATATAGAAGACGGTTGTACAGACGGATCTCGTTAGTCTCGATATAGAAAACGGTTGTACAGACGGATCGCGTTAGTCTAGATATAGAAGATGGTTGTACAACGACGTATCTCGTTAGTCTAGATATAGAAGGCGGTTGCACAGACGGATCTCGTTAGTCTAGATATAGAAGACGGTTGTACAGACGGATCTCGTTAGTCTAGATATTGAAGACGTTTGTCCAACGACGTACCTCGTTAGTCTAGATATAGAAAACGGTTGTACAGACGGATCTCGTTAGTCTAGATATAGAAGACGGTTGTACAGACGGATCTCGTTAGTCTAGATATAGAAGACGGTTGTACAGACGGATCTCGTTTGTCTAGATATAGAAGACTGTTGTATAACGAGAGATCTCGTTAGTCTAGATATAGAAGACGGTTGTACAGACGGATCCCGTTAGTCTAGATATAGAAGACGGTTGTACAGACGGATCTCGTTAGTCTAGATATTGAAGACGTTTGTCCAACGACGTACCTCGTTAGTCTAGATATAGAAAACGGTTGTACAGACGGATCTCGTTAGTCTAGATATAGAAGACGGTTGTACAGACCGATCTCGTTAGTCTAGATATAGAAGACGGTTGTATAACGAGAGATCTCGTTAGTCTAGATATAGAAGACGGTTGTACAGACGGATCCCGTTAGTCTAGATATAGAAGACGGTTGTACAGACGGATCTCGTTAGTCTAGATATTGAAGACGTTTGTCCAACGACGTACCTCGTTAGTCTAGATATAGAAAACGGTTGTACAGACGGATCTCGTTAGTCTAGATATAGAAGACGGTTGTACAGACGGATCTCGTTAGTCTAGATATAGAAGACGGTTGTATAACGAGAGATCTCGTTAGTCTAGATATAGAAGACGGTTGTACAGACGGATCTCGTTAGTCTAGATATAGAAGACGGTTGTACAGACGGATCTCGTTAGTCTAGATATAGAAGACGGTTGTACAGACGGATCTCGTTAGTCTAGATATTGAAGACGTTTGTCCAACGACGTACCTCGTTAGTCTAGATATAGAAAACGGTTGTACAGACGGATCTCGTTAGTCTAGATATAGAAGACGGTTGTACAGACGGATCTCGTTAGTCTAGATATAGAAGACGGTTGTACAGACGGATCTCGTTTGTCTAGATATAGAAGACGGTTGTATAACGAGAGATCTCGTTAGTCTAGATATAGAAGACGGTTGTACAGACGGATCCCGTTAGTCTAGATATAGAAGACGGTTGTACAGACGGGTCTCGTTAGTCTAGATATAGAAGACGGTTGTACAGATGGATCTCGTTAGTCTAGATATAGAAGACGGTTGTACAGACGGATCTCGTTAGTCTAGATATAGAAGACGGTTGTATAACGAGAGATCTCGTTAGTCTAGATATAGAAGACGGTTGTACAGACGGATCCCGTTAGTCTAGATATAGAAGACTGTTGTACAGATGGATCCCGTTAGTCTAGATATAGAAGACGGTTGTATAACGAGAGATATCGTTAGTCTAGATATAGAAGACGGTTGTACAGACGGATCTCGTTAGTCTAGATATAGAAGACGGTTGTACAGACGGATCTCGTTAGTCTAGATATAGAAGACGGTTGTACAGACGGATCTCGTTAGTCTAGATATAGAAGACGTTTGTCCAACGACGTATCCCGTTAGTCTAGATATAGAAGACGGTTGTATAACGAGAGATCTCGTTAGTCTAGATATAGAAGACGGTTGTACAGACGGATCTCGTTAGTCTAGATATAGAAGACGGTTGTACAGACGGATCTCGTTAGTCTAGATATAGAAGACGGTTGTTCAGACGGATCTCGTTAGTCTAGATATAGAAAACGGTTGTACAGACGGATCTCGTTAGTCTAGATATAGAAGACGGTTGTACAGACGGATCTCGTTAGTCTAGATATAGAAGACGTTTGTCCAACGTCGTATCCCGTTAGTCTAGATATAGAAGACGGTTGTACAGACGGATCTCGTTAGTCTCGATATAGAAAACGGTTGTACAGACGGATCGCGTTAGTCTAGATATAGAAGATGGTTGTACAACGACGTATCTCGTTAGTCTAGATATAGAAGGCGGTTGTACAGACGGATCTCGTTAGTCTAGATATAGAAGACGGTTGTACAGACGGATCTCATTAGTCTAGATATAGAAGACGGTTGTACAGACGGATCTCGTTAGTCTAGATATAGAAGACGGTTGTGCAGACGGATCTCGTTAGTCTAGATATAGAAGACGGTTGTACAGACGGATCTCGTTAGTCTAGATATAGAAGACGGTTGTACAGACGGATCTCGTTAGTCTGGATATAGAAGACGGTTGTACAGACGGATCTCGTTAGTCTAGATATAGAAGAGGGTTGTATAACGAGAGATCTCGTTAGTCTAGATATAGAAGACGGTTGTACAGACGGGTCTCGTTAGTCTAGATATAGATGACGGTTGTAAAGACGGATCTCATTAGTCTAGATATAGAAGACGGTTGTACAGATGGATCTCGTTAGTCTAGATATAGAAGACGGTTGTACAGACGGGTCTCGTTAGTCTAGATATAGATGACGGTTGTACAGACGGATCTCCTTAGTCTAGATATAGAAGACGGTTGTACAGATGGATCTCGTTAGTCTAGATATAGAAGACGGTTGTACAGACGGATCTCGTTAGTCTAGATATAGAAGACGGTTGTACAGACGGATCCCGTTAGTCTAGATATAGAAGACGGTTGTATAACGAGAGATATCGTTAGTCTAGATATAGAAGACGGTTGTACAGACGGATCTCGTTAGTCTAGATATAGAAGACGGTTGTACAGACGGATCTCGTTAGTCTAGATATAGAAGACGGTTGTATAACGAGAGATCTCGTTAGTCTAGATATAGAAGACGGTTGTACAGACGGATCCCGTTAGTCTAGATATAGAAGACGGTTGTACAGACGGATCTCGTTTGTCTAGATATTGAAGACGTTTGTCCAACGACGTACCTCGTTAGTCTAGATATAGAAAACGGTTGTACAGACGGATCTCGTTAGTCTAGATATAGAAGACGGTTGTACAGACGGATCTCGTTAGTCTAGATATAGAAGACGGTTGTATAACGAGAGATCTCGTTAGTCTAGATATAGAAGACGGTTGTACAGACGGATCCCGTTAGTCTAGATATAGAAGACGGTTGTACAGACGGATCTCGTTAGTCCAGATATTGAAGACGTTTGTCCAACGACGTACCTCGTTAGTCTAGATATAGAAAACGGTTGTACAGACGGATCTCGTTAGTCTAGATATAGAAGACGGTTGTACAGACGGATCTCGTTAGTCTAGATATAGAAGACGGTTGTATAACGAGAGATCTCGTTAGTCTAGATATAGAAGACGGTTGTACAGACGGATCTCGTTAGTCTAGATATAGAAGACGGTTGTACAGACGGATCTCGTTAGTCTAGATATAGAAGACGGTTGTACAGACGGATCTCGTTAGTCTAGATATAGAAGACGGTTGTGCAGACGGATCTCGTTAGTCTAGATATAGAAGACGTTTGTCCAACGTCGTATCCCGTTAGTCTAGATATAGAAGACGGTTGTACAGACGGATCTCGTTAGTCTCGATATAGAAAACGGTTGTACAGACGGATCGCGTTAGTCTAGATATAGAAGATGGTTGTACAACGACGTATCTCGTTAGTCTAGATATAGAAGGCGGTTGTACAGACGGATCTCGTTAGTCTAGATATAGAAGACGGTTGTACAGACGGATCTCATTAGTCTAGATATAGAAGACGGTTGTACAGACGGATCTCGTTAGTCTAGATATAGAAGACGGTTGTGCAGACGGATCTCGTTAGTCTAGATATAGAAGACGGTTGTACAGACGGATCTCGTTAGTCTAGATATAGAAGACGGTTGTACAGACGGATCTCGTTAGTCTAGATATAGAAGACGGTTGTACAGACGGATCTCGTTAGTCTAGATATAGAAGAGGGTTGTATAACGAGAGATCTCGTTAGTCTAGATATAGAAGACGGTTGTACAGACGGGTCTCGTTAGTCTAGATATAGATGACGGTTGTAAAGACGGATCTCATTAGTCTAGATATAGAAGACGGTTGTACAGACGGATCCCGTTAGTCTAGATATAGAAGACGGTTGTATAACGAGAGATATCGTTAGTCTAGATATAGAAGACGGTTGTACAGACGGATCTCGTTAGTCTAGATATAGAAGACGGTTGTACAGACGGATCTCGTTAGTCTAGATATAGAAGAGGGTTGTATAACGAGAGATCTCGTTAGTCTAGATATAGAAGACGGTTGTACAGACGGGTCTCGTTAGTCTAGATATAGATGACGGTTGTACAGACGGATCTCATTAGTCTAGATATAGAAGACGGTTGTTCAGACGGATCTCGTTAGTCTAGATATAGAAAACGGTTGTACAGACGGATCTCGTTAGTCTAGATATAGAAGACGGTTGTACAGACGGATCTCGTTAGTCTAGATATAGAAGACGTTTGTCCAACGTCGTATCCCGTTAGTCTAGATATAGAAGACGGTTGTACAGACGGATCTCGTTAGTCTCGATATAGAAAACGGTTGTACAGACGGATCGCGTTAGTCTAGATATAGAAGATGGTTGTACAACGACGTATCTCGTTAGTCTAGATATAGAAGGCGGTTGTACAGACGGATCTCGTTAGTCTAGATATAGAAGACGGTTGTACAGACGGATCTCGTTAGTCTAGATATTGAAGACGTTTGTCCAACGACGTACCTCGTTAGTCTAGATATAGAAAACGGTTGTACAGACGGATCTCGTTAGTCTAGATATAGAAGACGGTTGTACAGACGGATCTCGTTAGTCTAGATATAGAAGACGGTTGTACAGACGGATCTCGTTTGTCTAGATATAGAAGACGGTTGTATAACGAGAGATCTCGTTAGTCTAGATATAGAAGACGGTTGTACAGACGGATCCCGTTAGTCTAGATATAGAAGACGGTTGTACAGACGGATCTCGTTAGTCTAGATATTGAAGACGTTTGTCCAACGACGTACCTCGTTAGTCTAGATATAGAAAACGGTTGTACAGACGGATCTCGTTAGTCTAGATATAGAAGACGGTTGTACAGACCGATCTCGTTAGTCTAGATATAGAAGACGGTTGTATAACGAGAGATCTCGTTAGTCTAGATATAGAAGACGGTTGTACAGACGGATCCCGTTAGTCTAGATATAGAAGACGGTTGTACAGACGGATCTCGTTAGTCTAGATATTGAAGACGTTTGTCCAACGACGTACCTCGTTAGTCTAGATATAGAAAACGGTTGTACAGACGGATCTCGTTAGTCTAGATATAGAAGACGGTTGTACAGACGGATCTCGTTAGTCTAGATATAGAAGACGGTTGTATAACGAGAGATCTCGTTAGTCTAGATATAGAAGACGGTTGTACAGACGGATCTCGTTAGTCTAGATATAGAAGACGGTTGTACAGACGGATCTCGTTAGTCTAGATATAGAAGACGGTTGTACAGACGGATCTCGTTAGTCTAGATATTGAAGACGTTTGTCCAACGACGTACCTCGTTAGTCTAGATATAGAAAACGGTTGTACAGACGGATCTCGTTAGTCTAGATATAGAAGACGGTTGTACAGACGGATCTCGTTAGTCTAGATATAGAAGACGGTTGTACAGACGGATCTCGTTTGTCTAGATATAGAAGACGGTTGTATAACGAGAGATCTCGTTAGTCTAGATATAGAAGACGGTTGTACAGACGGATCCCGTTAGTCTAGATATAGAAGACGGTTGTACAGACGGGTCTCGTTAGTCTAGATATAGAAGACGGTTGTACAGATGGATCTCGTTAGTCTAGATATAGAAGACGGTTGTACAGACGGATCTCGTTAGTCTAGATATAGAAGACGGTTGTATAACGAGAGATCTCGTTAGTCTAGATATAGAAGACGGTTGTACAGACGGATCCCGTTAGTCTAGATATAGAAGACGGTTGTACAGATGGATCCCGTTAGTCTAGATATAGAAGACGGTTGTATAACGAGAGATATCGTTAGTCTAGATATAGAAGACGGTTGTACAGACGGATCTCGTTAGTCTAGATATAGAAGACGGTTGTACAGACGGATCTCGTTAGTCTAGATATAGAAGACGGTTGTACAGACGGATCTCGTTAGTCTAGATATAGAAGACGTTTGTCCAACGACGTATCCCGTTAGTCTAGATATAGAAGACGGTTGTATAACGAGAGATCTCGTTAGTCTAGATATAGAAGACGGTTGTACAGACGGATCTCGTTAGTCTAGATATAGAAGACGGTTGTACAGACGGATCTCGTTAGTCTAGATATAGAAGACGGTTGTTCAGACGGATCTCGTTAGTCTAGATATAGAAAACGGTTGTACAGACGGATCTCGTTAGTCTAGATATAGAAGACGGTTGTACAGACGGATCTCGTTAGTCTAGATATAGAAGACGTTTGTCCAACGTCGTATCCCGTTAGTCTAGATATAGAAGACGGTTGTACAGACGGATCTCGTTAGTCTCGATATAGAAAACGGTTGTACAGACGGATCGCGTTAGTCTAGATATAGAAGATGGTTGTACAACGACGTATCTCGTTAGTCTAGATATAGAAGGCGGTTGTACAGACGGATCTCGTTAGTCTAGATATAGAAGACGGTTGTACAGACGGATCTCATTAGTCTAGATATAGAAGACGGTTGTACAGACGGATCTCGTTAGTCTAGATATAGAAGACGGTTGTGCAGACGGATCTCGTTAGTCTAGATATAGAAGACGGTTGTACAGACGGATCTCGTTAGTCTAGATATAGAAGACGGTTGTACAGACGGATCTCGTTAGTCTAGATATAGAAGACGGTTGTACAGACGGATCTCGTTAGTCTAGATATAGAAGAGGGTTGTATAACGAGAGATCTCGTTAGTCTAGATATAGAAGACGGTTGTACAGACGGGTCTCGTTAGTCTAGATATAGATGACGGTTGTAAAGACGGATCTCATTAGTCTAGATATAGAAGACGGTTGTACAGATGGATCTCGTTAGTCTAGATATAGAAGACGGTTGTACAGACGGGTCTCGTTAGTCTAGATATAGATGACGGTTGTACAGACGGATCTCCTTAGTCTAGATATAGAAGACGGTTGTACAGATGGATCTCGTTAGTCTAGATATAGAAGACGGTTGTACAGACGGATCTCGTTAGTCTAGATATAGAAGACGGTTGTACAGACGGATCCCGTTAGTCTAGATATAGAAGACGGTTGTATAACGAGAGATATCGTTAGTCTAGATATAGAAGACGGTTGTACAGACGGATCTCGTTAGTCTAGATATAGAAGACGGTTGTACAGACGGATCTCGTTAGTCTAGATATAGAAGACGGTTGTATAACGAGAGATCTCGTTAGTCTAGATATAGAAGACGGTTGTACAGACGGATCCCGTTAGTCTAGATATAGAAGACGGTTGTACAGACGGATCTCGTTTGTCTAGATATTGAAGACGTTTGTCCAACGACGTACCTCGTTAGTCTAGATATAGAAAACGGTTGTACAGACGGATCTCGTTAGTCTAGATATAGAAGACGGTTGTACAGACGGATCTCGTTAGTCTAGATATAGAAGACGGTTGTATAACGAGAGATCTCGTTAGTCTAGATATAGAAGACGGTTGTACAGACGGATCCCGTTAGTCTAGATATAGAAGACGGTTGTACAGACGGATCTCGTTAGTCCAGATATTGAAGACGTTTGTCCAACGACGTACCTCGTTAGTCTAGATATAGAAAACGGTTGTACAGACGGATCTCGTTAGTCTAGATATAGAAGACGGTTGTACAGACGGATCTCGTTAGTCTAGATATAGAAGACGGTTGTATAACGAGAGATCTCGTTAGTCTAGATATAGAAGACGGTTGTACAGACGGATCTCGTTAGTCTAGATATAGAAGACGGTTGTACAGACGGATCTCGTTAGTCTAGATATAGAAGACGGTTGTACAGACGGGTCTCGTTAGTCTAGATATAGATGACGGTTGTACAGACGGATCTCCTTAGTCTAGATATAGAAGACGGTTGTACAGATGGATCTCGTTAGTCTAGATATAGAAGACGGTTGTACAGACGGATCTCGTTAGTCTAGATATAGAAGACGGTTGTACAGACGGATCCCGTTAGTCTAGATATAGAAGACGGTTGTATAACGAGAGATATCGTTAGTCTAGATATAGAAGACGGTTGTACAGACGGATCTCGTTAGTCTAGATATAGAAGACGGTTGTACAGACGGATCTCGTTAGTCTAGATATAGAAGACGGTTGTATAACGAGAGATCTCGTTAGTCTAGATATAGAAGACGGTTGTACAGACGGATCCCGTTAGTCTAGATATAGAAGACGGTTGTACAGACGGATCTCGTTTGTCTAGATATTGAAGACGTTTGTCCAACGACGTACCTCGTTAGTCTAGATATAGAAAACGGTTGTACAGACGGATCTCGTTAGTCTAGATATAGAAGACGGTTGTACAGACGGATCTCGTTAGTCTAGATATAGAAGACGGTTGTATAACGAGAGATCTCGTTAGTCTAGATATAGAAGACGGTTGTACAGACGGATCCCGTTAGTCTAGATATAGAAGACGGTTGTACAGACGGATCTCGTTAGTCCAGATATTGAAGACGTTTGTCCAACGACGTACCTCGTTAGTCTAGATATAGAAAACGGTTGTACAGACGGATCTCGTTAGTCTAGATATAGAAGACGGTTGTACAGACGGATCTCGTTAGTCTAGATATAGAAGACGGTTGTGCAGACGGATCTCGTTAGTCTAGATATAGAAGACGGTTGTACAGACGGATCTCGTTAGTCTAGATATAGAAGACGGTTGTACAGACGGATCTCGTTAGTCTAGATATAGAAGACGGTTGTACAGACGGATCTCGTTAGTCTAGATATAGAAGAGGGTTGTATAACGAGAGATCTCGTTAGTCTAGATATAGAAGACGGTTGTACAGACGGGTCTCGTTAGTCTAGATATAGATGACGGTTGTAAAGACGGATCTCATTAGTCTAGATATAGAAGACGGTTGTACAGATGGATCTCGTTAGTCTAGATATAGAAGACGGTTGTACAGACGGGTCTCGTTAGTCTAGATATAGATGACGGTTGTACAGACGGATCTCCTTAGTCTAGATATAGAAGACGGTTGTACAGATGGATCTCGTTAGTCTAGATATAGAAGACGGTTGTACAGACGGATCTCGTTAGTCTAGATATAGAAGACGGTTGTACAGACGGATCCCGTTAGTCTAGATATAGAAGACGGTTGTATAACGAGAGATATCGTTAGTCTAGATATAGAAGACGGTTGTACAGACGGATCTCGTTAGTCTAGATATAGAAGACGGTTGTACAGACGGATCTCGTTAGTCTAGATATAGAAGACGGTTGTATAACGAGAGATCTCGTTAGTCTAGATATAGAAGACGGTTGTACAGACGGATCCCGTTAGTCTAGATATAGAAGACGGTTGTACAGACGGATCTCGTTTGTCTAGATATTGAAGACGTTTGTCCAACGACGTACCTCGTTAGTCTAGATATAGAAAACGGTTGTACAGACGGATCTCGTTAGTCTAGATATAGAAGACGGTTGTACAGACGGATCTCGTTAGTCTAGATATAGAAGACGGTTGTATAACGAGAGATCTCGTTAGTCTAGATATAGAAGACGGTTGTACAGACGGATCCCGTTAGTCTAGATATAGAAGACGGTTGTACAGACGGATCTCGTTAGTCCAGATATTGAAGACGTTTGTCCAACGACGTACCTCGTTAGTCTAGATATAGAAAACGGTTGTACCGACGGATCTCGTTAGTCTAGATATAGAAGACGGTTGTACAGACGGATCTCGTTAGTCTAGATATAGAAGACGGTTGTATAACGAGAGATCTCGTTAGTCTAGATATAGAAGACGGTTGTACAGACGGATCTCGTTAGTCTAGATATAGAAGACGGTTGTACAGACGGATCTCGTTAGTCTAGATATAGAAGACGGTTGTACAGACGGATCTCGTTAGTCTAGATATAGAAGACGGTTGTACAGACGGGTCTCGTTAGTCTAGATATAGATGACGGTTGTACAGACGGATCTCCTTAGTCTAGATATAGAAGACGGTTGTACAGAGGGATCTCGTTAGTCTAGATATAGAAGACGGTTGTACGTGCGGATCTCGTTAGTCTAGATATAGAAGACGGTTGTATAACGAGAGATCTCGTTGGTCTAGATATAGAAGACGGTTGTACAGACGGATCCCGTTAGTCTAGATATAGAAGACGGTTGTACAGACGGATCTCGTTAGTCTAGATATAGAAGACGGTTGTACAGACGGATCTCGTTAGTCTAGATACAGAAGACGTTTGTCCAACGACGTATCCCGTTAGTCTAGATATAGAAGACGGTTGTATAACGAGAGATCTCGTTAGTCTAGATATAGAAGACGGTTGTACAGACGGATCTCGTTAGTCTAGATATAGAAGACGGTTGTACAGACGGATCTCGTTAGTCTAGATATAGAAGACGGTTGTACAGACGGATCTCGTTAGTCTAGATATAGAAGACGGTTGTACAGACGGATCTCGTTAGTCTAGATATAGAAGAGGGTTGTATAACGAGAGATCTGGTTAGTCTAGATATAGAAGACGGTTGTACAGACGGGTCTCGTTAGTCTAGATATAGATGACGGTTGTACAGACGGGTCTCGTTAGTCTAGATATAGATGACGGTTGTACAGACGGATCTCATTAGTCTAGATATAGAAGACGGTTGTGCAGACGGATCTCGTTAGTCTAGATATAGAAGACGGTTGTACAGACGGATCTCGTTAGTCTAGATATAGAAGACGGTTGTACAGACGGATCTCGTTAGTCTAGATATAGAAGACGGTTGTACAGACGGATCTCGTTAGTCTAGATATAGAAGAGGGTTGTATAACGAGAGATCTCGTTAGTCTAGATATAGAAGACGGTTGTACAGACGGGTCTCGTTAGTCTAGATATAGATGACGGTTGTACAGACGGATCTCATTAGTCTAGATATAGAAGACGGTTGTACAGACGGATCTCGTTAGTCTAGATATAGAAGACGGTTGTACAGACGGATCTCGTTAGTCTAGATATAGAAGAGGGTTGTATAACGAGAGATCTCGTTAGTCTAGATATAGAAGACGGTTGTACAGACGGGTCTCGTTAGTCTAGATATAGATGACGGTTGTACAGACGGATCTCATTAGTCTAGATATAGAAGACGGTTGTTCAGACGGATCTCGTTAGTCTAGATATAGAAAACGGTTGTACAGACGGATCTCGTTAGTCTAGATATAGAAGACGGTTGTACAGACGGATCTCGTTAGTCTAGATATAGAAGACGTTTGTCCAACGTCGTATCCCGTTAGTCTAGATATAGAAGACGGTTGTACAGACGGATCTCGTTAGTCTCGATATAGAAAACGGTTGTACAGACGGATCGCGTTAGTCTAGATATAGAAGATGGTTGTACAACGACGTATCTCGTTAGTCTAGATATAGAAGGCGGTTGTACAGACGGATCTCGTTAGTCTAGATATAGAAGACGGTTGTACAGACGGATCTCATTAGTCTAGATATAGAAGACGGTTGTACAGACGGATCTCGTTAGTATAGATATAGAAGACGGTTGTGCAGACGGATCTCGTTAGTCTAGATATAGAAGACGGTTGTACAGACGGATCTCGTTAGTCTAGATATAGAAGACGGTTGTACAGACGGATCTCGTTAGTCTAGATATAGAAGACGGTTGTGCAGACGGATCTCGTTAGTCTAGATATAGAAGACGGTTGTACAGACGGATCTCGTTAGTCTAGATATAGAAGACGGTTGTACAGACGGATCTCGTTAGTCTAGATATAGAAGACGGTTGTACAGACGGATCTCGTTAGTCTAGATATAGAAGAGGGTTGTATAACGAGAGATCTCGTTAGTCTAGATATAGAAGACGGTTGTACAGACGGGTCTCGTTAGTCTAGATATAGATGACGGTTGTACAGACGGATCTCATTAGTCTAGATATAGAAGACGGTTGTACAGATGGATCTCGTTAGTCTAGATATAGAAGACGGTTGTACAGACGGGTCTCGTTAGTCTAGATATAGATGACGGTTGTACAGACGGATCTCCTTAGTCTAGATATAGAAGACGGTTGTACAGATGGATCTCGTTAGTCTAGATATAGAAGGCGGTTGTACAGACGGATCTCGTTAGTCTAGATATAGAAGACGGTTGTATAACGAGAGATCTCGTTAGTCTAGATATAGAAGACGGTTGTACAGACGGATCCCGTTAGTCTAGATATAGAAGACGGTTGTATAACGAGAGATATCGTTAGTCTAGATATAGAAGACGGTTGTACAGACGGATCTCGTTAGTCTAGATATAGAAGACGGTTGTACAGACGGATCTCGTTAGTCTAGATATAGAAGAGGGTTGTATAACGAGAGATCTCGTTAGTCTAGATATAGAAGACGGTTGTACAGACGGGTCTCGTTAGTCTAGATATAGATGGCGGTTGTACAGACGGATCTCATTAGTCTAGATATAGAAGACGGTTGTTCAGACGGATCTCGTTAGTCTAGATATAGAAAACGGTTGTACAGACGGATCTCGTTAGTCTAGATATAGAAGACGGTTGTACAGACGGATCTCGTTAGTCTAGATATAGAAGACGTTTGTCCAACGTCGTATCCCGTTAGTCTAGATATAGAAGACGGTTGTACAGACGGATCTCGTTAGTCTCGATATAGAAAACGGTTGTACAGACGGATCGCGTTAGTCTAGATATAGAAGATGGTTGTACAACGACGTATCTCGTTAGTCTAGATATAGAAGGCGGTTGTACAGACGGATCTCGTTAGTCTAGATATAGAAGACGGTTGTACAGACGGATCTCATTAGTCTAGATATAGAAGACGGTTGTACAGACGGATCTCGTTAGTCTAGATATAGAAGACGGTTGTGCAGACGGATCTCGTTAGTCTAGATATAGAAGACGGTTGTACAGACGGATCTCGTTAGTCTAGATATAGAAGACGGTTGTACAGACGGATCTCGTTAGTCTAGATATAGAAGACGGTTGTACAGACGGATCTCGTTAGTCTAGATATAGAAGAGGGTTGTATAACGAGAGATCTCGTTAGTCTAGATATAGAAGACGGTTGTACAGACGGGTCTCGTTAGTCTAGATATAGATGACGGTTGTACAGACGGATCTCATTAGTCTAGATATAGAAGACGGTTGTACAGATGGATCTCGTTAGTCTAGATATAGAAGACGGTTGTACAGACGGGTCTCGTTAGTCTAGATATAGATGACGGTTGTACAGACGGATCTCCTTAGTCTAGATATAGAAGACGGTTGTACAGATGGATCTCGTTAGTCTAGATATAGAAGGCGGTTGTACAGACGGATCTCGTTAGTCTAGATATAGAAGACGGTTGTATAACGAGAGATCTCGTTAGTCTAGATATAGAAGACGGTTGTACAGACGGATCCCGTTAGTCTAGATATAGAAGACGGTTGTATAACGAGAGATATCGTTAGTCTAGATATAGAAGACGGTTGTACAGACGGATCTCGTTAGTCTAGATATAGAAGACGGTTGTACAGACGGATCTCGTTAGTCTAGATATAGAAGACGGTTGTACAGACGGATCTCGTTAGTCTAGATATAGAAGACGGTTGTACAGACGGATCTCGTTAGTCTAGATATAGAAGACGTTTGTCCAACGACGTATCCCGTTAGTCTAGATATAGAAGACGGTTGTATAACGAGAGATCTCGTTAGTCTAGATATAGAAGACGGTTGTACAGACGGATCTCGTTAGTCTAGATATAGAAGACGGTTGTACAGACGGATCTCGTTAGTCAAGATATAGAAGACGGTTGTACAGACGGATCTCGTTAGTCTAGATATAGAAGACGTTTGTCCAACGCCGTATCCCGTTAGTCTAGATATAGAAGACGGTTGTATAACGAGAGATCTCGTTAGTCTAGATATAGAAGACGGTTGTACAGACGGATCTCGTTAGTCTAGATATAGAAGACGGTTGTATAACGAGAGATCTCGTTAGTCTAGATATAGAAGACGGTTGTACAGACGGATCTCGTTAGTCTAGATATAGAAGACGGTTGTACAGACGGATCTCGTTAGTCTAGATATAGAAGACGGTTGTACAGACGGGTCTCGTTAGTCTAGATATAGATGACGGTTGTACAGACGGATCTCCTTAGTCTAGATATAGAAGAGGGTTGTATAACGAGAGATCTCGTTAGTCTAGATATAGAAGACGGTTGTACAGACGGGTCTCGTTAGTCTAGATATAGATGACGGTTGTACAGACGGATCTCATTAGTCTAGATATAGAAGACGGTTGTACAGATGGATCTCGTTAGTCTAGATATAGAAGACGGTTGTACAGACGGATCCCGTTAGTCTAGATATAGATGACGGTTGTACAGACGGATCTCCTTAGTCTAGATATAGAAGACGGTTGTACAGATGGATCTCGTTAGTCTAGATATAGAAGGCGGTTGTACAGACGGATCTCGTTAGTCTAGATATAGAAGACGGTTGTATAACGAGAGATCTCGTTAGTCTAGATATAGAAGACGGTTGTACAGACGGATCCCGTTAGTCTAGATATAGAAGACGGTTGTATAACGAGAGATATCGTTAGTCTAGATATAGAAGACGGTTGTACAGACGGATCCCGTTAGTCTAGATATAGAAGACGGTTGTACAGACGGATCTCGTTAGTCTAGATATTGAAGACGTTTGTCCAACGACGTACCTCGTTAGTCTAGATATAGAAAACGGTTGTACAGACGGATCTCGTTAGTCTAGATATAGAAGACGGTTGTACAGACCGATCTCGTTAGTCTAGATATAGAAGACGGTTGTATAACGAGAGATCTCGTTAGTCTAGATATAGAAGACGGTTGTACAGACGGATCCCGTTAGTCTAGATATAGAAGACGGTTGTACAGACGGATCTCGTTAGTCTAGATATTGAAGACGTTTGTCCAACGACGTACCTCGTTAGTCTAGATATAGAAAACGGTTGTACAGACGGATCTCGTTAGTCTAGATATAGAAGACGGTTGTACAGACGGATCTCGTTAGTCTAGATATAGAAGACGGTTGTATAACGAGAGATCTCGTTAGTCTAGATATAGAAGACGGTTGTACAGACGGATCTCGTTAGTCTAGATATAGAAGAGGGTTGTATAACGAGAGATCTCGTTAGTCTAGATATAGAAGACGGTTGTACAGACGGGTCTCGTTAGTCTAGATATAGATGACGGTTGTACAGACGGATCTCATTAGTCTAGATATAGAAGACGGTTGTTCAGACGGATCTCGTTAGTCTAGATATAGAAAACGGTTGTACAGACGGATCTCGTTAGTCTAGATATAGAAGACGGTTGTACAGACGGATCTCGTTAGTCTAGATATAGAAGACGTTTGTCCAACGTCGTATCCCGTTAGTCTAGATATAGAAGACGGTTGTACAGACGGATCTCGTTAGTCTCGATATAGAAAACGGTTGTACAGACGGATCGCGTTAGTCTAGATATAGAAGATGGTTGTACAACGACGTATCTCGTTAGTCTAGATATAGAAGGCGGTTGTACAGACGGATCTCGTTAGTCTAGATATAGAAGACGGTTGTACAGACGGATCTCATTAGTCTAGATATAGAAGACGGTTGTACAGACGGATCTCGTTAGTATAGATATAGAAGACGGTTGTGCAGACGGATCTCGTTAGTCTAGATATAGAAGACGCTTGTACAGACGGATCTCGTTAGTCTAGATATAGAAGACGGTTGTACAGACGGATCTCGTTAGTCTAGATATAGAAGACGGTTGTGCAGACGGATCTCGTTAGTCTAGATATAGAAGACGGTTGTACAGACGGATCTCGTTAGTCTAGATATAGAAGACGGTTGTACAGACGGATCTCGTTAGTCTAGATATAGAAGACGGTTGTACAGACGGATCTCGTTAGTCTAGATATAGAAGAGGGTTGTATAACGAGAGATCTCGTTAGTCTAGATATAGAAGACGGTTGTACAGACGGGTCTCGTTAGTCTAGATATAGATGACGGTTGTACAGACGGATCTCATTAGTCTAGATATAGAAGACGGTTGTACAGATGGATCTCGTTAGTCTAGATATAGAAGACGGTTGTACAGACGGGTCTCGTTAGTCTAGATATAGATGACGGTTGTACATACGGATCTCCTTAGTCTAGATATAGAAGACGGTTGTACAGATGGATCTCGTTAGTCTAGATATAGAAGGCGGTTGTACAGACGGATCTCGTTAGTCTAGATATAGAAGACGGTTGTATAACGAGAGATCTCGTTAGTCTAGATATAGAAGACGGTTGTACAGACGGATCCCGTTAGTCTAGATATAGAAGACGGTTGTATAACGAGAGATATCGTTAGTCTAGATATAGAAGACGGTTGTACAGACGGATCTCGTTAGTCTAGATATAGAAGACGGTTGTACAGACGGATCTCGTTAGTCTAGATATAGAAGAGGGTTGTATAACGAGAGATCTCGTTAGTCTAGATATAGAAGACGGTTGTACAGACGGGTCTCGTTAGTCTAGATATAGATGACGGTTGTACAGACGGATCTCATTAGTCTAGATATAGAAGACGGTTGTTCAGACGGATCTCGTTAGTCTAGATATAGAAAACGGTTGTACAGACGGATCTCGTTAGTCTAGATATAGAAGACGGTTGTACAGACGGATCTCGTTAGTCTAGATATAGAAGACGTTTGTCCAACGTCGTATCCCGTTAGTCTAGATATAGAAGACGGTTGTACAGACGGATCTCGTTAGTCTCGATATAGAAAACGGTTGTACAGACGGATCGCGTTAGTCTAGATATAGAAGATGGTTGTACAGACGGATCTCGTTAGTCTAGATATAGAAGACGGTTGTGCAGACGGATCTCGTTAGTCTAGATATAGAAGACGGTTGTACAGACGGATCTCGTTAGTCTAGATATAGAAGACGGTTGTACAGACGGATCTCGTTAGTCTAGATATAGAAGACGGTTGTACAGACGGATCTCGTTAGTCTAGATATAGAAGAGGGTTGTATAACGAGAGATCTCGTTAGTCTAGATATAGAAGACGGTTGTACAGACGGGTCTCGTTAGTCTAGATATAGATGACGGTTGTACAGACGGATCTCATTAGTCTAGATATAGAAGACGGTTGTACAGATGGATCTCGTTAGTCTAGATATAGAAGACGGTTGTACAGACGGGTCTCGTTAGTCTAGATATAGATGACGGTTGTACAGACGGATCTCCTTAGTCTAGATATAGAAGACGGTTGTACAGATGGATCTCGTTAGTCTAGATATAGAAGGCGGTTGTACAGACGGATCTCGTTAGTCTAGATATAGAAGACGGTTGTATAACGAGAGATCTCGTTAGTCTAGATATAGAAGACGGTTGTACAGACGGATCCCGTTAGTCTAGATATAGAAGACGGTTGTATAACGAGAGATATCGTTAGTCTAGATATAGAAGACGGTTGTACAGACGGATCTCGTTAGTCTAGATATAGAAGACGGTTGTACAGACGGATCTCGTTAGTCTAGATATAGAAGACGGTTGTACAGACGGATCTCGTTAGTCTAGATATAGAAGACGGTTGTACAGACGGATCTCGTTAGTCTAGATATAGAAGACGTTTGTCCAACGACGTATCCCGTTAGTCTAGATATAGAAGACGGTTGTATAACGAGAGATCTCGTTAGTCTAGATATAGAAGACGGTTGTACAGACGGATCTCGTTAGTCTAGATATAGAAGACGGTTGTACAGACGGATCTCGTTAGTCAAGATATAGAAGACGGTTGTACAGACGGATCTCGTTAGTCTAGATATAGAAGACGTTTGTCCAACGCCGTATCCCGTTAGTCTAGATATAGAAGACGGTTGTATAACGAGAGATCTCGTTAGTCTAGATATAGAAGACGGTTGTACAGACGGATCTCGTTAGTCTAGATATAGAAGACGGTTGTATAACGAGAGATCTCGTTAGTCTAGATATAGAAGACGGTTGTACAGACGGATCTCGTTAGTCTAGATATAGAAGACGGTTGTACAGACGGATCTCGTTAGTCTAGATATAGAAGACGGTTGTACAGACGGGTCTCGTTAGTCTAGATATAGATGACGGTTGTACAGACGGATCTCCTTAGTCTAGATATAGAAGAGGGTTGTATAACGAGAGATCTCGTTAGTCTAGATATAGAAGACGGTTGTACAGACGGGTCTCGTTAGTCTAGATATAGATGACGGTTGTACAGACGGATCTCATTAGTCTAGATATAGAAGACGGTTGTACAGATGGATCTCGTTAGTCTAGATATAGAAGACGGTTGTACAGACGGATCCCGTTAGTCTAGATATAGATGACGGTTGTACAGACGGATCTCCTTAGTCTAGATATAGAAGACGGTTGTACAGATGGATCTCGTTAGTCTAGATATAGAAGGCGGTTGTACAGACGGATCTCGTTAGTCTAGATATAGAAGACGGTTGTATAACGAGAGATCTCGTTAGTCTAGATATAGAAGACGGTTGTACAGACGGATCCCGTTAGTCTAGATATAGAAGACGGTTGTATAACGAGAGATATCGTTAGTCTAGATATAGAAGACGGTTGTACAGACGGATCTCGTTAGTCTAGATATAGAAGACGGTTGTACAGACGGATCTCGTTAGTCTAGATATAGAAGAGGGTTGTATAACGAGAGATCTCGTTAGTCTAGATATAGAAGACGGTTGTACAGACGGGTCTCGTTAGTCTAGATATAGATGACGGTTGTACAGACGGATCTCATTAGTCTAGATATAGAAGACGGTTGTTCAGACGGATCTCGTTAGTCTAGATATAGAAAACGGTTGTACAGACGGATCTCGTTAGTCTAGATATAGAAGACGGTTGTACAGACGGATCTCGTTAGTCTAGATATAGAAGACGTTTGTCCAACGTCGTATCCCGTTAGTCTAGATATAGAAGACGGTTGTACAGACGGATCTCGTTAGTCTCGATATAGAAAACGGTTGTACAGACGGATCGCGTTAGTCTAGATATAGAAGATGGTTGTACAACGACGTATCTCGTTAGTCTAGATATAGAAGGCGGTTGTACAGACGGATCTCGTTAGTCTAGATATAGAAGACGGTTGTACAGACGGATCTCGTTAGTCTAGATATTGAAGACGTTTGTCCAACGACGTACCTCGTTAGTCTAGATATAGAAAACGGTTGTACAGACGGATCTCGTTAGTCTAGATATAGAAGACGGTTGTACAGACGGATCTCGTTAGTCTAGATATAGAAGACGGTTGTACAGACGGATCTCGTTTGTCTAGATATAGATGACGGTTGTACAGACGGATCTCCTTAGTCTAGATATAGAAGACGGTTGTACAGATGGATCTCGTTAGTCTAGATATAGAAGGCGGTTGTACAGACGGATCTCGTTAGTCTAGATATAGAAGACGGTTGTATAACGAGAGATCTCGTTAGTCTAGATATAGAAGACGGTTGTACAGACGGATCCCGTTAGTCTAGATATAGAAGACGGTTGTATAACGAGAGATATCGTTAGTCTAGATATAGAAGACGGTTGTACAGACGGATCTCGTTAGTCTAGATATAGAAGACGGTTGTACAGACGGATCTCGTTAGTCTAGATATAGAAGAGGGTTGTATAACGAGAGATCTCGTTAGTCTAGATATAGAAGACGGTTGTACAGACGGGTCTCGTTAGTCTAGATATAGATGACGGTTGTACAGACGGATCTCATTAGTCTAGATATAGAAGACGGTTGTTCAGACGGATCTCGTTAGTCTAGATATAGAAAACGGTTGTACAGACGGATCTCGTTAGTCTAGATATAGAAGACGGTTGTACAGACGGATCTCGTTAGTCTAGATATAGAAGACGTTTGTCCAACGTCGTATCCCGTTAGTCTAGATATAGAAGACGGTTGTACAGACGGATCTCGTTAGTCTCGATATAGAAAACGGTTGTACAGACGGATCGCGTTAGTCTAGATATAGAAGATGGTTGTACAACGACGTATCTCGTTAGTCTAGATATAGAAGGCGGTTGTACAGACGGATCTCGTTAGTCTAGATATAGAAGACGGTTGTACAGACGGATCTCGTTAGTCTAGATATTGAAGACGTTTGTCCAACGACGTACCTCGTTAGTCTAGATATAGAAAACGGTTGTACAGACGGATCTCGTTAGTCTAGATATAGAAGACGGTTGTACAGACGGATCTCGTTAGTCTAGATATAGAAGACGGTTGTACAGACGGATCTCGTTTGTCTAGATATAGAAGACGGTTGTATAACGAGAGATCTCGTTAGTCTAGATATAGAAGACGGTTGTACAGACGGATCCCGTTAGTCTAGATATAGAAGACGGTTGTACAGACGGATCTCGTTAGTCTAGATATTGAAGACGTTTGTCCAACGACGTACCTCGTTAGTCTAGATATAGAAAACGGTTGTACAGACGGATCTCGTTAGTCTAGATATAGAAGACGGTTGTACAGACCGATCTCGTTAGTCTAGATATAGAAGACGGTTGTATAACGAGAGATCTCGTTAGTCTAGATATAGAAGACGGTTGTACAGACGGATCCCGTTAGTCTAGATATAGAAGACGGTTGTACAGACGGATCTCGTTAGTCTAGATATTGAAGACGTTTGTCCAACGACGTACCTCGTTAGTCTAGATATAGAAAACGGTTGTACAGACGGATCTCGTTAGTCTAGATATAGAAGACGGTTGTACAGACGGATCTCGTTAGTCTAGATATAGAAGACGGTTGTATAACGAGAGATCTCGTTAGTCTAGATATAGAAGACGGTTGTACAGACGGATCTCGTTAGTCTAGATATAGAAGAGGGTTGTATAACGAGAGATCTCGTTAGTCTAGATATAGAAGACGGTTGTACAGACGGGTCTCGTTAGTCTAGATATAGATGACGGTTGTACAGACGGATCTCATTAGTCTAGATATAGAAGACGGTTGTTCAGACGGATCTCGTTAGTCTAGATATAGAAAACGGTTGTACAGACGGATCTCGTTAGTCTAGATATAGAAGACGGTTGTACAGACGGATCTCGTTAGTCTAGATATAGAAGACGTTTGTCCAACGTCGTATCCCGTTAGTCTAGATATAGAAGACGGTTGTACAGACGGATCTCGTTAGTCTCGATATAGAAAACGGTTGTACAGACGGATCGCGTTAGTCTAGATATAGAAGATGGTTGTACAACGACGTATCTCGTTAGTCTAGATATAGAAGGCGGTTGTACAGACGGATCTCGTTAGTCTAGATATAGAAGACGGTTGTACAGACGGATCTCATTAGTCTAGATATAGAAGACGGTTGTACAGACGGATCTCGTTAGTATAGATATAGAAGACGGTTGTGCAGACGGATCTCGTTAGTCTAGATATAGAAGACGCTTGTACAGACGGATCTCGTTAGTCTAGATATAGAAGACGGTTGTACAGACGGATCTCGTTAGTCTAGATATAGAAGACGGTTGTGCAGACGGATCTCGTTAGTCTAGATATAGAAGACGGTTGTACAGACGGATCTCGTTAGTCTAGATATAGAAGACGGTTGTACAGACGGATCTCGTTAGTCTAGATATAGAAGACGGTTGTACAGACGGATCTCGTTAGTCTAGATATAGAAGAGGGTTGTATAACGAGAGATCTCGTTAGTCTAGATATAGAAGACGGTTGTACAGACGGGTCTCGTTAGTCTAGATATAGATGACGGTTGTACAGACGGATCTCATTAGTCTAGATATAGAAGACGGTTGTACAGATGGATCTCGTTAGTCTAGATATAGAAGACGGTTGTACAGACGGGTCTCGTTAGTCTAGATATAGATGACGGTTGTACATACGGATCTCCTTAGTCTAGATATAGAAGACGGTTGTACAGATGGATCTCGTTAGTCTAGATATAGAAGGCGGTTGTACAGACGGATCTCGTTAGTCTAGATATAGAAGACGGTTGTATAACGAGAGATCTCGTTAGTCTAGATATAGAAGACGGTTGTACAGACGGATCCCGTTAGTCTAGATATAGAAGACGGTTGTATAACGAGAGATATCGTTAGTCTAGATATAGAAGACGGTTGTACAGACGGATCTCGTTAGTCTAGATATAGAAGACGGTTGTACAGACGGATCTCGTTAGTCTAGATATAGAAGAGGGTTGTATAACGAGAGATCTCGTTAGTCTAGATATAGAAGACGGTTGTACAGACGGGTCTCGTTAGTCTAGATATAGATGACGGTTGTACAGACGGATCTCATTAGTCTAGATATAGAAGACGGTTGTTCAGACGGATCTCGTTAGTCTAGATATAGAAAACGGTTGTACAGACGGATCTCGTTAGTCTAGATATAGAAGACGGTTGTACAGACGGATCTCGTTAGTCTAGATATAGAAGACGTTTGTCCAACGTCGTATCCCGTTAGTCTAGATATAGAAGACGGTTGTACAGACGGATCTCGTTAGTCTCGATATAGAAAACGGTTGTACAGACGGATCGCGTTAGTCTAGATATAGAAGATGGTTGTACAACGACGTATCTCGTTAGTCTAGATATAGAAGGCGGTTGTACAGACGGATCTCGTTAGTCTAGATATAGAAGACGGTTGTACAGACGGATCTCATTAGTCTAGATATAGAAGACGGTTGTACAGACGGATCTCGTTAGTCTAGATATAGAAGACGGTTGTGCAGACGGATCTCGTTAGTCTAGATATAGAAGACGGTTGTACAGACGGATCTCGTTAGTCTAGATATAGAAGACGGTTGTACAGACGGATCTCGTTAGTCTAGATATAGAAGACGGTTGTACAGACGGATCTCGTTAGTCTAGATATAGAAGAGGGTTGTATAACGAGAGATCTCGTTAGTCTAGATATAGAAGACGGTTGTACAGACGGGTCTCGTTAGTCTAGATATAGATGACGGTTGTACAGACGGATCTCATTAGTCTAGATATAGAAGACGGTTGTACAGATGGATCTCGTTAGTCTAGATATAGAAGACGGTTGTACAGACGGGTCTCGTTAGTCTAGATATAGATGACGGTTGTACAGACGGATCTCCTTAGTCTAGATATAGAAGACGGTTGTACAGATGGATCTCGTTAGTCTAGATATAGAAGGCGGTTGTACAGACGGATCTCGTTAGTCTAGATATAGAAGACGGTTGTATAACGAGAGATCTCGTTAGTCTAGATATAGAAGACGGTTGTACAGACGGATCCCGTTAGTCTAGATATAGAAGACGGTTGTATAACGAGAGATATCGTTAGTCTAGATATAGAAGACGGTTGTACAGACGGATCTCGTTAGTCTAGATATAGAAGACGGTTGTACAGACGGATCTCGTTAGTCTAGATATAGAAGACGGTTGTACAGACGGATCTCGTTAGTCTAGATATAGAAGACGGTTGTACAGACGGATCTCGTTAGTCTAGATATAGAAGACGTTTGTCCAACGACGTATCCCGTTAGTCTAGATATAGAAGACGGTTGTATAACGAGAGATCTCGTTAGTCTAGATATAGAAGACGGTTGTACAGACGGATCTCGTTAGTCTAGATATAGAAGACGGTTGTACAGACGGATCTCGTTAGTCAAGATATAGAAGACGGTTGTACAGACGGATCTCGTTAGTCTAGATATAGAAGACGTTTGTCCAACGCCGTATCCCGTTAGTCTAGATATAGAAGACGGTTGTATAACGAGAGATCTCGTTAGTCTAGATATAGAAGACGGTTGTACAGACGGATCTCGTTAGTCTAGATATAGAAGACGGTTGTATAACGAGAGATCTCGTTAGTCTAGATATAGAAGACGGTTGTACAGACGGATCTCGTTAGTCTAGATATAGAAGACGGTTGTACAGACGGATCTCGTTAGTCTAGATATAGAAGACGGTTGTACAGACGGGTCTCGTTAGTCTAGATATAGATGACGGTTGTACAGACGGATCTCCTTAGTCTAGATATAGAAGAGGGTTGTATAACGAGAGATCTCGTTAGTCTAGATATAGAAGACGGTTGTACAGACGGGTCTCGTTAGTCTAGATATAGATGACGGTTGTACAGACGGATCTCATTAGTCTAGATATAGAAGACGGTTGTACAGATGGATCTCGTTAGTCTAGATATAGAAGACGGTTGTACAGACGGATCCCGTTAGTCTAGATATAGATGACGGTTGTACAGACGGATCTCCTTAGTCTAGATATAGAAGACGGTTGTACAGATGGATCTCGTTAGTCTAGATATAGAAGGCGGTTGTACAGACGGATCTCGTTAGTCTAGATATAGAAGACGGTTGTATAACGAGAGATCTCGTTAGTCTAGATATAGAAGACGGTTGTACAGACGGATCCCGTTAGTCTAGATATAGAAGACGGTTGTATAACGAGAGATATCGTTAGTCTAGATATAGAAGACGGTTGTACAGACGGATCTCGTTAGTCTAGATATAGAAGACGGTTGTACAGACGGATCTCGTTAGTCTAGATATAGAAGAGGGTTGTATAACGAGAGATCTCGTTAGTCTAGATATAGAAGACGGTTGTACAGACGGGTCTCGTTAGTCTAGATATAGATGACGGTTGTACAGACGGATCTCATTAGTCTAGATATAGAAGACGGTTGTTCAGACGGATCTCGTTAGTCTAGATATAGAAAACGGTTGTACACACGGATCTCGTTAGTCTAGATATAGAAGACGGTTGTACAGACGGATCTCGTTAGTCTAGATATAGAAGACGTTTGTCCAACGTCGTATCCCGTTAGTCTAGATATAGAAGACGGTTGTACAGACGGATCTCGTTAGTCTCGATATAGAAAACGGTTGTACAGACGGATCGCGTTAGTCTAGATATAGAAGATGGTTGTACAACGACGTATCTCGTTAGTCTAGATATAGAAGGCGGTTGTACAGACGGATCTCGTTAGTCTAGATATAGAAGACGGTTGTACAGACGGATCTCGTTAGTCTAGATATTGAAGACGTTTGTCCAACGACGTACCTCGTTAGTCTAGATATAGAAAACGGTTGTACAGACGGATCTCGTTAGTCTAGATATAGAAGACGGTTGTACAGACGGATCTCGTTAGTCTAGATATAGAAGACGGTTGTACAGACGGATCTCGTTTGTCTAGATATAGAAGACGGTTGTATAACGAGAGATCTCGTTAGTCTAGATATAGAAGACGGTTGTACAGACGGATCCCGTTAGTCTAGATATAGAAGACGGTTGTACAGACGGATCTCGTTAGTCTAGATATTGAAGACGTTTGTCCAACGACGTACCTCGTTAGTCTAGATATAGAAAACGGTTGTACAGACGGATCTCGTTAGTCTAGATATAGAAGACGGTTGTACAGACCGATCTCGTTAGTCTAGATATAGAAGACGGTTGTATAACGAGAGATCTCGTTAGTCTAGATATAGAAGACGGTTGTACAGACGGATCCCGTTAGTCTAGATATAGAAGACGGTTGTACAGACGGATCTCGTTAGTCTAGATATTGAAGACGTTTGTCCAACGACGTACCTCGTTAGTCTAGATATAGAAAACGGTTGTACAGACGGATCTCGTTAGTCTAGATATAGAAGACGGTTGTACAGACGGATCTCGTTAGTCTAGATATAGAAGACGGTTGTATAACGAGAGATCTCGTTAGTCTAGATATAGAAGACGGTTGTACAGACGGATCTCGTTAGTCTAGATATAGAAGACGGTTGTACAGACGGATCTCGTTAGTCTAGATATAGAAGACGGTTGTACAGACGGATCTCGTTAGTCTAGATATTGAAGACGTTTGTCCAACGACGTACCTCGTTAGTCTAGATATAGAAAACGGTTGTACAGACGGATCTCGTTAGTCTAGATATAGAAGACGGTTGTACAGACGGATCTCGTTAGTCTAGATATAGAAGACGGTTGTACAGACGGATCTCGTTTGTCTAGATATAGAAGACGGTTGTATAACGAGAGATCTCGTTAGTCTAGATATAGAAGACGGTTGTACAGACGGATCCCGTTAGTCTAGATATAGAAGACGGTTGTACAGACGGGTCTCGTTAGTCTAGATATAGAAGACGGTTGTACAGATGGATCTCGTTAGTCTAGATATAGAAGACGGTTGTACAGACGGATCTCGTTAGTCTAGATATAGAAGACGGTTGTATAACGAGAGATCTCGTTAGTCTAGATATAGAAGACGGTTGTACAGACGGATCCCGTTAGTCTAGATATAGAAGACGGTTGTATAACGAGAGATATCGTTAGTCTAGATATAGAAGACGGTTGTACAGACGGATCTCGTTAGTCTAGATATAGAAGACGGTTGTACAGACGGATCTCGTTAGTCTAGATATAGAAGACGGTTGTACAGACGGATCTCGTTAGTCTAGATATAGAAGAGGGTTGTATAACGAGAGATCTCGTTAGTCTAGATATAGAAGACGGTTGTACAGACGGATCTCGTTAGTCTAGATATAGAAGACGGTTGTACAGACGGATCTCGTTAGTCTAGATATAGAAGACGGTTGTACAGACGGATCTCGTTAGTCTAGATATAGAAGACGGTTGTACAGACGGATCTCGTTAGTCTAGATATAGAAGACGGTTGTACAGACGGATCTCGTTAGTCTAGATATAGAAGACGGTTGTATAACGAGAGATCTCGTTAGTCTAGATATAGAAGACGGTTGTACAGACGGATCTCGTTAGTCTAGATATAGAAGACGGTTGTACAGACGGATCTCGTTAGTCAAGATATAGAAGACGGTTGTACAGACGGATCTCGTTAGTCTAGATATAGAAGACGTTTGTCCAACGCCGTATCCCGTTAGTCTAGATATAGAAGACGGTTGTACAGACGGGTCTCGTTAGTCTAGATATAGATGACGGTTGTACAGACGGATCTCATTAGTCTAGATATAGAAGACGGTTGTACAGATGGATCTCGTTAGTCTAGATATAGAAGACGGTTGTACAGACGGATCTCGTTAGTCTAGATATAGAAGACGGTTGTACAGACGGATCTCGTTAGTCTAGATATAGAAGACGGTTGTATAGACGGATCTCGTTAGTCTAGATATAGAAGACGGTTGTACAGACGGATCTCGTTAGTCTAGATATAGAAGAGGGTTGTATAACGAGAGATCTCGTTAGTCTAGATATAGAAGACGGTTGTACAGACGGGTCTCGTTAGTCTAGATATAGATGACGGTTGTACAGACGGATCTCATTAGTCTAGATATAGAAGACGGTTGTACAGATGGATCTCGTTAGTCTAGATATAGAAGACGGTTGTACAGACGGGTCTCGTTAGTCTAGATATAGATGACGGTTGTACAGACGGATCTCCTTAGTCTAGATATAGAAGACGGTTGTACAGATGGATCCCGTTAGTCTAGATATAGAAGACGGTTGTATAACGAGAGATATCGTTAGTCTAGATATAGAAGACGGTTGTACAGACGGATCTCGTTAGTCTAGATATAGAAGACGGTTGTACAGACGGATCTCGTTAGTCTAGATATAGAAGACGGTTGTACAGACGGATCTCGTTAGTCTAGATATAGAAGACGTTTGTCCAACGACGTATCCCGTTAGTCTAGATATAGAAGACGGTTGTATAACGAGTGATCTCGTTAGTCTAGATATAGAAGACGGTTGTACAGACGGATCTCGTTAGTCTAGATATAGAAGACGGTTGTACAGACGGATCTCGTTAGTCTAGATATAGAAGACGGTTGTTCAGACGGATCTCGTTAGTCTAGATATAGAAAACGGTTGTACAGACGGATCTCGTTAGTCTAGATATAGAAGACGGTTGTACAGACGGATCCCGTTAGTCTAGATATAGAAGACGGTTGTATAACGAGAGATATCGTTAGTCTAGATATAGAAGACGGTTGTACAGACGGATCTCGTTAGTCTAGATATAGAAGACGGTTGTACAGACGGATCTCGTTAGTCTAGATATAGAAGACGGTTGTATAACGAGAGATCTCGTTAGTCTAGATATAGAAGACGGTTGTACAGACGGATCCCGTTAGTCTAGATATAGAAGACGGTTGTACAGACGGATCTCGTTTGTCTAGATATTGAAGACGTTTGTCCAACGACGTACCTCGTTAGTCTAGATATAGAAAACGGTTGTACAGACGGATCTCGTTAGTCTAGATATAGAAGACGGTTGTACAGACGGATCCCGTTAGTCTAGATATAGAAGACGGTTGTACAGACGGATCTCGTTTGTCTAGATATTGAAGACGTTTGTCCAACGACGTACCTCGTTAGTCTAGATATAGAAAACGGTTGTACAGACGGATCTCGTTAGTCTAGATATAGAAGACGGTTGTACAGACGGATCTCGTTAGTCTAGATATAGAAGACGGTTGTATAACGAGAGATCTCGTTAGTCTAGATATAGAAGACGGTTGTACAGACGGATCCCGTTAGTCTAGATATAGAAGACGGTTGTACAGACGGATCTCGTTAGTCCAGATATTGAAGACGTTTGTCCAACGACGTACCTCGTTAGTCTAGATATAGAAAACGGTTGTACAGACGGATCTCGTTAGTCTAGATATAGAAGACGGTTGTACAGACGGATCTCGTTAGTCTAGATATAGAAGACGGTTGTATAACGAGAGATCTCGTTAGTCTAGATATAGAAGACGGTTGTACAGACGGATCTCGTTAGTCTAGATATAGAAGACGGTTGTACAGATGGATCTCGTTAGTCTAGATATAGAAGACGGTTGTACAGACGGGTCTCGTTAGTCTAGATATAGATGACGGTTGTACAGACGGATCTCCTTAGTCTAGATATAGAAGACGGTTGTACAGATGGATCTCGTTAGTCTAGATATAGAAGGCGGTTGTACAGACGGATCTCGTTAGTCTAGATATAGAAGACGGTTGTACAGACGGGTCTCGTTAGTCTAGATATAGATGACGGTTGTACAGACGGATCTCCTTAGTCTAGATATAGAAGACGGTTGTACAGATGGATCTCGTTAGTCTAGATATAGAAGGCGGTTGTACAGACGGATCTCGTTAGTCTAGATATAGAAGACGGTTGTATAACGAGAGATCTCGTTAGTCTAGATATAGAAGACGGTTGTACAGACGGATCCCGTTAGTCTAGATATAGAAGACGGTTGTATAACGAGAGATATCGTTAGTCTAGATATAGAAGACGGTTGTACAGACGGATCTCGTTAGTCTAGATATAGAAGACGGTTGTACAGACGGATCTCGTTAGTCTAGATATAGAAGACGGTTGTACAGACGGATCTCGTTAGTCTAGATATAGAAGACGGTTGTACAGACGGATCTCGTTAGTCTAGATATAGAAGACGGTTGCACAGACGGATCTCGTTAGTCTAGATATAGAAGACGTTTGTCCAACGACGTATCCCGTTAGTCTAGATATAGAAGACGGTTGTATAACGAGAGATCTCGTTAGTCTAGATATAGAAGACGGTTGTACAGACGGATCTCGTTAGTCTAGATATAGAAGACGGTTGTACAGACGGATCTCGTTAGTCTAGATATAGAAGACGGTTGTTCAGACGGATCTCGTTAGTCTAGATATAGAAAACGGTTGTACAGACGGATCTCGTTAGTCTAGATATAGAAGACGGTTGTACAGACGGATCTCGTTAGTCTAGATATAGAAGACGTTTGTCCAACGTCGTATCCCGTTAGTCTAGATATAGAAGACGGTTGTACAGACGGATCTCGTTAGTCTCGATATAGAAAACGGTTGTACAGACGGATCGCGTTAGTCTAGATATAGAAGATGGTTGTACAACGACGTATCTCGTTAGTCTAGATATAGAAGGCGGTTGTACAGACGGATCTCGTTAGTCTAGATATAGAAGACGGTTGTACAGACGGATCTCATTAGTCTAGATATAGAAGACGGTTGTACAGACGGATCTCGTTAGTCTAGATATAGAAGACGGTTGTGCAGACGGATCTCGTTAGTCTAGATATAGAAGACGGTTGTACAGACGGATCTCGTTAGTCTAGATATAGAAGACGGTTGTACAGACGGATCTCGTTAGTCTAGATATAGAAGACGGTTGTACAGACGGATCTCGTTAGTCTAGATATAGAAGACGGTTGTACAGACGGATCTCGTTAGTCTAGATATAGAAGACGGTTGTACAGACGGATCTCGTTAGTCTAGATATAGAAGAGGGTTGTATAACGAGAGATCTCGTTAGTCTAGATATAGAAGACGGTTGTACAGACGGGTCTCGTTAGTCTAGATATAGATGACGGTTGTACAGACGGATCTCATTAGTCTAGATATAGAAGACGGTTGTACAGATGGATCTCGTTAGTCTAGATATAGAAGACGGTTGTACAGACGGGTCTCGTTAGTCTAGATATAGATGACGGTTGTACAGACGGATCTCCTTAGTCTAGATATAGAAGACGGTTGTACAGATGGATCTCGTTAGTCTAGATATAGAAGGCGGTTGTACAGACGGATCTCGTTAGTCTAGATATAGAAGACGGTTGTATAACGAGAGATCTCGTTAGTCTAGTTATAGAAGACGGTTGTACAGACGGGTCTCGTTAGTCTAGATATAGATGACGGTTGTACAGACGGATCTCATTAGTCTAGATATAGAAGACCGTTGTTCAGACGGATCTCGTTAGTCTAGATATAGAAAACGGTTGTACAGACGGATATCGTTAGTCTAGATATAGAAGACGGTTGTACAGACGGATCTCGTTAGTCTAGATATAGAAGACGGTTGTACAGACGGATCTCGTTAGTCTAGATATAGAAGACGGTTGTATAACGAGAGATCTCGTTAGTCTAGATATAGAAGACGGTTGTACAGACGGATCCCGTTAGTCTAGATATAGAAGAGGGTTGTACAGACGGATCTCGTTTGTCTAGATATTGAAGACGTTTGTCCAACGACGTACCTCGTTAGTCTAGATATAGAAAACGGTTGTACAGACGGATCTCGTTAGTCTAGATATAGAAGACGGTTGTACAGACGGATCTCGTTAGTCTAGATATAGAAGACGGTTGTATAACGAGAGATCTCGTTAGTCTAGATATAGAAGACGGTTGTACAGACGGATCTCGTTAGTCTAGATATAGAAGACGGTTGTACAGACGGATCTCGTTAGTCTAGATATAGAAGACGGTTGTACAGACGGATCTCGTTAGTCTAGATATAGAAGACGGTTGTACAGACGGGTCTCGTTAGTCTAGATATAGATGACGGTTGTACAGACGGATCTCCTTAGTCTAGATATAGAAGACGGTTGTACAGAGGGATCTCGTTAGTCTAGATATAGAAGACGGTTGTACAGACGGATCTCGTTAGTCTAGATATAGAAGACGGTTGTATAACGAGAGATCTCGTTAGTCTAGATATAGAAGACGGTTGTATAACGAGAGATCTCGTTAGTCTAGATATAGAAGACGGTTGTACAGACGGATCTCGTTAGTCTAGATATAGAAGACGGTTGTACAGACGGATCTCGTTAGTCTAGATATAGAAGACGTTTGTCCAACGACGTATCCCGTTAGTCTAGATATAGAAGACGGTTGTATAACGAGAGATCTCGTTAGTCTAGATATAGAAGACGGTTGTACAGACGGATCTCGTTAGTCTAGATATAGAAGACGGTTGTACAGACGGATCTCGTTAGTCTAGATATAGAAGACGGTTGTACAGACGGATCTCGTTAGTCTAGATATAGAAGACGGTTGTACAGACGGATCTCGTTAGTCTAGATATAGAAGAGGGTTGTATAACGAGAGATCTCGTTAGTCTAGATATAGAAGACGGTTGTACAGACGGGTCTCGTTAGTCTAGATATAGATGACGGTTGTACAGACGGATCTCATTAGTCTAGATATAGAAGACGGTTGTACAGATGGATCTCGTTAGTCTAGATATAGAAGACGGTTGTACAGACGGATCCCGTTAGTCTAGATATAGATGACGGTTGTACAGACGGATCTCCTTAGTCTAGATATAGAAGACGGTTGTACAGATGGATCTCATTAGTCTAGATATAGAAGGCGGTTGTACAGACGGATCTCGTTAGTCTAGATATAGAAGACGGTTGTATAACGAGAGATCTCGTTAGTCTAGATATAGAAGACGGTTGTACAGACGGATCCCGTTAGTCTAGATATAGAAGACGGTTGTATAACGAGAGATATCGTTAGTCTAGATATAGAAGACGGTTGTACAGACGGATCTCGTTAGTCTAGATATAGAAGACGGTTGTACAGACGGGTCTCGTTAGTCTAGATATAGAAAACGGTTGTACAGACGGATCTCGTTAGTCTAGATATAGAAGACGGTTGTACAGACGGATCTCGTTAGTCTAGATATAGAAGACGTTTGTCCAACGTCGTATCCCGTTAGTCTAGATATAGAAGACGGTTGTACAGACGGATCTCGTTAGTCTCGATATAGAAAACGGTTGTACAGACGGATCGCGTTAGTCTAGATATAGAAAACGGTTGTACAGACGGATCTCGTTAGTCTAGATATAGAAGACGGTTGTACAGACGGATCTCGTTAGTCTAGATATAGAAGACGGTTGTACAGACGGATCTCGTTTGTCTAGATATGGAAGACGGTTGTATAACGAGAGATCTCGTTAGTCTAGATATAGAAGACGGTTGTACAGACGGATCCCGTTAGTCTAGATATAGAAGACGGTTGTACAGACGGATCTCGTTAGTCTAGATATTGAAGACGTTTGTCCAACGACGTACCTCGTTAGTCTAGATATAGAAAACGGTTGTACAGACGGATCTCGTTAGTCTAGATATAGAAGACGGTTGTACAGACCGATCTCGTTAGTCTAGATATAGAAGACGGTTGTATAACGAGAGATCTCGTTAGTCTAGATATAGAAGACGGTTGTACAGACGGATCCCGTTAGTCTAGATATAGAAGACGGTTGTACAGACGGATCTCGTTAGTCTAGATATTGAAGACGTTTGTCCAACGACGTACCTCGTTAGTCTAGATATAGAAAACGGTTGTACAGACGGATCTCGTTAGTCTAGATATAGAAGACGGTTGTACAGACGGATCTCGTTAGTCTAGATATAGAAGACGGTTGTATAACGAGAGATCTCGTTAGTCTAGATATAGAAGACGGTTGTACAGACGGATCTCGTTAGTCTAGATATAGAAGACGGTTGTACAGACGGATCTCGTTAGTCTAGATATAGAAGACGGTTGTACAGACGGATCTCGTTAGTCTAGATATTGAAGACGTTTGTCCAACGACGTACCTCGTTAGTCTAGATATAGAAAACGGTTGTACAGACGGATCTCGTTAGTCTAGATATAGAAGACGGTTGTACAGACGGATCTCGTTAGTCTAGATATAGAAGACGGTTGTAGAGACGGATCTCGTTTGTCTAGATATAGAAGACGGTTGTATAACGAGAGATCTCGTTAGTCTAGATATAGAAGACGGTTGTACAGACGGATCCCGTTAGTCTAGATATAGAAGACGGTTGTACAGACGGGTCTCGTTAGTCTAGATATAGAAGACGGTTGTACAGATGGATCTCGTTAGTCTAGATATAGAAGACGGTTGTACAGACGGGTCTCGTTAGTCTAGATATAGATGACGGTTGTACAGACGGATCTCCTTAGTCTAGATATAGAAGACGGTTGTACAGATGGATCCCGTTAGTCTAGATATAGAAGACGGTTGTATAACGAGAGATATCGTTAGTCTAGATATAGAAGACGGTTGTACAGACGGATCTCGTTAGTCTAGATATAGAAGACGGTTGTACAGACGGATCTCGTTAGTCTAGATATAGAAGACGGTTGTACAGACGGATCTCGTTAGTCTAGATATAGAAGACGTTTGTCCAACGACGTATCCCGTTAGTCTAGATATAGAAGACGGTTGTATAACGAGAGATCTCGTTAGTCTAGATATAGAAGACGGTTGTACAGACGGATCTCGTTAGTCTAGATATAGAAGACGGTTGTACAGACGGATCTCGTTAGTCTAGATATAGAAGACGGTTGTTCAGACGGATCTCGTTAGTCTAGATATAGAAAACGGTTGTACAGACGGGTCTCGTTAGTCTAGATATAGATGACGGTTGTACAGACGGATCTCCTTAGTCTAGATATAGAAGACGGTTGTACAGATGGATCCCGTTAGTCTAGATATAGAAGACGGTTGTATAACGAGAGATATCGTTAGTCTAGATATAGAAGACGGTTGTACAGACGGATCTCGTTAGTCTAGATATAGAAGACGGTTGTACAGACGGATCTCGTTAGTCTAGATATAGAAGACGGTTGTACAGACGGATCTCGTTAGTCTAGATATAGAAGACGTTTGTCCAACGACGTATCCCGTTAGTCTAGATATAGAAGACGGTTGTATAACGAGAGATCTCGTTAGTCTAGATATAGAAGACGGTTGTACAGACGGATCTCGTTAGTCTAGATATAGAAGACGGTTGTACAGACGGATCTCGTTAGTCTAGATATAGAAGACGGTTGTTCAGACGGATCTCGTTAGTCTAGATATAGAAAACGGTTGTACAGACGGATCTCGTTAGTCTAGATATAGAAGACGGTTGTACAGACGGATCTCGTTAGTCTAGATATAGAAGACGTTTGTCCAACGTCGTATCCCGTTAGTCTAGATATAGAAGACGGTTGTACAGACGGATCTCGTTAGTCTCGATATAGAAAACGGTTGTACAGACGGATCGCGTTAGTCTAGATATAGAAGATGGTTGTACAACGACGTATCTCGTTAGTCTAGATATAGAAGGCGGTTGTACAGACGGATCTCGTTAGTCTAGATATAGAAGACGGTTGTACAGACGGATCTCATTAGTCTAGATATAGAAGACGGTTGTACAGACGGATCTCGTTAGTCTAGATATAGAAGACGGTTGTGCAGACGGATCTCGTTAGTCTAGATATAGAAGACGGTTGTACAGACGGATCTCGTTAGTCTAGATATAGAAGACGGTTGTACAGACGGATCTCGTTAGTCTAGATATAGAAGACGGTTGTACAGACGGATCTCGTTAGTCTAGATATAGAAGAGGGTTGTATAACGAGAGATCTCGTTAGTCTAGATATAGAAGACGGTTGTACAGATGGATCTCGTTAGTCTAGATATAGAAGACGGTTGTACAGACGGGTCTCGTTAGTCTAGATATAGATGACGGTTGTACAGATGGATCTCGTTAGTCTAGATATAGAAGACGGTTGTACAGACGGGTCTCGTTAGTCTAGATATAGATGACGGTTGTACAGACGGATCTCCTTAGTCTAGATATAGAAGACGGTTGTACAGATGGATCCCGTTAGTCTAGATATAGAAGACGGTTGTATAACGAGAGATATCGTTAGTCTAGATATAGAAGACGGTTGTACAGACGGATCTCGTTAGTCTAGATATAGAAGACGGTTGTACAGACGGATCTCGTTAGTCTAGATATAGAAGACGGTTGTACAGACGGATCTCGTTAGTCTAGATATAGAAGACGTTTGTCCAACGACGTATCCCGTTAGTCTAGATATAGAAGACGGTTGTATAACGAGAGATCTCGTTAGTCTAGATATAGAAGACGGTTGTACAGACGGATCTCGTTAGTCTAGATATAGAAGACGGTTGTACAGACGGATCTCGTTAGTCTAGATATAGAAGACGGTTGTTCAGACGGATCTCGTTAGTCTAGATATAGAAAACGGTTGTACAGACTTATCTCGTTAGTCTAGATATAGAAGACGGTTGTACAGACGGATCTCGTTAGTCTAGATATAGAAGACGTTTGTCCAACGTCGTATCCCGTTAGTCTAGATATAGAAGACGGTTGTACAGACGGATCTCGTTAGTCTCGATATAGAAAACGGTTGTACAGACGGATCGCGTTAGTCTAGATATAGAAGGTGGTTGTACAACGACGTATCTCGTTAGTCTAGATATAGAAGGCGGTTGTACAGACGGATCTCGTTAGTCTAGATATAGAAGACGGTTGTTCAGACGGATCTCGTTAGTCTAGATATAGAAGACGGTTGTGCAGACGGATCTCGTTAGTCTAGATATAGAAGACGGTTGTACAGACGGGTCTCGTTAGTCTAGATATAGATGACGGTTGTACAGACGGATCTCCTTAGTCTAGATATAGAAGACGGTTGTACAGATGGATCTCGTTAGTCTAGATATAGAAGACGGTTGTACAGACGGATCTCGTTAGTCTAGATATAGAAGACGGTTGTATAACGAGAGATCTCGTTAGTCTAGATATAGAAGACGGTTGTACAGACGGATCCCGTTAGTCTAGATATAGAAGACGGTTGTATAACGAGAGATATCGTTAGTCTAGATATAGAAGACGGTTGTACAGACGGATCTCGTTAGTCTAGATATAGAAGACGGTTGTACAGACGGATCTCGTTAGTCTAGATATAGAAGACGTTTGTCCAACGACGTATCCCGTTAGTCTAGATATAGAAGACGGTTGTATAACGAGAGATCTCGTTAGTCTAGATATAGAAGACGGTTGTACAGACGGATCTCGTTAGTGTAGATATAGAAGACGGTTGTACAGACGGATCTCGTTAGTCTAGATATAGAAGACGGTTGTACAGACGGATCTCGTTAGTCTAGATATAGAAGACGGTTGTACAGACGGATCTCGTTAGTCTAGATATAGAAGACGGTTGTACAGATGGATCTCGTTAGTCTAGATATAGAAGACGGTTGTACAGACGGATCTCGTTAGTCTAGATATAGAAAACGGTTGTACAGACGGATCTCGTTAGTCTAGATATAGAAGACGGTTGTACAGACGGATCTCGTTAGTCTAGATATAGAAGACGTTTGTCCAACGTCGTATCCCGTTAGTCTAGATATAGAAGACGGTTGTACAGACGGATCTCGTTAGTCTCGATATAGAAAACGGTTGTACAGACGGATCGCGTTAGTCTAGATATAGAAGATGGTTGTACAACGACGTATCTCGTTAGTCTAGATATAGAAGGCGGTTGTACAGACGGATCTCGTTAGTCTAGATATAGAAGACGGTTGTTCAGACGGATCTCGTTAGTCTAGATATAGAAGACGGTTGTGCAGACGGATCTCGTTAGTCTAGATATAAAAGACGGTTGTACAGACGGATCTCGTTAGTCTAGATATAGAAGACGGTTGTGCAGACGGATCTCGTTAGTCTAGATATAGAAGGCGGTTGTACAGACGGATCTCGTTAGTCTAGATATAGAAGACGGTTGTATAACGAGAGATCTCGTTAGTCTAGATATAGAAGACGGTTGAACAGACGGATCCCGTTAGTCTAGATATAGAAGACGGTTGTATAACGAGAGATATCGTTAGTCTAGATATAGAAGACGGTTGTACAGACGGATCTCGTTAGTCTAGATATAGAAGACGGTTGTTCAGACGGATCTCGTTAGTCTAGATATAGAAGACGTTTGTCCAACGACGTATCCCGTTAGTCTAGATATAGAAGACGGTTGTACAGACGGGTCTCGTTAGTCTAGATATAGATGACGGTTGTACAGACGGATCTCATTAGTCTAGATATAGAAGACGGTTGTATAACGACGTATCCCGTTAGTCTAGATATAGAAGACGGTTGTATAACGACGTATCCCGTTAGTCTAGATATAGAAGACGGTTGTACAGACGGATCTCGTTAGTCTAGATATAGAAGACGGTTGTACAGACGGATCTCGTTAGTCTAGATATTGAAGACGTTTGTCCAACGACGTACCTCGTTAGTCTAGATATAGATGACGGTTGTACAGACGGATCTCCTTAGTCTAGATATAGAAGACGGTTGTACAGATGGATCTCGTTAGTCTAGATATAGAAGACGGTTGTACAGACGGATCTCGTTAGTCTAGATATAGAAGACGGTTGTACAGACGGATCTCGTTAGTCTAGATATTGAAGACGTTTGTCCAACGACGTACCTCGTTAGTCTAGATATAGAAAACGGTTGTACAGACGGATCTCGTTAGTCTAGATATAGAAGACGGTTGTACAGACGGATCTCGTTAGTCTAGATATAGAAGACGGTTGTATAACGAGAGATCTCGTTAGTCTAGATATAGAAGACGGTTGTACAGACGGATCTCGTTAGTCTCGATATAGAAAACGGTTGTACAGACGGATCGCGTTAGTCTAGATATAGAAGGTGGTTGTACAACGACGTATCTCGTTAGTCTAGATATAGAAGGCGGTTGTACAGACGGATCTCGTTAGTCTAGATATAGAAGACGGTTGTTCAGACGGATCTCGTTAGTCTAGATATAGAAGACGGTTGTGCAGACGGATCTCGTTAGTCTAGATATAGAAGACGGTTGTACAGACGGGTCTCGTTAGTCTAGATATAGATGACGGTTGTACAGACGGATCTCCTTAGTCTAGATATAGAAGACGGTTGTACAGATGGATCTCGTTAGTCTAGATATAGAAGACGGTTGTACAGACGGATCTCGTTAGTCTAGATATAGAAGACGGTTGTATAACGAGAGATCTCGTTAGTCTAGATATAGAAGACGGTTGTACAGACGGATCCCGTTAGTCTAGATATAGAAGACGGTTGTATAACGAGAGATATCGTTAGTCTAGATATAGAAGACGGTTGTACAGACGGATCTCGTTAGTCTAGATATAGAAGACGGTTGTACAGACGGATCTCGTTAGTCTAGATATAGAAGACGTTTGTCCAACGACGTATCCCGTTAGTCTAGATATAGAAGACGGTTGTATAACGAGAGATCTCGTTAGTCTAGATATAGAAGACGGTTGTACAGACGGATCTCGTTAGTGTAGATATAGAAGACGGTTGTACAGACGGATCTCGTTAGTCTAGATATAGAAGACGGTTGTACAGACGGATCTCGTTAGTCTAGATATAGAAGACGGTTGTACAGACGGATCTCGTTAGTCTAGATATAGAAGACGGTTGTACAGATGGATCTCGTTAGTCTAGATATAGAAGACGGTTGTACAGACGGATCTCGTTAGTCTAGATATAGAAAACGGTTGTACAGACGGATCTCGTTAGTCTAGATATAGAAGACGGTTGTACAGACGGATCTCGTTAGTCTAGATATAGAAGACGTTTGTCCAACGTCGTATCCCGTTAGTCTAGATATAGAAGACGGTTGTACAGACGGATCTCGTTAGTCTCGATATAGAAAACGGTTGTACAGACGGATCGCGTTAGTCTAGATATAGAAGATGGTTGTACAACGACGTATCTCGTTAGTCTAGATATAGAAGGCGGTTGTACAGACGGATCTCGTTAGTCTAGATATAGAAGACGGTTGTTCAGACGGATCTCGTTAGTCTAGATATAGAAGACGGTTGTGCAGACGGATCTCGTTAGTCTAGATATAAAAGACGGTTGTACAGACGGATCTCGTTAGTCTAGATATAGAAGACGGTTGTGCAGACGGATCTCGTTAGTCTAGATATAGAAGGCGGTTGTACAGACGGATCTCGTTAGTCTAGATATAGAAGACGGTTGTATAACGAGAGATCTCGTTAGTCTAGATATAGAAGACGGTTGTACAGACGGATCCCGTTAGTCTAGATATAGAAGACGGTTGTATAACGAGAGATATCGTTAGTCTAGATATAGAAGACGGTTGTACAGACGGATCTCGTTAGTCTAGATATAGAAGACGGTTGTTCAGACGGATCTCGTTAGTCTAGATATAGAAGACGTTTGTCCAACGACGTATCCCGTTAGTCTAGATATAGAAGACGGTTGTACAGACGGGTCTCGTTAGTCTAGATATAGATGACGGTTGTACAGACGGATCTCATTAGTCTAGATATAGAAGACGGTTGTATAACGACGTATCCCGTTAGTCTAGATATAGAAGACGGTTGTATAACGACGTATCCCGTTAGTCTAGATATAGAAGACGGTTGTACAGACGGATCTCGTTAGTCTAGATATAGAAGACGGTTGTACAGACGGATCTCGTTAGTCTAGATATTGAAGACGTTTGTCCAACGACGTACCTCGTTAGTCTAGATATAGATGACGGTTGTACAGACGGATCTCCTTAGTCTAGATATAGAAGACGGTTGTACAGATGGATCTCGTTAGTCTAGATATAGAAGACGGTTGTACAGACGGATCTCGTTAGTCTAGATATAGAAGACGGTTGTACAGACGGATCTCGTTAGTCTAGATATTGAAGACGTTTGTCCAACGACGTACCTCGTTAGTCTAGATATAGAAAACGGTTGTACAGACGGATCTCGTTAGTCTAGATATAGAAGACGGTTGTACAGACGGATCTCGTTAGTCTAGATATAGAAGACGGTTGTATAACGAGAGATCTCGTTAGTCTAGATATAGAAGACGGTTGTACAGACGGATCCCGTTAGTCTAGATATAGAAGACGGTTGTACAGACGGGTCTCGTTAGTCTAGATATAGAAGACGGTTGTACAGACGGATCTCGTTAGTCTAGATATTGAAGACGTTTGTCCAACGACGTACCTCGTTAGTCTAGATATAGAAAACGGTTGTACAGACGGATCTCGTTAGTCTAGATATAGAAGACGGTTGTATAACGACGTATCCCGTTAGTCTAGATATAGAAGACGGTTGTATAACGACGTATCCCGTTAGTCTAGATATAGAAGACGGTTGTACAGACGGATCTCGTTAGTCTAGATATAGAAGACGGTTGTACAGACGGATCTCGTTAGTCTAGATATAGAAGACGGTTGTACAGACGGATCTCGTTAGTCTAGATATAGAAGACGGTTGTACAGACGGATCTCGTTAGTCTAGATATAGAAGACGTTTGTCCAACGACGTATCCCGTTAGTCTAGATATAGAAGACGGTTGTACAGACGGGTCTCGTTAGTCTAGATATAGATGACGGTTGTACAGACGGATCTCATTAGTCTAGATATAGAAGACGGTTGTACAGATGGATCTCGTTAGTCTAGATATAGAAGACGGTTGTACAGACGGATCTCGTTAGTCTAGATATAGAAGACGGTTGTACAGACGGATCTCGTTAGTCTAGATATAGAAGACGGTTGTACAGATGGATCTCGTTAGTCTAGATATAGAAGACGGTTGTACAGACGGATCTCGTTAGTCTAGATATAGAAAACGGTTGTACAGACGGATCTCGTTAGTCTAGATATAGAAGACGGTTGTACAGACGGATCTCGTTAGTCTAGATATAGAAGACGGTTGTATAACGAGAGATCTCGTTAGTCTAGATATAGAAGACGGTTGTACAGACGGATCCCGTTAGTCTAGATATAGAAGACGGTTGTACAGACGGATCTCGTTAGTCCAGATACTGAAGACGTTTGTCCAACGACGTACCTCGTTAGTCTAGATATAGAAGACGGTTGTACAGACGGATCTCGTTAGTCTAGATATAGAAGACGTTTGTCCAACGACGTATCCCGTTAGTCTAGATATAGAAGACGGTTGTACAGACGGGTCTCGTTAGTCTAGATATAGATGACGGTTGTACAGACGGATCTCATTAGTCTAGATATAGAAGACGGTTGTACAGACGGATCTCGTTAGTCTAGATATAGAAGACGGTTGTACAGACGGATCTCGTTAGTCTAGATATAGAAGACGGTTGTACAGATGGATCTCGTTAGTCTAGATATAGAAGACGGTTGTACAGACGGATCTCGTTAGTCTAGATATAGAAAACGGTTGTACAGACGGATCTCGTTAGTCTAGATATAGAAGACGGTTGTACAGACGGATCTCGTTAGTCTAGATATAGAAGACGGTTGTATAACGAGAGATCTCGTTAGTCTAGATATAGAAGACGGTTGTCCAACGACGTATCCCGTTAGTCTAGATATAGAAGACGGTTGTACAGACGGGTCTCGTTAGTCTAGATATAGATGACGGTTGTACAGACGGATCTCATTAGTCTAGATATAGAAGACGGTTGTACAGATGGATCTCGTTAGTCTAGATATAGAAGACGGTTGTACAGACGGATCTCGTTAGTCCAGATATTGAAGACGTTTGTCCAACGACGTACCTCGTTAGTCTAGATATAGAAAACGGTTGTACAGACGGATCTCGTTAGTCTAGATATAGAAGACGGTTGTACAGACGGGTCTCGTTAGTCTAGATATAGATGACGGTTGTACAGACGGATCTCATTAGTCTAGATATAGAAGACGGTTGTACAGATGGATCTCGTTAGTCTAGATATAGAAGACGGTTGTACAGACGGGTCTCGTTAGTCTAGATATAGATGACGGTTGTACAGACGGATCTCCTTAGTCTAGATATAGAAGACGGTTGTACAGATGGATCTCGTTAGTCTAGATATAGAAGGCGGTTGTACAGACGGATCTCGTTAGTCTAGATATAGAAGACGGTTGTATAACGAGAGATCTCGTTAGTCTAGATATAGAAGACGGTTGTACAGACGGATCCCGTTAGTCTAGATATAGAAGACGGTTGTATAACGAGAGATATCGTTAGTATAGATATAGAAGACGGTTGTACAGACGGATCTCGTTAGTCTAGATATAGAAGACGGTTGTACAGACGGATCTCGTTAGTCTAGATATAGAAGAGGGTTGTATAACGAGAGATCTCGTTAGTCTAGATATAGAAGACGGTTGTACAGACGGGTCTCGTTAGTCTAGATATAGATGACGGTTGTACAGACGGATCTCATTAGTCTAGATATAGAAGACGGTTGTTCAGACGGATCTCGTTAGTCTAGATATAGAAAACGGTTGTACAGACGGATCTCGTTAGTCTAGATATAGAAGACGGTTGTACAGACGGATCTCGTTAGTCTAGATATAGAAGACGTTTGTCCAACGTCGTATCCCGTTAGTCTAGATATAGAAGACGGTTGCACAGACGGATCTCGTTAGTCTCGATATAGAAAACGGTTGTACAGACGGATCGCGTTAGTCTAGATATAGAAGATGGTTGTACAACGACGTATCTCGTTAGTCTAGATATAGAAGGCGGTTGTACAGACGGATCTCGTTAGTCTAGATATAGAAGACGGTTGTACAGACGGATCTCATTAGTCTAGATATAGAAGACGGTTGTACAGACGGATCTCGTTAGTCTAGATATAGAAGACGGTTGTGCAGACGGATCTCGTTAGTCTAGATATAGAAGACGGTTGTACAGACGGATCTCGTTAGTCTAGATATAGAAGACGGTTGTACAGACGGATCTCGTTAGTCTAGATATAGAAGACGGTTGTACAGACGGATCTCGTTAGTCTAGATATAGAAGAGGGTTGTATAACGAGAGATCTCGTTAGTCTAGATATAGAAGACGGTTGTACAGACGGGTCTCGTTAGTCTAGATATAGATGACGGTTGTACAGACGGATCTCATTAGTCTAGATATAGAAGACGGTTGTACAGACGGATCTCGTTAGTCTAGATATTGAAGACGTTTGTCCAACGACGTACCTCGTTAGTCTAGATATAGAAAACGGTTGTACAGACGGATCTCGTTAGTCTAGATATAGAAGACGGTTGTACAGACGGATCTCGTTAGTCTAGATATAGAAGACGGTTGTACAGACGGGTCTCGTTAGTCTAGATATAGATGACGGTTGTACAGACGGATCTCCTTAGTCTAGATATAGAAGACGGTTGTACAGATGGATCTCGTTAGTCTAGATATAGAAGGCGGTTGTACAGACGGATCTCGTTAGTCTAGATATAGAAGACGGTTGTATAACGAGAGATCTCGTTAGTCTAGATATAGAAGACGGTTGTACAGACGGATCTCGTTAGTCTAGATATAGAAGACGGTTGTACAGACGGATCTCGTTAGTCTAGATATAGAAGACGGTTGTATAACGAGAGATCTCGTTAGTCTAGATATAGAAGACGGTTGTACAGACGGATCCCGTTAGTCTAGATATAGAAGACGGTTGTCCAACGACGTATCCCGTTAGTCTAGATATAGAAGACGGTTGTACAGACGGGTCTCGTTAGTCTAGATATAGATGACGGTTGTACAGACGGATCTCGTTAGTCTAGATATAGAAGAAGGTTGTACAGACGGGTCTCGTGAGTCTAGATAGAGAAGACGGTTGTACAGACGGATCTCGTTAGTCTAGATATAGAAGACGGTTGTACCGACGGATCTCTTTAGTCTAGATATAGAAGACGGTTGTACAGACGGATCCCGTTAGTCTAGATATAGAAGACGGTTGTACAGACGGATCTCGTTAGTCTAGATATTGAAGACGTTTGTCCAACGACGTACCTCGTTAGTCTAGATATAGAAAACGGTTGTACAGACGGATCTCGTGAGTCTAGATAGAGAAGACGGTTGTACAGACGGGTTTCGTTAGTCTAGATATAGAAGACGGTTGTGCAGACGGATCTCATTAGTCTAGATATAGAAGACGGTTGTACAGACGGATCTCGTTAGTCTAGATATAGAAGACGTTTGTCCAACGCCGTATCCCGTTAGTCTAGATATAGAAGACGGTTGTACAGACGGGTCTCGTTAGTCTAGATATAGATGACGGTTGTACAGACGGATCTCATTAGTCTAGATATAGAAGACGGTTGTACAGATGGATCTCGTTAGTCTAGATATAGAAGACGGTTGTACAGACGGATCTCGTTAGTCTAGATATAGAAGACGGTTGTACAGACGGATCTCGTTAGTCTAGATATAGAAGACGGTTGTACAGACGGATCTCGTTAGTCTAGATATAGAAGACGGTTGTACAGACGGATCTCGTTAGTCTAGATATAGAAGAGGGTTGTATAACGAGAGATCTCGTTAGTCTAGATATAGAAGACGGTTGTACAGACGGGTCTCGTTAGTCTAGATATAGAAGAGGGTTGTATAACGAGAGATTTCGTTAGTCTAGATATAGAAGACGGTTGTACAGACGGGTCTCGTTAGTCTAGATATAGATGACGGTTGTACAGACGGATCTCATTAGTCTAGATATAGAAGACGGTTGTACAGACGGATCTCGTTAGTCTAGATATTGAAGACGTTTGTCCAACGACGTACCTCGTTAGTCTAGATATAGAAAACGGTTGTACAGACGGATCTCGTTAGTCTAGATATAGAAGACGGTTGTTCAGACGGATCTCGTTAGTCTAGATATAGAAAACGGTTGTACAGACGGATCTCGTTAGTCTAGATATAGAAGACGGTTGTACAGACGGATCTCGTTAGTCTAGATATAGAAGACGTTTGTCCAACGTCGTATCCCGTTAGTCTAGATATAGAAGACGGTTGTACAGACGGATCTCGTTAGTCTCGATATAGAAAACGGTTGTACAGACGGATCGCGTTAGTCTAGATATAGAAGATGGTTGTACAACGACGTATCTCGTTAGTCTAGATATAGAAGGCGGTTGTACAGACGGATCTCGTTAGTCTAGATATAGAAGATGGTTGTACAACGACGTATCTCGTTAGTCTAGATATAGAAGGCGGTTGTACAGACGGATCTCGTTAGTCTAGATATAGAAGACGGTTGTACAGACGGATCTCCTTAGTCTAGATATAGAAGACGGTTGTACAGACGGGTCTCGTTAGTCTAGATATAGATGACGGTTGTACAGACGGATCTCATTAGTCTAGATATAGAAGACGGTTGTACAGATGGATCTCGTTAGTCTAGATATAGAAGACGGTTGTACAGATGGATCTCGTTAGTCTAGATATAGAAGGCGGTTGTACAGACGGATCTCGTTAGTCTAGATTTAGAAGACGGTTGTGCAGACGGATCTCGTTAGTCTAGATATAGAAGACGGTTGTACAGACGGATCTCGTTAGTCTAGATATAGAAGACGGTTGTACAGACGGATCTCGTTAGTCTAGATATAGAAGACGGTTGTACAGACGGATCTCGTTAGTCTAGATATAGAAGAGGGTTGTATAACGAGAGATCTCGTTAGTCTAGATATAGAAGACGGTTGTACAGACGGGTCTCGTTAGTCTAGATATAGATGACGGTTGTACAGACGGATCTCATTAGTCTAGATATAGAAGACGGTTGTACAGATGGATCTCGTTAGTCTAGATATAGAAGACGGTTGTACAGACGGGTCTCGTTAGTCTAGATATAGATGACGGTTGTACAGACGGATCTCCTTAGTCTAGATATAGAAGACGGTTGTACAGATGGATCTCGTTAGTCTAGATATAGAAGGCGGTTGTACAGACGGATCTCGTTAGTCTAGATATAGAAGACGGTTGTATAACGAGAGATCTCGTTAGTCTAGATATAGAAGACGGTTGTACAGACGGATCCCGTTAGTCTAGATATAGAAGACGGTTGTATAACGAGAGATATCGTTAGTATAGATATAGAAGACGGTTGTACAGACGGATCTCGTTAGTCTAGATATAGAAGACGGTTGTACAGACGGATCTCGTTAGTCTAGATATAGAAGAGGGTTGTATAACGACGTATCTCGTTAGTCTAGATATAGAAGGCGGTTGTACAGACGGATCTCGTTAGTCTAGATATAGAAGACGGTTGTACAGACGGATCTCATTAGTCTAGATATAGAAGACGGTTGTACAGACGGATCTCGTTAGTCTAGATATAGAAGACGGTTGTGCAGACGGATCTCGTTAGTCTAGATATAGAAGACGGTTGTACAGACGGATCTCGTTAGTCTAGATATAGAAGACGGTTGTACAGACGGATCTCGTTAGTCTAGATATAGAAGACGGTTGTACAGACGGATCTCGTTAGTCTAGATATAGAAGAGGGTTGTATAACGAGAGATCTCGTTAGTCTAGATATAGAAGACGGTTGTACAGACGGGTCTCGTTAGTCTAGATATAGATGACGGTTGTACAGACGGATCTCATTAGTCTAGATATAGAAGACGGTTGTACAGACGGATCTCGTTAGTCTAGATATTGAAGACGTTTGTCCAACGACGTACCTCGTTAGTCTAGATATAGAAAACGGTTGTACAGACGGATCTCGTTAGTCTAGATATAGAAGACGGTTGTACAGACGGATCTCGTTAGTCTAGATATAGAAGACGGTTGTACAGACGGGTCTCGTTAGTCTAGATATAGATGACGGTTGTACAGACGGATCTCCTTAGTCTAGATATAGAAGACGGTTGTACAGATGGATCTCGTTAGTCTAGATATAGAAGGCGGTTGTACAGACGGATCTCGTTAGTCTAGATATAGAAGACGGTTGTATAACGAGAGATCTCGTTAGTCTAGATATAGAAGACGGTTGTACAGACGGATCTCGTTAGTCTAGATATAGAAGACGGTTGTACAGACGGATCTCGTTAGTCTAGATATAGAAGACGGTTGTATAACGAGAGATCTCGTTAGTCTAGATATAGAAGACGGTTGTACAGACGGATCCCGTTAGTCTAGATATAGAAGACGGTTGTCCAACGACGTATCCCGTTAGTCTAGATATAGAAGACGGTTGTACAGACGGGTCTCGTTAGTCTAGATATAGATGACGGTTGTACAGACGGATCTCGTTAGTCTAGATATAGAAGAAGGTTGTACAGACGGGTCTCGTGAGTCTAGATAGAGAAGACGGTTGTACAGACGGATCTCGTTAGTCTAGATATAGAAGACGGTTGTACCGACGGATCTCTTTAGTCTAGATATAGATGACGGTTGTACAGACGGATCTCATTAGTCTAGATATAGAAAACGGTTGTACAGACGGATCTCGTTAGTCTAGATATTGAAGACGTTTGTCCAACGACGTACCTCGTTAGTCTAGATATAGAAAACGGTTGTACAGACGGATCTCGTTAGTCTAGATATAGAAGACGGTTGTACAGACGGATCTCGTTAGTCTAGATATAGAAGACGGTTGTACAGACGGGTCTCGTTAGTCTAGATATAGATGACGGTTGTACAGACGGATCTCCTTAGTCTAGATATAGAAGACGGTTGTACAGATGGATCTCGTTAGTCTAGATATAGAAGGCGGTTGTACAGACGGATCTCGTTAGTGTAGATATAGAAGACGGTTGTATAACGAGAGATCTCGTTAGTCTAGATATAGAAGACGGTTGTACAGACGGATCTCGTTAGTCTAGATATAGAAGACGGTTGTACAGACGGATCTCGTTAGTCTAGATATAGAAGACGGTTGTATAACGAGAGATCTCGTTAGTCTAGATATAGAAGACGGTTGTACAGACGGATCCCGTTAGTCTAGATATAGAAGACGGTTGTCCAACGACGTATCCCGTTAGTCTAGATATAGAAGACGGTTGTACAGACGGGTCTCGTTAGTCTAGATATAGATGACGGTTGTACAGACGGATCTCGTTAGTCTAGATATAGAAGAAGGTTGTACAGACGGGTCTCGTGAGTCTAGATAGAGAAGACGGTTGTACAGACGGATCTCGTTAGTCTAGATATAGAAGACGGTTGTACCGACGGATCTCTTTAGTCTAGATATAGAAGACGGTTGTACAGATGGATCTCGTTAGTCTAGATATAGAAGACGGTTGTACAGATGGATCTCGTTAGTCTAGATATAGAAGGCGGTTGTACAGACGGATCTCGTTAGTCTAGATTTAGAAGACGGTTGTGCAGACGGATCTCGTTAGTCTAGATATAGAAGACGGTTGTACAGACGGATCTCGTTAGTCTAGATATAGAAGACGGTTGTACAGACGGATCTCGTTAGTCTAGATATAGAAGACGGTTGTACAGACGGATCTCGTTAGTCTAGATATAGAAGAGGGTTGTATAACGAGAGATCTCGTTAGTCTAGATATAGAAGACGGTTGTACAGACGGGTCTCGTTAGTCTAGATATAGATGACGGTTGTACAGACGGATCTCATTAGTCTAGATATAGAAGACGGTTGTACAGATGGATCTCGTTAGTCTAGATATAGAAGACGGTTGTACAGACGGGTCTCGTTAGTCTAGATATAGATGACGGTTGTACAGACGGATCTCCTTAGTCTAGATATAGAAGACGGTTGTACAGATGGATCTCGTTAGTCTAGATATAGAAGGCGGTTGTACAGACGGATCTCGTTAGTCTAGATATAGAAGACGGTTGTATAACGAGAGATCTCGTTAGTCTAGATATAGAAGACGGTTGTACAGACGGATCCCGTTAGTCTAGATATAGAAGACGGTTGTATAACGAGAGATATCGTTAGTATAGATATAGAAGACGGTTGTACAGACGGATCTCGTTAGTCTAGATATAGAAGACGGTTGTACAGACGGATCTCGTTAGTCTAGATATAGAAGAGGGTTGTATAACGAGAGATCTCGTTAGTCTAGATATAGAAGACGGTTGTACAGACGGGTCTCGTTAGTCTAGATATAGATGGCGGTTGTACAGACGGATCTCATTAGTCTAGATATAGAAGACGGTTGTTCAGACGGATCTCGTTAGTCTAGATATAGAAAACGGTTGTACAGACGGATCTCGTTAGTCTAGATATAGAAGACGGTTGTACAGACGGATCTCGTTAGTCTAGATATAGAAGACGTTTGTCCAACGTCGTATCCCGTTAGTCTAGATATAGAAGACGGTTGTACAGACGGATCTCGTTAGTCTCGATATAGAAAACGGTTGTACAGACGGATCGCGTTAGTCTAGATATAGAAGATGGTTGTACAACGACGTATCTCGTTAGTCTAGATATAGAAGGCGGTTGTACAGACGGATCTCGTTAGTCTAGATATAGAAGACGGTTGTACAGACGGATCTCATTAGTCTAGATATAGAAGACGGTTGTACAGACGGATCTCGTTAGTCTAGATATAGAAGACGGTTGTGCAGACGGATCTCGTTAGTCTAGATATAGAAGACGGTTGTACAGACGGATCTCGTTAGTCTAGATATAGAAGACGGTTGTACAGACGGATCTCGTTAGTCTAGATATAGAAGACGGTTGTACAGACGGATCTCGTTAGTCTAGATATAGAAGAGGGTTGTATAACGAGAGATCTCGTTAGTCTAGATATAGAAGACGGTTGTACAGACGGGTCTCGTTAGTCTAGATATAGATGACGGTTGTACAGACGGATCTCATTAGTCTAGATATAGAAGACGGTTGTACAGACGGATCTCGTTAGTCTAGATATTGAAGACGTTTGTCCAACGACGTACCTCGTTAGTCTAGATATAGAAAACGGTTGTACAGACGGATCTCGTTAGTCTAGATATAGAAGACGGTTGTACAGACGGATCTCGTTAGTCTAGATATAGAAGACGGTTGTACAGACGGGTCTCGTTAGTCTAGATATAGATGACGGTTGTACAGACGGATCTCCTTAGTCTAGATATAGAAGACGGTTGTACAGATGGATCTCGTTAGTCTAGATATAGAAGGCGGTTGTACAGACGGATCTCGTTAGTCTAGATATAGAAGACGGTTGTATAACGAGAGATCTCGTTAGTCTAGATATAGAAGACGGTTGTACAGACGGATCTCGTTAGTCTAGATATAGAAGACGGTTGTACAGACGGATCTCGTTAGTCTAGATATAGAAGACGGTTGTATAACGAGAGATCTCGTTAGTCTAGATATAGAAGACGGTTGTACAGACGGATCCCGTTAGTCTAGATATAGAAGACGGTTGTCCAACGACGTATCCCGTTAGTCTAGATATAGAAGACGGTTGTACAGACGGGTCTCGTTAGTCTAGATATAGATGACGGTTGTACAGACGGATCTCGTTAGTCTAGATATAGAAGAAGGTTGTACAGACGGGTCTCGTGAGTCTAGATAGAGAAGACGGTTGTACAGACGGATCTCGTTAGTCTAGATATAGAAGACGGTTGTACCGACGGATCTCTTTAGTCTAGATATAGAAGACGGTTGTACAGACGGATCCCGTTAGTCTAGATATAGAAGACGGTTGTACAGACGGATCTCGTTAGTCTAGATATTGAAGACGTTTGTCCAACGACGTACCTCGTTAGTCTAGATATAGAAAACGGTTGTACAGACGGATCTCGTGAGTCTAGATAGAGAAGACGGTTGTACAGACGGGTCTCGTTAGTCTAGATATAGAAGACGGTTGTGCAGACGGATCTCATTAGTCTAGATATAGAAGACGGTTGTACAGACGGATCTCGTTAGTCTAGATATAGAAGACGTTTGTCCAACGCCGTATCCCGTTAGTCTAGATATAGAAGACGGTTGTACAGACGGGTCTCGTTAGTCTAGATATAGATGACGGTTGTACAGACGGATCTCATTAGTCTAGATATAGAAGACGGTTGTACAGATGGATCTCGTTAGTCTAGATATAGAAGACGGTTGTACAGACGGATCTCGTTAGTCTAGATATAGAAGACGGTTGTACAGACGGATCTCGTTAGTCTAGATATAGAAGACGGTTGTACAGACGGATCTCGTTAGTCTAGATATAGAAGACGGTTGTACAGACGGATCTCGTTAGTCTAGATATAGAAGAGGGTTGTATAACGAGAGATCTCGTTAGTCTAGATATAGAAGACGGTTGTACAGACGGGTCTCGTTAGTCTAGATATAGATGACGGTTGTACAGACGGATCTCATTAGTCTAGATATAGAAGACGGTTGTACAGATGGATCTCGTTAGTCTAGATATAGAAGACGGTTGTACAGACGGGTCTCGTTAGTCTAGATATAGATGACGGTTGTACAGACGGATCTCCTTAGTCTAGATATAGAAGACGGTTGTACAGATGGATCTCGTTAGTCTAGATATAGAAGGCGGTTGTACAGACGGATCTCGTTAGTCTAGATATAGAAGACGGTTGTATAACGAGAGATCTCGTTAGTCTAGATATAGAAGACGGTTGTATAACGAGAGATCTCGTTAGTCTAGATATAGAAGACGGTTGTACAGACGGATCCCGTTAGTCTAGATATAGAAGACGGTTGTATAACGAGAGATATCGTTAGTCTAGATATAGAAGACGGTTGTACAGACGGATCTCGTTAGTCTAGATATAGAAGACGGTTGTACAGACGGATCTCGTTAGTCTAGATATAGAAGACGGTTGTACAGACGGATCTCGTTAGTCTAGATATAGAAGACGTTTGTCCAACGACGTATCCCGTTAGTCTAGATATAGAAGACGGTTGTATAACGAGAGATCTCGTTTGTCTAGATATAGAAGACGGTTGTACAGACGGATCTCGTTAGTCTAGATATAGAAGACGGTTGTACAGACGGATCTCGTTAGTCTAGATATAGAAGACGGTTGTTCAGACGGATCTCGTTAGTCTAGATATAGAAAACGGTTGTACAGACGGATCTCGTTAGTCTAGATATAGAAGACGGTTGTACAGACGGAGCTCGTTAGTCTAGATATAGAAGACGTTTGTCCAACGTCGTATCCCGTTAGGCTAGATATAGAAGACGGTTGTACAGACGGATCTCGTTAGTCTCGATATAGAAAACGGTTGTACAGACGGATCGCGTTAGTCTAGATATAGAAGATGGTTGTACAACGACGTATCTCGTTAGTCTAGATATAGAAGGCGGTTGTACAGATGGATCTCGTTAGTCTAGATATAGAAGGCGGTTGTACAGACGGATCTCGTTAGTCTAGATTTAGAAGACGGTTGTGCAGACGGATCTCGTTAGTCTAGATATAGAAGACGGTTGTACAGACGGATCTCGTTAGTCTAGATATAGAAGACGGTTGTACAGACGGATCTCGTTAGTCTAGATATAGAAGACGGTTGTATAACGAGAGATCTCGTTAGTCTAGATATAGAAGACGGTTGTACAGACGGATCCCGTTAGTCTAGATATAGAAGACGGTTGTCCAACGACGTATCCCGTTAGTCTAGATATAGAAGACGGTTGTACAGACGGGTCTCGTTAGTCTAGATATAGATGACGGTTGTACAGACGGATCTCGTTAGTCTAGATATAGAAGAAGGTTGTACAGACGGGTCTCGTGAGTCTAGATAGAGAAGACGGTTGTACAGACGGATCTCGTTAGTCTAGATATAGAAGACGGTTGTACCGACGGATCTCTTTAGTCTAGATATAGAAGACGGTTGTACAGACGGATCCCGTTAGTCTAGATATAGAAGACGGTTGTACAGACGGATCTCGTTAGTCTAGATATTGAAGACGTTTGTCCAACGACGTACCTCGTTAGTCTAGATATAGAAAACGGTTGTACAGACGGATCTCGTGAGTCTAGATAGAGAAGACGGTTGTACAGACGGGTCTCGTTAGTCTAGATATAGAAGACGGTTGTGCAGACGGATCTCATTAGTCTAGATATAGAAGACGGTTGTACAGACGGATCTCGTTAGTCTAGATATAGAAGACGTTTGTCCAACGCCGTATCCCGTTAGTCTAGATATAGAAGACGGTTGTACAGACGGGTCTCGTTAGTCTAGATATAGATGACGGTTGTACAGACGGATCTCATTAGTCTAGATATAGAAGACGGTTGTACAGATGGATCTCGTTAGTCTAGATATAGAAGACGGTTGTACAGACGGATCTCGTTAGTCTAGATATAGAAGACGGTTGTACAGACGGATCTCGTTAGTCTAGATATAGAAGACGGTTGTACAGACGGATCTCGTTAGTCTAGATATAGAAGACGGTTGTACGGACGGATCTCGTTAGTCTAGATATAGAAGACGGTTGTATAACGAGAGATCTCGTTTGTCTAGATATAGAAGACGGTTGTACAGACGGATCTCGTTAGTCTAGATATAGAAGACGGTTGTACAGACGGATCTCGTTAGTCTAGATATAGAAGACGGTTGTTCAGACGGATCTCGTTAGTCTAGATATAGAAAACGGTTGTACAGACGGATCTCGTTAGTCTAGATATAGAAGACGGTTGTACAGACGGATCTCGTTAGTCTAGATATAGAAGACGTTTGTCCAACGTCGTATCCCGTTAGGCTAGATATAGAAGACGGTTGTACAGACGGATCTCGTTAGTCTCGATATAGAAAACGGTTGTACAGACGGATCGCGTTAGTCTAGATATAGAAGATGGTTGTACAACGACGTATCTCGTTAGTCTAGATATAGAAGGCGGTTGTACAGACGGATCTCGTTAGTCTAGATATAGAAGACGGTTGTACAGACGGATCTCATTAGTCTAGATATAGAAGACGGTTGTACAGACGGATCTCGTTAGTCTAGATATAGAAGACGGTTGTGCAGACGGATCTCGTTAGTCTAGATATAGAAGACGGTTGTACAGACGGATCTCGTTAGTCTAGATATAGAAGACGGTTGTACAGACGGATCTCGTTAGTCTAGATATAGAAGACGGTTGTACAGACGGATCTCGTTAGTCTAGATATAGAAGAGGGTTGTATAACGAGAGATCTCGTTAGTCTAGATATAGAAGACGGTTGTACAGACGGGTCTCGTTAGTCTAGATATAGATGACGGTTGTACAGACGGATCTCATTAGTCTAGATATAGAAGACGGTTGTACAGATGGATCTCGTTAGTCTAGATATAGAAGACGGTTGTACAGACGGGTCTCGTTAGTCTAGATATAGATGACGGTTGTACAGACGGATCTCCTTAGTCTAGATATAGAAGACGGTTGTACAGATGGATCTCGTTAGTCTAGATATAGAAGGCGGTTGTACAGACGGATCTCGTTAGTCTAGATATAGAAGACGGTTGTATAACGAGAGATCTCGTTAGTCTAGATATAGAAGACGGTTGTACAGACGGATCGCGTTAGTCTAGATATAGAAGACGGTTGTATAACGAGAGATATCGTTAGTCTAGATATAGAAGACGGTTGTACAGACGGATCTCGTTAGTCTAGATATAGAAGACGGTTGTACAGACGGATCTCGTTAGTCTAGATATAGAAGAGGGTTGTATAACGAGAGATCTCGTTAGTCTAGATATAGAAGACGGTTGTACAGACGGGTCTCGTTAGTCTAGATATAGATGACGGTTGTACAGACGGATCTCATTAGTCTAGATATAGAAGACGGTTGTTCAGACGGATCTCGTTAGTCTAGATATAGAAAACGGTTGTACAGACGGATCTCGTTAGTCCAGATATAGAAGACGGTTGTACAGACGGATCTCGTTAGTCTAGATATAGAAGACGTTTGTCCAACGTCGTATCCCGTTAGTCTAGATATAGAAGACGGTTGTACAGACGGATCTCGTTAGTCTCGATATAGAAAACGGTTGTACAGACGGATCGCGTTAGTCTAGATATAGAAGATGGTTGTACAACGACGTATCTCGTTAGTCTAGATATAGAAGGCGGTTGTACAGACGGATCTCGTTAGTCTAGATATAGAAGACGGTTGTACAGACGGATCTCATTAGTCTAGATATAGAAGACGGTTGTACAGACGGATCTCGTTAGTCTAGATATAGAAGACGGTTGTGCAGACGGATCTCGTTAGTCTAGATATAGAAGACGGTTGTACAGACGGATCTCGTTAGTCTAGATATAGAAGACGGTTGTACAGACGGATCTCGTTAGTCTAGATATAGAAGACGGTTGTACAGACGGATCTCGTTAGTCTAGATATAGAAGAGGGTTGTATAACGAGAGATCTCGTTAGTCTAGATATAGAAGACGGTTGTACAGACGGGTCTCGTTAGTCTAGATATAGATGGCGGTTGTACATACGGATCTCATTAGTCTAGATATAGAAGACGGTTGTACAGATGGATCTCGTTAGTCTAGATATAGAAGACGGTTGTACAGACGGGTCTCGTTAGTCTAGATATAGATGACGGTTGTACAGACGGATCTCATTAGTCTAGATATAGAAGACGGTTGTTCAGACGGATCTCGTTAGTCTAGATATAGAAAACGGTTGTACAGACGGATCTCGTTAGTCTAGATATAGAAGACGGTTGTACAGACGGATCTCGTTAGTCTAGATATAGAAGACGTTTGTCCAACGTCGTATCCCGTTAGTCTAGATATAGAAGACGGTTGTACAGACGGATCTCGTTAGTCTCGATATAGAAAACGGTTGTACAGACGGATCGCGTTAGTCTAGATATAGAAGATGGTTGTACAACGACGTATCTCGTTAGTCTAGATATAGAAGGCGGTTGTACAGACGGATCTCGTTAGTCTAGATATAGAAGACGGTTGTACAGACGGATCTCATTAGTCTAGATATAGAAGACGGTTGTACAGACGGATCTCGTTAGTCTAGATATAGAAGACGGTTGTGCAGACGGATCTCGTTAGTCTAGATATAGAAGACGGTTGTACAGACGGATCTCGTTAGTCTAGATATAGAAGACGGTTGTACAGATGGATCTCGTTAGTCTAGATATAGAAGGCGGTTGTACAGACGGATCTCGTTAGTCTAGATATAGAAGACGGTTGTATAACGAGAGATCTCGTTAGTCTAGATATAGAAGACGGTTGTACAGACGGATCCCGTTAGTCTAGATATAGAAGGCGGTTGTACAGACGGATCTCGTTAGTCTAGATATAGAAGACGGTTGTACAGATGGATCTCGTTAGTCTAGATATAGAAGACGGTTGTACAGACGGGTCTCGTTAGTCTAGATATAGATGACGGTTGTACAGACGGATCTCCTTAGTCTAGATATAGAAGACGGTTGTACAGATGGATCTCGTTAGTCTAGATATAGAAGGCGGTTGTACAGACGGATCTCGTTAGTCTAGATATAGAAGACGGTTGTATAACGAGAGATCTCGTTAGTCTAGATATAGAAGACGGTTGTACAGACGGATCGCGTTAGTCTAGATATAGAAGACGGTTGTATAACGAGAGATATCGTTAGTCTAGATATAGAAGACGGTTGTACAGACGGATCTCGTTAGTCTAGATATAGAAGACGGTTGTACAGACGGATCTCGTTAGTCTAGATATAGAAGAGGGTTGTATAACGAGAGATCTCGTTAGTCTAGATATAGAAGACGGTTGTACAGACGGGTCTCGTTAGTCTAGATATAGATGACGGTTGTACAGACGGATCTCATTAGTCTAGATATAGAAGACGGTTGTTCAGACGGATCTCGTTAGTCTAGATATAGAAAACGGTTGTACAGACGGATCTCGTTAGTCTAGATATAGAAGACGGTTGTACAGACGGATCTCGTTAGTCTAGATATAGAAGACGTTTGTCCAACGTCGTATCCCGTTAGTCTAGATATAGAAGACGGTTGTACAGACGGATCTCGTTAGTCTCGATATAGAAAACGGTTGTACAGACGGATCGCGTTAGTCTAGATATAGAAGATGGTTGTACAACGACGTATCTCGTTAGTCTAGATATAGAAGGCGGTTGTACAGACGGATCTCGTTAGTCTAGATATAGAAGACGGTTGTACAGACGGATCTCATTAGTCTAGATATAGAAGACGGTTGTACAGACGGATCTCGTTAGTCTAGATATAGAAGACGGTTGTGCAGACGGATCTCGTTAGTCTAGATATAGAAGACGGTTGTACAGACGGATCTCGTTAGTCTAGATATAGAAGACGGTTGTACAGACGGATCTCGTTAGTCTAGATATAGAAGACGGTTGTACAGACGGATCTCGTTAGTCTAGATATAGAAGAGGGTTGTATAACGAGAGATCTCGTTAGTCTAGATATAGAAGACGGTTGTACAGACGGGTCTCGTTAGTCTAGATATAGATGGCGGTTGTACATACGGATCTCATTAGTCTAGATATAGAAGACGGTTGTACAGATGGATCTCGTTAGTCTAGATATAGAAGACGGTTGTACAGACGGGTCTCGTTAGTCTAGATATAGATGACGGTTGTACAGACGGATCTCATTAGTCTAGATATAGAAGACGGTTGTTCAGACGGATCTCGTTAGTCTAGATATAGAAAACGGTTGTACAGACGGATCTCGTTAGTCTAGATATAGAAGACGGTTGTACAGACGGATCTCGTTAGTCTAGATATAGAAGACGTTTGTCCAACGTCGTATCCCGTTAGTCTAGATATAGAAGACGGTTGTACAGACGGATCTCGTTAGTCTCGATATAGAAAACGGTTGTACAGACGGATCGCGTTAGTCTAGATATAGAAGATGGTTGTACAACGACGTATCTCGTTAGTCTAGATATAGAAGGCGGTTGTACAGACGGATCTCGTTAGTCTAGATATAGAAGACGGTTGTACAGACGGATCTCATTAGTCTAGATATAGAAGACGGTTGTACAGACGGATCTCGTTAGTCTAGATATAGAAGACGGTTGTGCAGACGGATCTCGTTAGTCTAGATATAGAAGACGGTTGTACAGACGGATCTCGTTAGTCTAGATATAGAAGACGGTTGTACAGATGGATCTCGTTAGTCTAGATATAGAAGGCGGTTGTACAGACGGATCTCGTTAGTCTAGATATAGAAGACGGTTGTATAACGAGAGATCTCGTTAGTCTAGATATAGAAGACGGTTGTACAGACGGATCCCGTTAGTCTAGATATAGAAGACGGTTGTATAACGAGAGATATCGTTAGTCTAGATATAGAAGACGGTTGTACAGACGGATCTCGTTAGTCTAGATATAGAAGACGTTTGTCCAACGACGTATCCCGTTAGTCTAGATATAGAAGACGGTTGTATAACGAGAGATCTCGTTAGTCTAGATATAGAAGACGGTTGTACAGACGGATCTCGTTAGTCTAGATATAGAAGACGGTTGTACAGACGGATCTCGTTAGTCAAGATATAGAAGACGGTTGTACAGACGGATCTCGTTAGTCTAGATATAGAAGACGTTTGTCCAACGCCGTATCCCGTTAGTCTAGATATAGAAGACGGTTGTACAGACGGGTCTCGTTAGTCTAGATATAGATGACGGTTTTACAGACGGATCTCCTTAGTCTAGATATAGAAGACGGTTGTACAGATGGATCTCGTTAGTCTAGATATAGAAGGCGGTTGTACAGACGGATCTCGTTAGTCTAGATATAGAAGACGGTTGTATAACGAGAGATCTCGTTAGTCTAGATATAGAAGACGGTTGTACAGACGGATCCCGTTAGTCTAGATATAGAAGACGGTTGTATAACGAGAGATATCGTTAGTCTAGATATAGAAGACGGTTGTACAGACGGATCTCGTTAGTCTAGATATAGAAGACGGTTGTACAGACGGATCTCGTTAGTCTAGATATAGAAGACGGTTGTACAGACGGATCTCGTTAGTCTAGATATAGAAGACGTTTGTCCAACGACGTATCCCGTTAGTCTAGATATAGAAGACGGTTGTATAACGAGAGATCTCGTTAGTCTAGATATAGAAGACGGTTGTACAGACGGATCTCGTTAGTCTAGATATAGAAGACGGTTGTACAGACGGATCTCGTTAGTCTAGATATAGAAGACGGTTGTTCAGACGGATCTCGTTAGTCTAGATATAGAAAACGGTTGTACAGACGGATCTCGTTAGTCTAGATATAGAAGACGGTTGTACAGACGGATCTCGTTAGTCTAGATATAGAAGACGTTTGTCCAACGTCGTATCCCGTTAGTCTAGATATAGAAAACGGTTGTACAGACGGATCGCGTTAGTCTAGATATAGAAGATGGTTGTACAACGACGTATCTCGTTAGTCTAGATATAGAAGGCGGTTGTACAGACGGATCTCGTTAGTCTAGATATAGAAGACGGTTGTACAGACGGATCTCATTAGTCTAGATATAGAAGACGGTTGTACAGACGGATCTCGTTAGTCTAGATATAGAAGACGGTTGTGCAGACGGATCTCGTTAGTCTAGATATAGAAGACGGTTGTACAGACGGATCTCGTTAGTCTAGATATAGAAGACGGTTGTACAGACGGATCTCGTTAGTCTAGATATAGAAGACGGTTGTACAGACGGATCTCGTTAGTCTAGATATAGAAGAGGGTTGTATAACGAGAGATCTCGTTAGTCTAGATATAGAAGACTGTTGTACAGACGGGTCTCGTTAGTCTAGATATAGATGACGGTTGTACAGACGGATCTCATTAGTCTAGATATAGAAGACGGTTGTACAGATGGATCTCGTTAGTCTAGATATAGAAGACGGTTGTACAGACGGGTCTCGTTAGTCTAGATATAGATGACGGTTGTACAGACGGATCTCCTTAGTCTAGATATAGAAGACGGTTGTACAGATGGATCTCGTTAGTCTAGATATAGAAGGCGGTTGTACAGACGGATCTCGTTAGTCTAGATATAGAAGACGGTTGTATAACGAGAGATCTCGTTAGTCTAGATATAGAAGACGGTTGTACAGACGGATCCCGTTAGTCTAGATATAGAAGACGGTTGTATAACGAGAGATATCGTTAGTCTAGATATAGAAGACGGTTGTACAGACGGATCTCGTTAGTCTAGATATAGAAGACGGTTGTACAGACGGATCTCGTTAGTCTAGATGTAGAAGAGGGTTGTATAACGAGAGATCTCGTTAGTCTAGATATAGAAGACGGTTGTACAGACGGGTCTCGTTAGTCTAGATATAGATGACGGTTGTACAGACGGATCTCATTAGTCTAGATATAGAAGACGGTTGTTCAGACGGATCTCGTTAGTCTAGATATAGAAAACGGTTGTACAGACGGATCTCGTTAGTCTAGATATAGAAGACGGTTGTACAGACGGATCTCGTTAGTCTAGATATAGAAGACGTTTGTCCAACGTCGTATCCCGTTAGTCTAGATATAGAAGACGGTTGTACAGACGGATCTCGTTAGTCTCGATATAGAAAACGGTTGTACAGACGGATCGCGTTAGTCTAGATATAGAAGATGGTTGTACAACGACGTATCTCGTTAGTCTAGATATAGAAGGCGGTTGTACAGACGGATCTCGTTAGTCTAGATATAGAAGACGGTTGTACAGACGGATCTCGTTAGTCTAGATATAGAAGACGGTTGTACAGACGGATCTCGTTAGTCTAGATATAGAAGAGGGTTGTATAACGAGAGATCTCGTTAGTCTAGATATAGAAGACGGTTGTACAGACGGGTCTCGTTAGTCTAGATATAGATGACGGTTGTACAGACGGATCTCATTAGTCTAGATATAGAAGACGGTTGTACAGATGGATCTCGTTAGTCTAGATATAGAAGACGGTTGTACAGACGGGTCTCGTTAGTCTAGATATAGATGACGGTTGTACAGACGGATCGCGTTAGTCTAGATATAGAAGATGGTTGTACAACGACGTATCTCGTTAGTCTAGATATAGAAGGCGGTTGTACAGACGGATCTCGTTAGTCTAGATATAGAAGACGGTTGTACAGACGGATCTCGTTAGTCTAGATATAGAAGACGGTTGTACAGACGGATCTCGTTAGTCTAGATATAGAAGAGGGTTGTATAACGAGAGATCTCGTTAGTCTAGATATAGAAGACGGTTGTACAGACGGGTCTCGTTAGTCTAGATATAGATGACGGTTGTACAGACGGATCTCATTAGTCTAGATATAGAAGACGGTTGTACAGATGGATCTCGTTAGTCTAGATATAGAAGACGGTTGTACAGACGGATCTCGTTAGTCTAGATGTAGAAGAGGGTTGTATAACGAGAGATCTCGTTAGTCTAGATATAGAAGACGGTTGTACAGACGGATCTCGTTAGTCTAGATATAGAAGACGGTTGTACAGACGGATCTCGTTAGTCTAGATGTAGAAGAGGGTTGTATAACGAGAGATCTCGTTAGTCTAGATATAGAAGACGGTTGTACAGACGGGTCTCGTTAGTCTAGATATAGATGACGGTTGTACAGACGGATCTCATTAGTCTAGATATAGAAGACGGTTGTTCAGACGGATCTCGTTAGTCTAGATATAGAAAACGGTTGTACAGACGGATCTCGTTAGTCTAGATATAGAAGACGGTTGTACAGACGGATCTCGTTAGTCTAGATATAGAAGACGTTTGTCCAACGTCGTATCCCGTTAGTCTAGATATAGAAGACGGTTGTACAGACGGATCTCGTTAGTCTCGATATAGAAAACGGTTGTACAGACGGATCGCGTTAGTCTAGATATAGAAGATGGTTGTACAACGACGTATCTCGTTAGTCTAGATATAGAAGGCGGTTGTACAGACGGATCTCGTTAGTCTAGATATAGAAGACGGTTGTACAGACGGATCTCGTTAGTCTAGATATAGAAGACGGTTGTACAGACGGATCTCGTTAGTCTAGATATAGAAGAGGGTTGTATAACGAGAGATCTCGTTAGTCTAGATATAGAAGACGGTTGTACAGACGGGTCTCGTTAGTCTAGATATAGATGACGGTTGTACAGACGGATCTCATTAGTCTAGATATAGAAGACGGTTGTACAGATGGATCTCGTTAGTCTAGATATAGAAGACGGTTGTACAGACGGGTCTCGTTAGTCTAGATATAGATGACGGTTGTACAGACGGATCTCCTTAGTCTAGATATAGAAGACGGTTGTACAGATGGATCTCGTTAGTCTAGATATAGAAGGCGGTTGTACAGACGGATCTCGTTAGTCTAGATATAGAAGACGGTTGTATAACGAGAGATCTCGTTAGTCTAGATATAGAAGACGGTTGTACAGACGGATCTCGTTAGTCTAGATATAGAAGACGGTTGTACAGACGGATCTCGTTAGTCAAGATATAGAAGACGGTTGTACAGACGGATCTCGTTAGTCTAGATATAGAAGACGTTTGTCCAACGCCGTATCCCGTTAGTCTAGATATAGAAGACGGTTGTACAGACGGGTCTCGTTAGTCTAGATATAGATGACGGTTGTACAGACGGATCTCATTAGTCTAGATATAGAAGACGGTTGTACAGATGGATCTCGTTAGTCTAGATATAGAAGACGGTTGTACAGACGGATCTCGTTAGTCTAGATATAGAAGAGGGTTGTATAACGAGAGATCTCGTTAGTCTAGATATAGAAGACGGTTGTACAGACGGGTCTCGTTAGTCTAGATATAGATGACGGTTGTACAGACGGATCTCATTAGTCTAGATATAGAAGACGGTTGTACAGATGGATCTCGTTAGTCTAGATATAGAAGACGGTTGTACAGACGGGTCTCGTTAGTCTAGATATAGATGACGGTTGTACAGACGGATCTCCTTAGTCTAGATATAGAAGACGGTTGTACAGATGGATCTCGTTAGTCTAGATATAGAAGGCGGTTGTACAGACGGATCTCGTTAGTCTAGATATAGAAGACGGTTGTATAACGAGAGATCTCGTTAGTCTAGATATAGAAGACGGTTGTACAGACGGATCCCGTTAGTCTAGATATAGAAGACGGTTGTATAACGAGAGATATCGTTAGTCTAGATATAGAAGACGGTTGTACAGACGGATCTCGTTAGTCTAGATATAGAAGACGGTTGTACAGACGGATCTCGTTAGTCTAGATATAGAAGACGGTTGTACAGACGGATCTCGTTAGTCTAGATATAGAAGACGTTTGTCCAACGACGTATCCCGTTAGTCTAGATATAGAAGACGGTTGTATAACGAGAGATCTCGTTAGTCTAGATATAGAAGACGGTTGTACAGACGGATCTCGTTAGTCTAGATATAGAAGACGGTTGTACAGACGGATCTCGTTAGTCTAGATATAGAAGACGGTTGTTCAGACGGATCTCGTTAGTCTAGATATAGAAAACGGTTGTACAGACGGATCTCGTTAGTCTAGATATAGAAGACGGTTGTACAGACGGATCTCGTTAGTCTAGATATAGAAGACGTTTGTCCAACGTCGTATCCCGTTAGTCTAGATATAGGAGACGGTTGTACAGACGGATCTCGTTAGTCTCGATATAGAAAACGGTTGTACAGACGGATCGCGTTAGTCTAGATATAGAAGATGGTTGTACAACGACGTATCTCGTTAGTCTAGATATAGAAGGCGGTTGTACAGACGGATCTCGTTAGTCTAGATATAGAAGACGGTTGTACAGACGGATCTCATTAGTCTAGATATAGAAGACGGTTGTACAGACGGATCTCGTTAGTCTAGATATAGAAGACGGTTGTGCAGACGGATCTCGTTAGTCTAGATATAGAAGACGGTTGTACAGACGGATCTCGTTAGTCTAGATATAGAAGACGGTTGTACAGACGGATCTCGTTAGTCTAGATATAGAAGACGGTTGTACAGACGGATCTCGTTAGTCTAGATATAGAAGAGGGTTGTATAACGAGAGATCTCGTTAGTCTAGATATAGAAGACGGTTGTACAGACGGGTCTCGTTAGTCTAGATATAGATGACGGTTGTACAGACGGATCTCATTAGTCTAGATATAGAAGACGGTTGTACAGATGGATCTCGTTAGTCTAGATATAGAAGACGGTTGTACAGACGGGTCTCGTTAGTCTAGATATAGATGACGGTTGTACAGACGGATCTCCTTAGTCTAGATATAGAAGACGGTTGTACAGATGGATCTCGTTAGTCTAGATATAGAAGGCGGTTGTACAGACGGATCTCGTTAGTCTAGATATAGAAGACGGTTGTATAACGAGAGATCTCGTTAGTCTAGATATAGAAGACGGTTGTACAGACGGATCCCGTTAGTCTAGATATAGAAGACGGTTGTATAACGAGAGATATCGTTAGTCTAGATATAGAAGACGGATGTACAGACGGATCTCGTTAGTCTAGATATAGAAGACGGTTGTACAGACGGATCTCGTTAGTCTAGATATAGAAGAGGGTTGTATAACGAGAGATCTCGTTAGTCTAGATATAGAAGACGGTTGTACAGACGGGTCTCGTTAGTCTAGATATAGATGACGGTTGTACAGACGGATCTCATTAGTCTAGATATAGAAGACGGTTGTTCAGACGGATCTCGTTAGTCTAGATATAGAAAACGGTTGTACAGACGGATCTCGTTAGTCTAGATATAGAAGACGGTTGTACAGACGGATCTCGTTAGTCTAGATATAGAAGACGTTTGTCCAACGTCGTATCCCGTTAGTCTAGATATAGAAGACGGTTGTACAGACGGATCTCGTTAGTCTCGATATAGAAAACGGTTGTACAGACGGATCGCGTTAGTCTAGATATAGAAGATGGTTGTACAACGACGTATCTCGTTAGTCTAGATATAGAAGGCGGTTGTACAGACGGATCTCGTTAGTCTAGATATAGAAGACGGTTGTACAGACGGATCTCGTTAGTCTAGATATTGAAGACGATTGTCCAACGACGTACCTCGTTAGTCTAGATATAGAAAACGGTTGTACAGACGGATCTCGTTAGTCTAGATATAGAAGACGGTTGTACAGACGGATCTCGTTAGTCTAGATATAGAAGACGGTTGTACAGACGGATCTCGTTTGTCTAGATATAGAAGACGGTTGTATAACGAGAGATCTCGTTAGTCTAGATATAGAAGACGGTTGTACAGACGGATCCCGTTAGTCTAGATATAGAAGACGGTTGTACAGACGGATCTCGTTAGTCTAGATATTGAAGACGTTTGTCCAACGACGTACCTCGTTAGTCTAGATATAGAAAACGGTTGTACAGACGGATCTCGTTAGTCTAGATATAGAAGACGGTTGTACAGACGGATCTCGTTAGTCTAGATATAGAAGACGGTTGTATAACGAGAGATCTCGTTAGTCTAGATATAGAAGACGGTTGTACAGACGGATCCCGTTAGTCTAGATATAGAAGACGGTTGTACAGACGGATCTCGTTAGTCTAGATATTGAAGACGTTTGTCCAACGACGTACCTCGTTAGTCTAGATATAGAAAACGGTTGTACAGACGGATCTCGTTAGTCTAGATATAGAAGACGGTTGTACAGACGGATCTCGTTAGTCTAGATATAGAAGACGGTTGTATAACGAGAGATCTCGTTAGTCTAGATATAGAAGACGGTTGTACAGACGGATCTCGTTAGTCTAGATATAGAAGACGGTTGTACAGACGGATCTCGTTAGTCTAGATATAGAAGACGGTTGTACAGACGGGTCTCGTTAGTCTAGATATAGATGACGGTTGTACAGACGGATCTCCTTAGTCTAGATATAGAAGACGGTTGTACAGATGGATCTCGTTAGTCTAGATATAGAAGACGGTTGTACAGACGGATCTCGTTAGTCTAGATATAGAAGACGGTTGTATAACGAGAGATCTCGTTAGTCTAGATATAGAAGACGGTTGTACAGACGGATCCCGTTAGTCTAGATATAGAAGACGGTTGTATAACGAGAGATATCGTTAGTCTAGATATAGAAGACGGTTGTACAGACGGATCTCGTTAGTCTAGATATAGAAGACGGTTGTACAGACGGATCTCGTTAGTCTAGATATAGAAGACGTTTGTCCAACGACGTATCCCGTTAGTCTAGATATAGAAGACGGTTGTATAACGAGAGATCTCGTTAGTCTAGATATAGAAGACGGTTGTACAGACGGATCTCGTTAGTCTAGATATAGAAGACGGTTGTACAGACGGATCTCGTTAGTCAAGATATAGAAGACGGTGGTACAGACGGATCTCGTTAGTCTAGATATAGAAGACGTTTGTCCAACGCCGTATCCCGTTAGTCTAGATATAGAAGACGGTTGTACAGACGGGTCTCGTTAGTCTAGATATAGATGACGGTTGTACAGACGGATCTCATTAGTCTAGATATAGAAGACGGTTGTACAGATGGATCTCGTTAGTCTAGATATAGAAGACGGTTGTACAGACGGATCTCGTTAGTCTAGATATAGAAGACGGTTGTACAGACGGATCTCGTTAGTCTAGATATAGAAGACGGTTGTACAGACGGATCTCGTTAGTCTAGATATAGAAGACGGTTGTACAGACGGATCTCGTTAGTCTAGATATAGAAGAGGGTTGTATAACGAGAGATCTCGTTAGTCTAGATATAGAAGACGGTTGTACAGACGGGTCTCGTTAGTCTAGATATAGAAGACGGTTGTACAGACGGATCTCGTTAGTCTAGATATAGAAGACGGTTGTACAGACGGATCTCGTTAGTCTAGATATAGAAGAGGGTTGTATAACGAGAGATCTCGTTAGTCTAGATATAGAAGACGGTTGTACAGACGGGTCTCGTTAGTCTAGATATAGATGACGGTTGTACAGACGGATCTCATTAGTCTAGATATAGAAGACGGTTGTACAGATGGATCTCGTTAGTCTAGATATAGAAGACGGTTGTACAGACGGGTCTCGTTAGTCTAGATATAGATGACGGTTGTACAGACGGATCTCCTTAGTCTAGATATAGAAGACGGTTGTACAGATGGATCTCGTTAGTCTAGATATAGAAGGCGGTTGTACAGACGGATCTCGTTAGTCTAGATATAGAAGACGGTTGTATAACGAGAGATCTCGTTAGTCTAGATATAGAAGACGGTTGTACAGACGGATCCCGTTAGTCTAGATATAGAAGACGGTTGTATAACGAGAGATATCGTTAGTCTAGATATAGAAGACGGTTGTACAGACGGATCTCGTTAGTCTAGATATAGAAGACGGTTGTACAGACGGATCTCGTTAGTCTAGATATAGAAGACGGTTGTACAGACGGATCTCGTTAGTCTAGATATAGAAGACGGTTGTACAGACGGATCTCGTTAGTCTAGATATAGAAGACGGTTGTACAGACGGATCTCGTTAGTCTAGATATAGAAGACGTTTGTCCAACGACGTATCCCGTTAGTCTAGATATAGAAGACGGTTGTATAACGAGAGATCTCGTTAGTCTAGATATAGAAGGCGGTTGTACAGACGGATCTCGTTAGTCTAGATATAGAAGACGGTTGTACAGACGGATCTCGTTAGTCTAGATATAGAAGACGGTTGTTCAGACGGATCTCGTTAGTCTAGATATAGAAAACGGTTGTACAGACGGATCTCGTTAGTCTAGATATAGAAGACGGTTGTACAGACGGATCTCGTTAGTCTAGATATAGAAGACGGTTGTACAGACGGATCTCGTTTGTCTAGATATAGAAGACGGTTGTATAACGAGAGATCTCGTTAGTCTAGATATAGAAGACGGTTGTACAGACGGATCCCGTTAGTCTAGATATAGAAGACGGTTGTACAGACGGATCTCGTTAGTCTAGATATTGAAGACGTTTGTCCAACGACGTACCTCGTTAGTCTAGATATAGAAAACGGTTGTACAGACGGATCTCGTTAGTCTAGATATAGAAGACGGTTGTACAGACGGATCTCGTTAGTCTAGATATAGAAGACGGTTGTATAACGAGAGATCTCGTTAGTCTAGATATAGAAGACGGTTGTACAGACGGATCCCGTTAGTCTAGATATAGAAGACGGTTGTACAGACGGATCTCGTTAGTCTAGATATTGAAGACGTTTGTCCAACGACGTACCTCGTTAGTCTAGATATAGAAAACGGTTGTACAGACGGATCTCGTTAGTCTAGATATAGAAGACGGTTGTACAGACGGATCTCGTTAGTCTAGATATAGAAGACGGTTGTATAACGAGAGATCTCGTTAGTCTAGATATAGAAGACGGTTGTACAGACGGATCTCGTTAGTCTAGATATAGAAGACGGTTGTATAACGAGAGATCTCGTTAGTCTAGATATAGAAGGCGGTTGTACAGACGGGTCTCGTTAGTCTAGATATAGATGACGGTTGTACAGACGGATCTCGTTAGTCTAGATATAGAAGACGGTTGTTCAGACGGATCTCGTTAGTCTAGATATAGAAAACGGTTGTACAGACGGATCTCGTTAGTCTAGATATAGAAGACGGTTGTACAGACGGATCTCGTTAGTCTAGATATAGAAGACGGTTGTACAGACGGATCTCGTTTGTCTAGATATAGAAGACGGTTGTATAACGAGAGATCTCGTTAGTCTAGATATAGAAGACGGTTGTACAGACGGATCCCGTTAGTCTAGATATAGAAGACGGTTGTACAGACGGATCTCGTTAGTCTAGATATTGAAGACGTTTGTCCAACGACGTACCTCGTTAGTCTAGATATAGAAAACGGTTGTACAGACGGATCTCGTTAGTCTAGATATAGAAGACGGTTGTACAGACGGATCTCGTTAGTCTAGATATAGAAGACGGTTGTATAACGAGAGATCTCGTTAGTCTAGATATAGAAGACGGTTGTACAGACGGATCCCGTTAGTCTAGATATAGAAGACGGTTGTACAGACGGATCTCGTTAGTCTAGATATTGAAGACGTTTGTCCAACGACGTACCTCGTTAGTCTAGATATAGAAAACGGTTGTACAGACGGATCTCGTTAGTCTAGATATAGAAGACGGTTGTACAGACGGATCTCGTTAGTCTAGATATAGAAGACGGTTGTATAACGAGAGATCTCGTTAGTCTAGATATAGAAGACGGTTGTACAGACGGATCTCGTTAGTCTAGATATAGAAGACGGTTGTACAGACGGATCTCGTTAGTCTAGATATAGAAGACGGTTGTACAGACGGGTCTCGTTAGTCTAGATATAGATGACGGTTGTACAGACGGATCTCCTTAGTCTAGATATAGAAGACGGTTGTACAGATGGATCTCGTTAGTCTAGATATAGAAGACGGTTGTACAGACGGATCTCGTTAGTCTAGATATAGAAGACGGTTGTATAACGAGAGATCTCGTTAGTCTAGATATAGAAGACGGTTGTATAACGAGAGATATCGTTAGTCTAGATATAGAAGACGGTTGTACAGACGGATCTCGTTAGTCTAGATATAGAAGACGGTTGTACAGACGGATCTCGTTAGTCTAGATATAGAAGACGTTTGTCCAACGACGTATCCCGTTAGTCTAGATATAGAAGACGGTTGTATAACGAGAGATCTCGTTAGTCTAGATATAGAAGACGGTTGTACAGACGGATCTCGTTAGTCTAGATATAGAAGACGGTTGTACAGACGGATCTCGTTAGTCAAGATATAGAAGACGGTTGTACAGACGGATCTCGTTAGTCTAGATATAGAAGACGTTTGTCCAACGCCGTATCCCGTTAGTCTAGATATAGAAGACGGTTGTACAGACGGGTCTCGTTAGTCTAGATATAGATGACGGTTGTACAGACGGATCTCATTAGTCTAGATATAGAAGACGGTTGTACAGATGGATCTCGTTAGTCTAGATATAGAAGACGGTTGTACAGACGGATCTCGTTAGTCTAGATATAGAAGACGGTTGTACAGACGGATCTCGTTAGTCTAGATATAGAAGACGGTTGTACAGACGGATCTCGTTAGTCTAGATATAGAAGACGGTTGTACAGACGGATCTCGTTAGTCTAGATATAGAAGAGGGTTGTATAACGAGAGATCTCGTTAGTCTAGATATAGAAGACGGTTGTACAGACGGGTCTCGTTAGTCTAGATATAGATGACGGTTGTACAGACGGATCTCATTAGTCTAGATATAGAAGACGGTTGTACAGATGGATCTCGTTAGTCTAGATATAGAAGACGGTTGTACAGACGGGTCTCGTTAGTCTAGATATAGATGACGGTTGTACAGACGGATCTCCTTAGTCTAGATATAGAAGACGGTTGTACAGATGGATCTCGTTAGTCTAGATATAGAAGGCGGTTGTACAGACGGATCTCGTTAGTCTAGATATAGAAGACGGTTGTATAACGAGAGATCTCGTTAGTCTAGATATAGAAGACGGTTGTACAGACGGATCCCGTTAGTCTAGATATAGAAGACGGTTGTATAACGAGAGATATCGTTAGTCTAGATATAGAAGACGGTTGTACAGACGGATCTCGTTAGTCTAGATATAGAAGACGGTTGTACAGACGGATCTCGTTAGTCTAGATATAGAAGACGGTTGTACAGACGGATCTCGTTAGTCTAGATATAGAAGACGGTTGTACAGACGGATCTCGTTAGTCTAGATATAGAAGAGGGTTGTATAACGAGAGATCTCGTTAGTCTAGATATAGAAGACGGTTGTACAGACGGGTCTCGTTAGTCTAGATATAGATGGCGGTTGTACATACGGATCTCATTAGTCTAGATATAGAAGACGGTTGTACAGATGGATCTCGTTAGTCTAGATATAGAAGACGGTTGTACAGACGGGTCTCGTTAGTCTAGATATAGATGACGGTTGTACAGACGGATCTCATTAGTCTAGATATAGAAGACGGTTGTTCAGACGGATCTCGTTAGTCTAGATATAGAAAACGGTTGTACAGACGGATCTCGTTAGTCTAGATATAGAAGACGGTTGTACAGACGGATCTCGTTAGTCTAGATATAGAAGACGTTTGTCCAACGTCGTATCCCGTTAGTCTAGATATAGAAGACGGTTGTACAGACGGATCTCGTTAGTCTCGATATAGAAAACGGTTGTACAGACGGATCGCGTTAGTCTAGATATAGAAGATGGTTGTACAACGACGTATCTCGTTAGTCTAGATATAGAAGGCGGTTGTACAGACGGATCTCGTTAGTCTAGATATAGAAGACGGTTGTACAGACGGATCTCATTAGTCTAGATATAGAAGACGGTTGTACAGACGGATCTCGTTAGTCTAGATATAGAAGACGGTTGTGCAGACGGATCTCGTTAGTCTAGATATAGAAGACGGTTGTACAGACGGATCTCGTTAGTCTAGATATAGAAGACGGTTGTACAGATGGATCTCGTTAGTCTAGATATAGAAGGCGGTTGTACAGACGGATCTCGTTAGTCTAGATATAGAAGACGGTTGTATAACGAGAGATCTCGTTAGTCTAGATATAGAAGACGGTTGTACAGACGGATCCCGTTAGTCTAGATATAGAAGACGGTTGTATAACGAGAGATATCGTTAGTCTAGATATAGAAGACGGTTGTACAGACGGATCTCGTTAGTCTAGATATAGAAGACGTTTGTCCAACGACGTATCCCGTTAGTCTAGATATAGAAGACGGTTGTATAACGAGAGATCTCGTTAGTCTAGATATAGAAGACGGTTGTACAGACGGATCTCGTTAGTCTAGATATAGAAGACGGTTGTACAGACGGATCTCGTTAGTCAAGATATAGAAGACGGTTGTACAGACGGATCTCGTTAGTCTAGATATAGAAGACGTTTGTCCAACGCCGTATCCCGTTAGTCTAGATATAGAAGACGGTTGTACAGACGGGTCTCGTTAGTCTAGATATAGATGACGGTTTTACAGACGGATCTCCTTAGTCTAGATATAGAAGACGGTTGTACAGATGGATCTCGTTAGTCTAGATATAGAAGGCGGTTGTACAGACGGATCTCGTTAGTCTAGATATAGAAGACGGTTGTATAACGAGAGATCTCGTTAGTCTAGATATAGAAGACGGTTGTACAGACGGATCCCGTTAGTCTAGATATAGAAGACGGTTGTATAACGAGAGATATCGTTAGTCTAGATATAGAAGACGGTTGTACAGACGGATCTCGTTAGTCTAGATATAGAAGACGGTTGTACAGACGGATCTCGTTAGTCTAGATATAGAAGACGGTTGTACAGACGGATCTCGTTAGTCTAGATATAGAAGACGTTTGTCCAACGACGTATCCCGTTAGTCTAGATATAGAAGACGGTTGTATAACGAGAGATCTCGTTAGTCTAGATATAGAAGACGGTTGTACAGACGGATCTCGTTAGTCTAGATATAGAAGACGGTTGTACAGACGGATCTCGTTAGTCTAGATATAGAAGACGGTTGTTCAGACGGATCTCGTTAGTCTAGATATAGAAAACGGTTGTACAGACGGATCTCGTTAGTCTAGATATAGAAGACGGTTGTACAGACGGATCTCGTTAGTCTAGATATAGAAGACGTTTGTCCAACGTCGTATCCCGTTAGTCTAGATATAGAAAACGGTTGTACAGACGGATCGCGTTAGTCTAGATATAGAAGATGGTTGTACAACGACGTATCTCGTTAGTCTAGATATAGAAGGCGGTTGTACAGACGGATCTCGTTAGTCTAGATATAGAAGACGGTTGTACAGACGGATCTCATTAGTCTAGATATAGAAGACGGTTGTACAGACGGATCTCGTTAGTCTAGATATAGAAGACGGTTGTGCAGACGGATCTCGTTAGTCTAGATATAGAAGACGGTTGTACAGACGGATCTCGTTAGTCTAGATATAGAAGACGGTTGTACAGACGGATCTCGTTAGTCTAGATATAGAAGACGGTTGTACAGACGGATCTCGTTAGTCTAGATATAGAAGAGGGTTGTATAACGAGAGATCTCGTTAGTCTAGATATAGAAGACTGTTGTACAGACGGGTCTCGTTAGTCTAGATATAGATGACGGTTGTACAGACGGATCTCATTAGTCTAGATATAGAAGACGGTTGTACAGATGGATCTCGTTAGTCTAGATATAGAAGACGGTTGTACAGACGGGTCTCGTTAGTCTAGATATAGATGACGGTTGTACAGACGGATCTCCTTAGTCTAGATATAGAAGACGGTTGTACAGATGGATCTCGTTAGTCTAGATATAGAAGGCGGTTGTACAGACGGATCTCGTTAGTCTAGATATAGAAGACGGTTGTATAACGAGAGATCTCGTTAGTCTAGATATAGAAGACGGTTGTACAGACGGATCCCGTTAGTCTAGATATAGAAGACGGTTGTATAACGAGAGATATCGTTAGTCTAGATATAGAAGACGGTTGTACAGACGGATCTCGTTAGTCTAGATATAGAAGACGGTTGTACAGACGGATCTCGTTAGTCTAGATGTAGAAGAGGGTTGTATAACGAGAGATCTCGTTAGTCTAGATATAGAAGACGGTTGTACAGACGGGTCTCGTTAGTCTAGATATAGATGACGGTTGTACAGACGGATCTCATTAGTCTAGATATAGAAGACGGTTGTTCAGACGGATCTCGTTAGTCTAGATATAGAAAACGGTTGTACAGACGGATCTCGTTAGTCTAGATATAGAAGACGGTTGTACAGACGGATCTCGTTAGTCTAGATATAGAAGACGTTTGTCCAACGTCGTATCCCGTTAGTCTAGATATAGAAGACGGTTGTACAGACGGATCTCGTTAGTCTCGATATAGAAAACGGTTGTACAGACGGATCGCGTTAGTCTAGATATAGAAGATGGTTGTACAACGACGTATCTCGTTAGTCTAGATATAGAAGGCGGTTGTACAGACGGATCTCGTTAGTCTAGATATAGAAGACGGTTGTACAGACGGATCTCGTTAGTCTAGATATAGAAGACGGTTGTACAGACGGATCTCGTTAGTCTAGATATAGAAGAGGGTTGTATAACGAGAGATCTCGTTAGTCTAGATATAGAAGACGGTTGTACAGACGGGTCTCGTTAGTCTAGATATAGATGACGGTTGTACAGACGGATCTCATTAGTCTAGATATAGAAGACGGTTGTACAGATGGATCTCGTTAGTCTAGATATAGAAGACGGTTGTACAGACGGGTCTCGTTAGTCTAGATATAGATGACGGTTGTACAGACGGATCTCCTTAGTCTAGATATAGAAGACGGTTGTACAGATGGATCTCGTTAGTCTAGATATAGAAGGCGGTTGTACAGACGGATCTCGTTAGTCTAGATATAGAAGACGGTTGTATAACGAGAGATCTCGTTAGTCTAGATATAGAAGACGGTTGTACAGACGGATCTCGTTAGTCTAGATATAGAAGACGGTTGTACAGACGGATCTCGTTAGTCAAGATATAGAAGACGGTTGTACAGACGGATCTCGTTAGTCTAGATATAGAAGACGTTTGTCCAACGCCGTATCCCGTTAGTCTAGATATAGAAGACGGTTGTACAGACGGGTCTCGTTAGTCTAGATATAGATGACGGTTGTACAGACGGATCTCATTAGTCTAGATATAGAAGACGGTTGTACAGATGGATCTCGTTAGTCTAGATATAGAAGACGGTTGTACAGACGGATCTCGTTAGTCTAGATATAGAAGAGGGTTGTATAACGAGAGATCTCGTTAGTCTAGATATAGAAGACGGTTGTACAGACGGGTCTCGTTAGTCTAGATATAGATGACGGTTGTACAGACGGATCTCATTAGTCTAGATATAGAAGACGGTTGTACAGATGGATCTCGTTAGTCTAGATATAGAAGACGGTTGTACAGACGGGTCTCGTTAGTCTAGATATAGATGACGGTTGTACAGACGGATCTCCTTAGTCTAGATATAGAAGACGGTTGTACAGATGGATCTCGTTAGTCTAGATATAGAAGGCGGTTGTACAGACGGATCTCGTTAGTCTAGATATAGAAGACGGTTGTATAACGAGAGATCTCGTTAGTCTAGATATAGAAGACGGTTGTACAGACGGATCCCGTTAGTCTAGATATAGAAGACGGTTGTATAACGAGAGATATCGTTAGTCTAGATATAGAAGACGGTTGTACAGACGGATCTCGTTAGTCTAGATATAGAAGACGGTTGTACAGACGGATCTCGTTAGTCTAGATATAGAAGACGGTTGTACAGACGGATCTCGTTAGTCTAGATATAGAAGACGTTTGTCCAACGACGTATCCCGTTAGTCTAGATATAGAAGACGGTTGTATAACGAGAGATCTCGTTAGTCTAGATATAGAAGACGGTTGTACAGACGGATCTCGTTAGTCTAGATATAGAAGACGGTTGTACAGACGGATCTCGTTAGTCTAGATATAGAAGACGGTTGTTCAGACGGATCTCGTTAGTCTAGATATAGAAAACGGTTGTACAGACGGATCTCGTTAGTCTAGATATAGAAGACGGTTGTACAGACGGATCTCGTTAGTCTAGATATAGAAGACGTTTGTCCAACGTCGTATCCCGTTAGTCTAGATATAGGAGACGGTTGTACAGACGGATCTCGTTAGTCTCGATATAGAAAACGGTTGTACAGACGGATCGCGTTAGTCTAGATATAGAAGATGGTTGTACAACGACGTATCTCGTTAGTCTAGATATAGAAGGCGGTTGTACAGACGGATCTCGTTAGTCTAGATATAGAAGACGGTTGTACAGACGGATCTCATTAGTCTAGATATAGAAGACGGTTGTACAGACGGATCTCGTTAGTCTAGATATAGAAGACGGTTGTGCAGACGGATCTCGTTAGTCTAGATATAGAAGACGGTTGTACAGACGGATCTCGTTAGTCTAGATATAGAAGACGGTTGTACAGACGGATCTCGTTAGTCTAGATATAGAAGACGGTTGTACAGACGGATCTCGTTAGTCTAGATATAGAAGAGGGTTGTATAACGAGAGATCTCGTTAGTCTAGATATAGAAGACGGTTGTACAGACGGGTCTCGTTAGTCTAGATATAGATGACGGTTGTACAGACGGATCTCATTAGTCTAGATATAGAAGACGGTTGTACAGATGGATCTCGTTAGTCTAGATATAGAAGACGGTTGTACAGACGGGTCTCGTTAGTCTAGATATAGATGACGGTTGTACAGACGGATCTCCTTAGTCTAGATATAGAAGACGGTTGTACAGATGGATCTCGTTAGTCTAGATATAGAAGGCGGTTGTACAGACGGATCTCGTTAGTCTAGATATAGAAGACGGTTGTATAACGAGAGATCTCGTTAGTCTAGATATAGAAGACGGTTGTACAGACGGATCCCGTTAGTCTAGATATAGAAGACGGTTGTATAACGAGAGATATCGTTAGTCTAGATATAGAAGACGGATGTACAGACGGATCTCGTTAGTCTAGATATAGAAGACGGTTGTACAGACGGATCTCGTTAGTCTAGATATAGAAGAGGGTTGTATAACGAGAGATCTCGTTAGTCTAGATATAGAAGACGGTTGTACAGACGGGTCTCGTTAGTCTAGATATAGATGACGGTTGTACAGACGGATCTCATTAGTCTAGATATAGAAGACGGTTGTTCAGACGGATCTCGTTAGTCTAGATATAGAAAACGGTTGTACAGACGGATCTCGTTAGTCTAGATATAGAAGACGGTTGTACAGACGGATCTCGTTAGTCTAGATATAGAAGACGTTTGTCCAACGTCGTATCCCGTTAGTCTAGATATAGAAGACGGTTGTACAGACGGATCTCGTTAGTCTCGATATAGAAAACGGTTGTACAGACGGATCGCGTTAGTCTAGATATAGAAGATGGTTGTACAACGACGTATCTCGTTAGTCTAGATATAGAAGGCGGTTGTACAGACGGATCTCGTTAGTCTAGATATAGAAGACGGTTGTACAGACGGATCTCGTTAGTCTAGATATTGAAGACGATTGTCCAACGACGTACCTCGTTAGTCTAGATATAGAAAACGGTTGTACAGACGGATCTCGTTAGTCTAGATATAGAAGACGGTTGTACAGACGGATCTCGTTAGTCTAGATATAGAAGACGGTTGTACAGACGGATCTCGTTTGTCTAGATATAGAAGACGGTTGTATAACGAGAGATCTCGTTAGTCTAGATATAGAAGACGGTTGTACAGACGGATCCCGTTAGTCTAGATATAGAAGACGGTTGTACAGACGGATCTCGTTAGTCTAGATATTGAAGACGTTTGTCCAACGACGTACCTCGTTAGTCTAGATATAGAAAACGGTTGTACAGACGGATCTCGTTAGTCTAGATATAGAAGACGGTTGTACAGACGGATCTCGTTAGTCTAGATATAGAAGACGGTTGTATAACGAGAGATCTCGTTAGTCTAGATATAGAAGACGGTTGTACAGACGGATCCCGTTAGTCTAGATATAGAAGACGGTTGTACAGACGGATCTCGTTAGTCTAGATATTGAAGACGTTTGTCCAACGACGTACCTCGTTAGTCTAGATATAGAAAACGGTTGTACAGACGGATCTCGTTAGTCTAGATATAGAAGACGGTTGTACAGACGGATCTCGTTAGTCTAGATATAGAAGACGGTTGTATAACGAGAGATCTCGTTAGTCTAGATATAGAAGACGGTTGTACAGACGGATCTCGTTAGTCTAGATATAGAAGACGGTTGTACAGACGGATCTCGTTAGTCTAGATATAGAAGACGGTTGTACAGACGGGTCTCGTTAGTCTAGATATAGATGACGGTTGTACAGACGGATCTCCTTAGTCTAGATATAGAAGACGGTTGTACAGATGGATCTCGTTAGTCTAGATATAGAAGACGGTTGTACAGACGGATCTCGTTAGTCTAGATATAGAAGACGGTTGTATAACGAGAGATCTCGTTAGTCTAGATATAGAAGACGGTTGTACAGACGGATCCCGTTAGTCTAGATATAGAAGACGGTTGTATAACGAGAGATATCGTTAGTCTAGATATAGAAGACGGTTGTACAGACGGATCTCGTTAGTCTAGATATAGAAGACGGTTGTACAGACGGATCTCGTTAGTCTAGATATAGAAGACGTTTGTCCAACGACGTATCCCGTTAGTCTAGATATAGAAGACGGTTGTATAACGAGAGATCTCGTTAGTCTAGATATAGAAGACGGTTGTACAGACGGATCTCGTTAGTCTAGATATAGAAGACGGTTGTACAGACGGATCTCGTTAGTCAAGATATAGAAGACGGTTGTACAGACGGATCTCGTTAGTCTAGATATAGAAGACGTTTGTCCAACGCCGTATCCCGTTAGTCTAGATATAGAAGACGGTTGTACAGACGGGTCTCGTTAGTCTAGATATAGATGACGGTTGTACAGACGGATCTCATTAGTCTAGATATAGAAGACGGTTGTACAGATGGATCTCGTTAGTCTAGATATAGAAGACGGTTGTACAGACGGATCTCGTTAGTCTAGATATAGAAGACGGTTGTACAGACGGATCTCGTTAGTCTAGATATAGAAGACGGTTGTACAGACGGATCTCGTTAGTCTAGATATAGAAGACGGTTGTACAGACGGATCTCGTTAGTCTAGATATAGAAGAGGGTTGTATAACGAGAGATCTCGTTAGTCTAGATATAGAAGACGGTTGTACAGACGGGTCTCGTTAGTCTAGATATAGAAGACGGTTGTACAGACGGATCTCGTTAGTCTAGATATAGAAGACGGTTGTACAGACGGATCTCGTTAGTCTAGATATAGAAGAGGGTTGTATAACGAGAGATCTCGTTAGTCTAGATATAGAAGACGGTTGTACAGACGGGTCTCGTTAGTCTAGATATAGATGACGGTTGTACAGACGGATCTCATTAGTCTAGATATAGAAGACGGTTGTACAGATGGATCTCGTTAGTCTAGATATAGAAGACGGTTGTACAGACGGGTCTCGTTAGTCTAGATATAGATGACGGTTGTACAGACGGATCTCCTTAGTCTAGATATAGAAGACGGTTGTACAGATGGATCTCGTTAGTCTAGATATAGAAGGCGGTTGTACAGACGGATCTCGTTAGTCTAGATATAGAAGACGGTTGTATAACGAGAGATCTCGTTAGTCTAGATATAGAAGACGGTTGTACAGACGGATCCCGTTAGTCTAGATATAGAAGACGGTTGTATAACGAGAGATATCGTTAGTCTAGATATAGAAGACGGTTGTACAGACGGATCTCGTTAGTCTAGATATAGAAGACGGTTGTACAGACGGATCTCGTTAGTCTAGATATAGAAGACGGTTGTACAGACGGATCTCGTTAGTCTAGATATAGAAGACGGTTGTACAGACGGATCTCGTTAGTCTAGATATAGAAGACGGTTGTACAGACGGATCTCGTTAGTCTAGATATAGAAGACGTTTGTCCAACGACGTATCCCGTTAGTCTAGATATAGAAGACGGTTGTATAACGAGAGATCTCGTTAGTCTAGATATAGAAGGCGGTTGTACAGACGGATCTCGTTAGTCTAGATATAGAAGACGGTTGTACAGACGGATCTCGTTAGTCTAGATATAGAAGACGGTTGTTCAGACGGATCTCGTTAGTCTAGATATAGAAAACGGTTGTACAGACGGATCTCGTTAGTCTAGATATAGAAGACGGTTGTACAGACGGATCTCGTTAGTCTAGATATAGAAGACGGTTGTACAGACGGATCTCGTTTGTCTAGATATAGAAGACGGTTGTATAACGAGAGATCTCGTTAGTCTAGATATAGAAGACGGTTGTACAGACGGATCCCGTTAGTCTAGATATAGAAGACGGTTGTACAGACGGATCTCGTTAGTCTAGATATTGAAGACGTTTGTCCAACGACGTACCTCGTTAGTCTAGATATAGAAAACGGTTGTACAGACGGATCTCGTTAGTCTAGATATAGAAGACGGTTGTACAGACGGATCTCGTTAGTCTAGATATAGAAGACGGTTGTATAACGAGAGATCTCGTTAGTCTAGATATAGAAGACGGTTGTACAGACGGATCCCGTTAGTCTAGATATAGAAGACGGTTGTACAGACGGATCTCGTTAGTCTAGATATTGAAGACGTTTGTCCAACGACGTACCTCGTTAGTCTAGATATAGAAAACGGTTGTACAGACGGATCTCGTTAGTCTAGATATAGAAGACGGTTGTACAGACGGATCTCGTTAGTCTAGATATAGAAGACGGTTGTATAACGAGAGATCTCGTTAGTCTAGATATAGAAGACGGTTGTACAGACGGATCTCGTTAGTCTAGATATAGAAGACGGTTGTATAACGAGAGATCTCGTTAGTCTAGATATAGAAGGCGGTTGTACAGACGGGTCTCGTTAGTCTAGATATAGATGACGGTTGTACAGACGGATCTCGTTAGTCTAGATATAGAAGACGGTTGTTCAGACGGATCTCGTTAGTCTAGATATAGAAAACGGTTGTACAGACGGATCTCGTTAGTCTAGATATAGAAGACGGTTGTACAGACGGATCTCGTTAGTCTAGATATAGAAGACGGTTGTACAGACGGATCTCGTTTGTCTAGATATAGAAGACGGTTGTATAACGAGAGATCTCGTTAGTCTAGATATAGAAGACGGTTGTACAGACGGATCCCGTTAGTCTAGATATAGAAGACGGTTGTACAGACGGATCTCGTTAGTCTAGATATTGAAGACGTTTGTCCAACGACGTACCTCGTTAGTCTAGATATAGAAAACGGTTGTACAGACGGATCTCGTTAGTCTAGATATAGAAGACGGTTGTACAGACGGATCTCGTTAGTCTAGATATAGAAGACGGTTGTATAACGAGAGATCTCGTTAGTCTAGATATAGAAGACGGTTGTACAGACGGATCCCGTTAGTCTAGATATAGAAGACGGTTGTACAGACGGATCTCGTTAGTCTAGATATTGAAGACGTTTGTCCAACGACGTACCTCGTTAGTCTAGATATAGAAAACGGTTGTACAGACGGATCTCGTTAGTCTAGATATAGAAGACGGTTGTACAGACGGATCTCGTTAGTCTAGATATAGAAGACGGTTGTATAACGAGAGATCTCGTTAGTCTAGATATAGAAGACGGTTGTACAGACGGATCTCGTTAGTCTAGATATAGAAGACGGTTGTACAGACGGATCTCGTTAGTCTAGATATAGAAGACGGTTGTACAGACGGGTCTCGTTAGTCTAGATATAGATGACGGTTGTACAGACGGATCTCCTTAGTCTAGATATAGAAGACGGTTGTACAGATGGATCTCGTTAGTCTAGATATAGAAGACGGTTGTACAGACGGATCTCGTTAGTCTAGATATAGAAGACGGTTGTATAACGAGAGATCTCGTTAGTCTAGATATAGAAGACGGTTGTATAACGAGAGATATCGTTAGTCTAGATATAGAAGACGGTTGTACAGACGGATCTCGTTAGTCTAGATATAGAAGACGGTTGTACAGACGGATCTCGTTAGTCTAGATATAGAAGACGTTTGTCCAACGACGTATCCCGTTAGTCTAGATATAGAAGACGGTTGTATAACGAGAGATCTCGTTAGTCTAGATATAGAAGACGGTTGTACAGACGGATCTCGTTAGTCTAGATATAGAAGACGGTTGTACAGACGGATCTCGTTAGTCAAGATATAGAAGACGGTTGTACAGACGGATCTCGTTAGTCTAGATATAGAAGACGTTTGTCCAACGCCGTATCCCGTTAGTCTAGATATAGAAGACGGTTGTACAGACGGGTCTCGTTAGTCTAGATATAGATGACGGTTGTACAGACGGATCTCATTAGTCTAGATATAGAAGACGGTTGTACAGATGGATCTCGTTAGTCTAGATATAGAAGACGGTTGTACAGACGGATCTCGTTAGTCTAGATATAGAAGACGGTTGTACAGACGGATCTCGTTAGTCTAGATATAGAAGACGGTTGTACAGACGGATCTCGTTAGTCTAGATATAGAAGACGGTTGTACAGACGGATCTCGTTAGTCTAGATATAGAAGAGGGTTGTATAACGAGAGATCTCGTTAGTCTAGATATAGAAGACGGTTGTACAGACGGGTCTCGTTAGTCTAGATATAGATGACGGTTGTACAGACGGATCTCATTAGTCTAGATATAGAAGACGGTTGTACAGATGGATCTCGTTAGTCTAGATATAGAAGACGGTTGTACAGACGGGTCTCGTTAGTCTAGATATAGATGACGGTTGTACAGACGGATCTCCTTAGTCTAGATATAGAAGACGGTTGTACAGATGGATCTCGTTAGTCTAGATATAGAAGGCGGTTGTACAGACGGATCTCGTTAGTCTAGATATAGAAGACGGTTGTATAACGAGAGATCTCGTTAGTCTAGATATAGAAGACGGTTGTACAGACGGATCCCGTTAGTCTAGATATAGAAGACGGTTGTATAACGAGAGATATCGTTAGTCTAGATATAGAAGACGGTTGTACAGACGGATCTCGTTAGTCTAGATATAGAAGACGGTTGTACAGACGGATCTCGTTAGTCTAGATATAGAAGACGGTTGTACAGACGGATCTCGTTAGTCTAGATATAGAAGACGGTTGTACAGACGGATCTCGTTAGTCTAGATATAGAAGACGGTTGCACAGACGGATCTCGTTAGTCTAGATATAGAAGACGTTTGTCCAACGACGTATCCCGTTAGTCTAGATATAGAAGACGGTTGTATAACGAGAGATCTCGTTAGTCTAGATATAGAAGACGGTTGTACAGACGGATCTCGTTAGTCTAGATATAGAAGACGGTTGTACAGACGGATCTCGTTAGTCTAGATATAGAAGACGGTTGTTCAGACGGATCTCGTTAGTCTAGATATAGAAAACGGTTGTACAGACGGATCTCGTTAGTCTAGATATAGAAGACGGTTGTACAGACGGATCTCGTTAGTCTAGATATAGAAGACGTTTGTCCAACGTCGTATCCCGTTAGTCTAGATATAGAAGACGGTTGTACAGACGGATCTCGTTAGTCTCGATATAGAAAACGGTTGTACAGACGGATCGCGTTAGTCTAGATATAGAAGATGGTTGTACAACGACGTATCTCGTTAGTCTAGATATAGAAGGCGGTTGTACAGACGGATCTCGTTAGTCTAGATATAGAAGACGGTTGTACAGACGGATCTCATTAGTCTAGATATAGAAGACGGTTGTACAGACGGATCTCGTTAGTCTAGATATAGAAGACGGTTGTGCAGACGGATCTCGTTAGTCTAGATATAGAAGACGGTTGTACAGACGGATCTCGTTAGTCTAGATATAGAAGACGGTTGTACAGACGGATCTCGTTAGTCTAGATATAGAAGACGGTTGTACAGACGGATCTCGTTAGTCTAGATATAGAAGACGGTTGTACAGACGGATCTCGTTAGTCTAGATATAGAAGACGGTTGTACAGACGGATCTCGTTAGTCTAGATATAGAAGAGGGTTGTATAACGAGAGATCTCGTTAGTCTAGATATAGAAGACGGTTGTACAGACGGGTCTCGTTAGTCTAGATATAGATGACGGTTGTACAGACGGATCTCATTAGTCTAGATATAGAAGACGGTTGTACAGATGGATCTCGTTAGTCTAGATATAGAAGACGGTTGTACAGACGGGTCTCGTTAGTCTAGATATAGATGACGGTTGTACAGACGGATCTCCTTAGTCTAGATATAGAAGACGGTTGTACAGATGGATCTCGTTAGTCTAGATTTAGAAGGCGGTTGTACAGACGGATCTCGTTAGTCTAGATATAGAAGACGGTTGTATAACGAGAGATCTCGTTAGTCTAGATATAGAAGGCGGTTGTACAGACGGATCTCGTTAGTCTAGATATAGAAGACGGTTGTACAGACGGATCTCGTTAGTCTAGATATAGAAGACGGTTGTTCAGACGGATCTCGTTAGTCTAGATATAGAAAACGGTTGTACAGACGGATCTCGTTAGTCTAGATATAGAAGACGGTTGTACAGACGGATCTCGTTAGTCTAGATATAGAAGACGGTTGTACAGACGGATCTCGTTTGTCTAGATATAGAAGACGGTTGTATAACGAGAGATCTCGTTAGTCTAGATATAGAAGACGGTTGTACAGACGGATCCCGTTAGTCTAGATATAGAAGACGGTTGTACAGACGGATCTCGTTAGTCTAGATATTGAAGACGTTTGTCCAACGACGTACCTCGTTAGTCTAGATATAGAAAACGGTTGTACAGACGGATCTCGTTAGTCTAGATATAGAAGACGGTTGTACAGACGGATCTCGTTAGTCTAGATATAGAAGACGGTTGTATAACGAGAGATCTCGTTAGTCTAGATATAGAAGACGGTTGTACAGACGGATCCCGTTAGTCTAGATATAGAAGACGGTTGTACAGACGGATCTCGTTAGTCTAGATATTGAAGACGTTTGTCCAACGACGTACCTCGTTAGTCTAGATATAGAAAACGGTTGTACAGACGGATCTCGTTAGTCTAGATATAGAAGACGGTTGTACAGACGGATCTCGTTAGTCTAGATATAGAAGACGGTTGTATAACGAGAGATCTCGTTAGTCTAGATATAGAAGACGGTTGTACAGACGGATCTCGTTAGTCTAGATATAGAAGACGGTTGTACAGACGGATCTCGTTAGTCTAGATATAGAAGACGGTTGTACAGACGGGTCTCGTTAGTCTAGATATAGATGACGGTTGTACAGACGGATCTCCTTAGTCTAGATATAGAAGACGGTTGTACAGATGGATCTCGTTAGTCTAGATATAGAAGACGGTTGTACAGACGGATCTCGTTAGTCTAGATATAGAAGACGGTTGTATAACGAGAGATCTCGTTAGTCTAGATATAGAAGACGGTTGTACAGACGGATCCCGTTAGTCTAGATATAGAAGACGGTTGTATAACGAGAGATATCGTTAGTCTAGATATAGAAGACGGTTGTACAGACGGATCTCGTTAGTCTAGATATAGAAGACGGTTGTACAGACGGATCTCGTTAGTCTAGATATAGAAGACGTTTGTCCAACGACGTATCCCGTTAGTCTAGATATAGAAGACGGTTGTATAACGAGAGATCTCGTTAGTCTAGATATAGAAGACGGTTGTACAGACGGATCTCGTTAGTCTAGATATAGAAGAGGGTTGTATAACGAGCGATCTCGTTAGTCTAGATATAGAAGACGGTTGTACAGACGGGTCTCGTTAGTCTAGATATAGATGACGGTTGTACAGACGGATCTCATTAGTCTAGATATAGAAGACGGTTGTACAGATGGATCTCGTTAGTCTAGATATAGAAGACGGTTGTACAGACGGGTCTCGTTAGTCTAGATATAGATGACGGTTGTACAGACGGATCTCCTTAGTCTAGATATAGAAGACGGTTGTACAGATGGATCTCGTTAGTCTAGATATAGAAGGCGGTTGTACAGACGGATCTCGTTAGTCTAGATATAGAAGACGGTTGTATAACGAGAGATCTCGTTAGTCTAGATATAGAAGACGGTTGTACAGACGGATCCCGTTAGTCTAGATATAGAAGACGGTTGTATAACGAGAGATATCGTTAGTCTAGATATAGAAGACGGTTGTACAGACGGATCTCGTTAGTCTAGATATAGAAGACGGTTGTACAGACGGGTCTCGTTAGTCTAGATATAGATGACGGTTGTACAGACGGATCTCCTTAGTCTAGATATAGAAGACGGTTGTACAGATGGATCTCGTTAGTCTAGATATAGAAGACGGTTGTACAGACGGATCTCGTTAGTCTAGATATAGAAGACGGTTGTATAACGAGAGATCTCGTTAGTCTAGATATAGAAGACGGTTGTATAACGAGAGATCTCGTTAGTCTAGATATAGAAGACGGTTGTACAGACGGATCCCGTTAGTCTAGATATAGAAGACGGTTGTATAACGAGAGATATCGTTAGTCTAGATATAGAAGACGGTTGTACAGACGGATCTCGTTAGTCTAGATATAGAAGACGGTTGTACAGACGGATCTCGTTAGTCTAGATATAGAAGACGGTTGTACAGACGGATCTCGTTAGTCTAGATATAGAAGACGGTTGTATAACGAGAGATCTCGTTAGTCTAGATATAGAAGACGGTTGTACAGACGGATCCCGTTAGTCTAGATATAGAAGACGGTTGTACAGACGGATCTCGTTTGTCTAGATATTGAAGACGTTTGTCCAACGACGTACCTCGTTAGTCTAGATATAGAAAACGGTTGTACAGACGGATCTCGTTAGTCTAGATATAGAAGACGGTTGTACAGACGGATCTCGTTAGTCTAGATATAGAAGACGGTTGTATAACGAGAGATCTCGTTAGTCTAGATATAGAAGACGGTTGTACAGACGGATCCCGTTAGTCTAGATATAGAAGACGGTTGTACAGACGGATCTCGTTAGTCCAGATATTGAAGACGTTTGTCCAACGACGTACCTCGTTAGTCTAGATATAGAAAACGGTTGTACAGACGGATCTCGTTAGTCTAGATATAGAAGACGGTTGTACAGACGGATCTCGTTAGTCTAGATATAGAAGACGGTTGTATAACGAGAGATCTCGTTAGTCTAGATATAGAAGACGGTTGTACAGACGGGTCTCGTTAGTCTAGATATAGATGACGGTTGTACAGACGGATCTCCTTAGTCTAGATATAGAAGACGGTTGTACAGATGGATCTCGTTAGTCTAGATATAGAAGACGGTTGTACAGACGGATCTCGTTAGTCTAGATATAGAAGACGGTTGTATAACGAGAGATCTCGTTAGTCTAGATATAGAAGACGGTTGTACAGACGGATCCCGTTAGTCTAGATATAGAAGACGGTTGTATAACGAGAGATATCGTTAGTCTAGATATAGAAGACGGTTGTACAGACGGATCTCGTTAGTCTAGATATAGAAGACGGTTGTACAGACGGATCTCGTTAGTCTAGATATAGAAGACGTTTGTCCAACGACGTATCCCGTTAGTCTAGATATAGAAGACGGTTGTATAACGAGAGATCTCGTTAGTCTAGATATAGAAGACGGTTGTACAGACGGATCTCGTTAGTCTAGATATAGAAGACGGTTGTACAGACGGATCTCGTTAGTCTAGATATAGAAGACGGTTGTACAGACGGATCTCGTTAGTCTAGATATAGAAGACGGTTGTACAGACGGATCTCGTTAGTCTAGATATAGAAGACGGTTGTACAGACGGATCTCGTTAGTCTAGATATAGAAGACGGTTGTTCAGACGGATCTCGTTAGTCTAGATATAGAAAACGGTTGTACAGACTTATCTCGTTAGTCTAGATATAGAAGACGGTTGTACAGACGGATCTCGTTAGTCTAGATATAGAAGACGTTTGTCCAACGTCGTATCCCGTTAGTCTAGATATAGAAGACGGTTGTACAGACGGATCTCGTTAGTCTCGATATAGAAAACGGTTGTACAGACGGATCGCGTTAGTCTAGATATAGAAGGTGGTTGTACAACGACGTATCTCGTTAGTCTAGATATAGAAGGCGGTTGTACAGACGGATCTCGTTAGTCTAGATATAGAAGACGGTTGTTCAGACGGATCTCGTTAGTCTAGATATAGAAGACGGTTGTGCAGACGGATCTCGTTAGTCTAGATATAGAAGACGGTTGTACAGACGGGTCTCGTTAGTCTAGATATAGATGACGGTTGTACAGACGGATCTCCTTAGTCTAGATATAGAAGACGGTTGTACAGATGGATCTCGTTAGTCTAGATATAGAAGACGGTTGTACAGACGGATCTCGTTAGTCTAGATATAGAAGACGGTTGTATAACGAGAGATCTCGTTAGTCTAGATATAGAAGACGGTTGTACAGACGGATCCCGTTAGTCTAGATATAGAAGACGGTTGTATAACGAGAGATATCGTTAGTCTAGATATAGAAGACGGTTGTACAGACGGATCTCGTTAGTCTAGATATAGAAGACGGTTGTACAGACGGATCTCGTTAGTCTAGATATAGAAGACGTTTGTCCAACGACGTATCCCGTTAGTCTAGATATAGAAGACGGTTGTATAACGAGAGATCTCGTTAGTCTAGATATAGAAGACGGTTGTACAGACGGATCTCGTTAGTGTAGATATAGAAGACGGTTGTACAGACGGATCTCGTTAGTCTAGATATAGAAGACGGTTGTACAGACGGATCTCGTTAGTCTAGATATAGAAGACGGTTGTACAGACGGATCTCGTTAGTCTAGATATAGAAGACGGTTGTACAGATGGATCTCGTTAGTCTAGATATAGAAGACGGTTGTACAGACGGATCTCGTTAGTCTAGATATAGAAAACGGTTGTACAGACGGATCTCGTTAGTCTAGATATAGAAGACGGTTGTACAGACGGATCTCGTTAGTCTAGATATAGAAGACGTTTGTCCAACGTCGTATCCCGTTAGTCTAGATATAGAAGACGGTTGTACAGACGGATCTCGTTAGTCTCGATATAGAAAACGGTTGTACAGACGGATCGCGTTAGTCTAGATATAGAAGATGGTTGTACAACGACGTATCTCGTTAGTCTAGATATAGAAGGCGGTTGTACAGACGGATCTCGTTAGTCTAGATATAGAAGACGGTTGTTCAGACGGATCACGTTAGTCTAGATATAGAAGACGGTTGTGCAGACGGATCTCGTTAGTCTAGATATAAAAGACGGTTGTACAGACGGATCTCGTTAGTCTAGATATAGAAGACGGTTGTGCAGACGGATCTCGTTAGTCTAGATATAGAAGGCGGTTGTACAGACGGATCTCGTTAGTCTAGATATAGAAGACGGTTGTATAACGAGAGATCTCGTTAGTCTAGATATAGAAGACGGTTGTACAGACGGATCCCGTTAGTCTAGATATAGAAGACGGTTGTATAACGAGAGATATCGTTAGTCTAGATATAGAAGACGGTTGTACAGACGGATCTCGTTAGTCTAGATATAGAAGACGGTTGTTCAGACGGATCTCGTTAGTCTAGATATAGAAGACGTTTGTCCAACGACGTATCCCGTTAGTCTAGATATAGAAGACGGTTGTACAGACGGGTCTCGTTAGTCTAGATATAGATGACGGTTGTACAGACGGATCTCATTAGTCTAGATATAGAAGACGGTTGTACAGACGGATCTCGTTAGTCTAGATATAGAAGGTGGTTGTACAACGACGTATCTCGTTAGTCTAGATATAGAAGGCGGTTGTACAGACGGATCTCGTTAGTCTAGATATAGAAGACGGTTGTTCAGACGGATCTCGTTAGTCTAGATATAGAAGACGGTTGTGCAGACGGATCTCGTTAGTCTAGATATAGAAGACGGTTGTGCAGACGGGTCTCGTTAGTCTAGATATAGATGACGGTTGTACAGACGGATCTCCTTAGTCTAGATATAGAAGACGGTTGTACAGATGGATCTCGTTAGTCTAGATATAGAAGACGGTTGTACAGACGGATCTCGTTAGTCTAGATATAGAAGACGGTTGTATAACGAGAGATCTCGTTAGTCTAGATATAGAAGACGGTTGTACAGACGGATCCCGTTAGTCTAGATATAGAAGACGGTTGTATAACGAGAGATATCGTTAGTCTAGATATAGAAGACGGTTGTACAGACGGATCTCGTTAGTCTAGATATAGAAGACGGTTGTACAGACGGATCTCGTTAGTCTAGATATAGAAGACGTTTGTCCAACGACGTATCCCGTTAGTCTAGATATAGAAGACGGTTGTATAACGAGAGATCTCGTTAGTCTAGATATAGAAGACGGTTGTACAGACGGATCTCGTTAGTGTAGATATAGAAGACGGTTGTACAGACGGATCTCGTTAGTCTAGATATAGAAGACGGTTGTACAGACGGATCTCGTTAGTCTAGATATAGAAGACGGTTGTACAGACGGATCTCGTTAGTCTAGATATAGAAGACGGTTGTACAGATGGATCTCGTTAGTCTAGATATAGAAGACGGTTGTACAGACGGATCTCGTTAGTCTAGATATAGAAAACGGTTGTACAGACGGATCTCGTTAGTCTAGATATAGAAGACGGTTGTACAGACGGATCTCGTTAGTCTAGATATAGAAGACGTTTGTCCAACGTCGTATCCCGTTAGTCTAGATATAGAAGACGGTTGTACAGACGGATCTCGTTAGTCTCGATATAGAAAACGGTTGTACAGACGGATCGCGTTAGTCTAGATATAGAAGATGGTTGTACAACGACGTATCTCGTTAGTCTAGATATAGAAGGCGGTTGTACAGACGGATCTCGTTAGTCTAGATATAGAAGACGGTTGTTCAGACGGATCACGTTAGTCTAGATATAGAAGACGGTTGTGCAGACGGATCTCGTTAGTCTAGATATAAAAGACGGTTGTACAGACGGATCTCGTTAGTCTAGATATAGAAGACGGTTGTGCAGACGGATCTCGTTAGTCTAGATATAGAAGGCGGTTGTACAGACGGATCTCGTTAGTCTAGATATAGAAGACGGTTGTATAACGAGAGATCTCGTTAGTCTAGATATAGAAGACGGTTGTACAGACGGATCCCGTTAGTCTAGATATAGAAGACGGTTGTATAACGAGAGATATCGTTAGTCTAGATATAGAAGACGGTTGTACAGACGGATCTCGTTAGTCTAGATATAGAAGACGGTTGTTCAGACGGATCTCGTTAGTCTAGATATAGAAGACGTTTGTCCAACGACGTATCCCGTTAGTCTAGATATAGAAGACGGTTGTACAGACGGGTCTCGTTAGTCTAGATATAGATGACGGTTGTACAGACGGATCTCATTAGTCTAGATATAGAAGACGGTTGTACAGACGGATCTCGTTTGTCTAGATATAGAAGACGGTTGTATAACGAGAGATCTCGTTAGTCTAGATATAGAAGACGGTTGTACAGACGGATCCCGTTAGTCTAGATATAGAAGACGGTTGTACAGACGGATCTCGTTAGTCTAGATATTGAAGACGTTTGTCCAACGACGTACCTCGTTAGTCTAGATATAGAAAACGGTTGTACAGACGGATCTCGTTAGTCTAGATATAGAAGACGGTTGTACAGACGGATCTCGTTAGTCTAGATATAGAAGACGGTTGTATAACGAGAGATCTCGTTAGTCTAGATATAGAAGACGGTTGTACAGACGGATCTCGTTAGTCTAGATATAGAAGACGGTTGTACAGACGGATCTCGTTAGTCTAGATATAGAAGACGGTTGTACAGACGGATCTCGTTAGTCTAGATATTGAAGACGTTTGTCCAACGACGTACCTCGTTAGTCTAGATATAGAAAACGGTTGTACAGACGGATCTCGTTAGTCTAGATATAGAAGACGGTTGTACAGACGGATCTCGTTAGTCTAGATATAGAAGACGGTTGTACAGACGGATCTCGTTTGTCTAGATATAGAAGACGGTTGTATAACGAGAGATCTCGTTAGTCTAGATATAGAAGACGGTTGTACAGACGGATCCCGTTAGTCTAGATATAGAAGACGGTTGTACAGACGGGTCTCGTTAGTCTAGATATAGAAGACGGTTGTACAGACGGATCTCGTTAGTCTAGATATAGAAGAGGGTTGTATAACGAGAGATCTCGTTAGTCTAGATATAGAAGACGGTTGTACAGACGGGTCTCGTTAGTCTAGATATAGATGACGGTTGTACAGACGGATCTCATTAGTCTAGATATAGAAGACGGTTGTTCAGACGGATCTCGTTAGTCTAGATATAGAAAACGGTTGAACAGACGGATCTCGTTAGTCTAGATATAGAAGACGGTTGTACAGACGGATCTCGTTAGTCTAGATATAGAAGACGGTTGTACAGACGGATCTCGTTAGTCTAGATATAGAAGACGTTTGTCCAACGACGTATCCCGTTAGTCTAGATATAGAAGACGGTTGTATAACGAGAGATCTCGTTAGTCTAGATATAGAAGACGGTTGTACAGACGGATCTCGTTAGTCTAGATATAGAAGACGGTTGTACAGACGGATCTCGTTAGTCTAGATATAGAAGGTGGTTGTACAACGACGTATCTCGTTAGTCTAGATATAGAAGGCGGTTGTACAGACGGATCTCGTTAGTCTAGATATAGAAGACGGTTGTTCAGACGGATCTCGTTAGTCTAGATATAGAAGACGGTTGTGCAGACGGATCTCGTTAGTCTAGATATAGAAGACGGTTGTGCAGACGGGTCTCGTTAGTCTAGATATAGATGACGGTTGTACAGACGGATCTCCTTAGTCTAGATATAGAAGACGGTTGTACAGATGGATCTCGTTAGTCTAGATATAGAAGACGGTTGTACAGACGGATCTCGTTAGTCTAGATATAGAAGACGGTTGTATAACGAGAGATCTCGTTAGTCTAGATATAGAAGACGGTTGTACAGACGGATCCCGTTAGTCTAGATATAGAAGACGGTTGTATAACGAGAGATATCGTTAGTCTAGATATAGAAGACGGTTGTACAGACGGATCTCGTTAGTCTAGATATAGAAGACGGTTGTACAGACGGATCTCGTTAGTCTAGATATAGAAGACGTTTGTCCAACGACGTATCCCGTTAGTCTAGATATAGAAGACGGTTGTATAACGAGAGATCTCGTTAGTCTAGATATAGAAGACGGTTGTACAGACGGATCTCGTTAGTGTAGATATAGAAGACGGTTGTACAGACGGATCTCGTTAGTCTAGATATAGAAGACGGTTGTACAGACGGATCTCGTTAGTCTAGATATAGAAGACGGTTGTACAGACGGATCTCGTTAGTCTAGATATAGAAGACGGTTGTACAGATGGATCTCGTTAGTCTAGATATAGAAGACGGTTGTACAGACGGATCTCGTTAGTCTAGATATAGAAAACGGTTGTACAGACGGATCTCGTTAGTCTAGATATAGAAGACGGTTGTACAGACGGATCTCGTTAGTCTAGATATAGAAGACGTTTGTCCAACGTCGTATCCCGTTAGTCTAGATATAGAAGACGGTTGTACAGACGGATCTCGTTAGTCTCGATATAGAAAACGGTTGTACAGACGGATCGCGTTAGTCTAGATATAGAAGATGGTTGTACAACGACGTATCTCGTTAGTCTAGATATAGAAGGCGGTTGTACAGACGGATCTCGTTAGTCTAGATATAGAAGACGGTTGTTCAGACGGATCACGTTAGTCTAGATATAGAAGACGGTTGTGCAGACGGATCTCGTTAGTCTAGATATAAAAGACGGTTGTACAGACGGATCTCGTTAGTCTAGATATAGAAGACGGTTGTGCAGACGGATCTCGTTAGTCTAGATATAGAAGGCGGTTGTACAGACGGATCTCGTTAGTCTAGATATAGAAGACGGTTGTATAACGAGAGATCTCGTTAGTCTAGATATAGAAGACGGTTGTACAGACGGATCCCGTTAGTCTAGATATAGAAGACGGTTGTATAACGAGAGATATCGTTAGTCTAGATATAGAAGACGGTTGTACAGACGGATCTCGTTAGTCTAGATATAGAAGACGGTTGTTCAGACGGATCTCGTTAGTCTAGATATAGAAGACGTTTGTCCAACGACGTATCCCGTTTGTCTAGATATAGAAGACGGTTGTACAGACGGGTCTCGTTAGTCTAGATATAGATGACGGTTGTACAGACGGATCTCATTAGTCTAGATATAGAAGACGGTTGTACAGACGGATCTCGTTTGTCTAGATATAGAAGACGGTTGTATAACGAGAGATCTCGTTAGTCTAGATATAGAAGACGGTTGTACAGACGGATCCCGTTAGTCTAGATATAGAAGACGGTTGTACAGACGGATCTCGTTAGTCTAGATATTGAAGACGTTTGTCCAACGACGTACCTCGTTAGTCTAGATATAGAAAACGGTTGTACAGACGGATCTCGTTAGTCTAGATATAGAAGACGGTTGTACAGACGGATCTCGTTAGTCTAGATATAGAAGACGGTTGTATAACGAGAGATCTCGTTAGTCTAGATATAGAAGACGGTTGTACAGACGGATCTCGTTAGTCTAGATATAGAAGACGGTTGTACAGACGGATCTCGTTAGTCTAGATATAGAAGACGGTTGTACAGACGGATCTCGTTAGTCTAGATATTGAAGACGTTTGTCCAACGACGTACCTCGTTAGTCTAGATATAGAAAACGGTTGTACAGACGGATCTCGTTAGTCTAGATATAGAAGACGGTTGTACAGACGGATCTCGTTAGTCTAGATATAGAAGACGGTTGTACAGACGGATCTCGTTTGTCTAGATATAGAAGACGGTTGTATAACGAGAGATCTCGTTAGTCTAGATATAGAAGACGGTTGTACAGACGGATCCCGTTAGTCTAGATATAGAAGACGGTTGTACAGACGGGTCTCGTTAGTCTAGATATAGAAGACGGTTGTACAGACGGATCTCGTTAGTCTAGATATAGAAGAGGGTTGTATAACGAGAGATCTCGTTAGTCTAGATATAGAAGACGGTTGTACAGACGGGTCTCGTTAGTCTAGATATAGATGACGGTTGTACAGACGGATCTCATTAGTCTAGATATAGAAGACGGTTGTTCAGACGGATCTCGTTAGTCTAGATATAGAAAACGGTTGAACAGACGGATCTCGTTAGTCTAGATATAGAAGACGGTTGTACAGACGGATCTCGTTAGTCTAGATATAGAAGACGGTTGTACAGACGGATCTCGTTAGTCTAGATATAGAAGACGTTTGTCCAACGACGTATCCCGTTAGTCTAGATATAGAAGACGGTTGTATAACGAGAGATCTCGTTAGTCTAGATATAGAAGACGGTTGTACAGACGGATCTCGTTAGTCTAGATATAGAAGACGGTTGTACAGACGGATCTCGTTAGTCAAGATATAGAAGACGGTTGTACAGACGGATCTCGTTAGTCTAGATATAGAAGACGTTTGTCCAACGCCGTATCCCGTTAGTCTAGATATAGAAGACGGTTGTACAGACGGGTCTCGTTAGTCTAGATATAGATGACGGTTGTACAGACGGATCTCATTAGTCTAGATATAGAAGACGGTTGTACAGATGGATCTCGTTAGTCTAGATATAGAAGACGGTTGTACAGACGGATCTCGTTAGTCTAGATATAGAAGACGGTTGTACAGACGGATCTCGTTAGTCTAGATATAGAAGACGGTTGTACAGACGGATCTCGTTAGTCTAGATATAGAAGACGGTTGTACAGACGGATCTCGTTAGTCTAGATATAGAAGAGGGTTGTATAACGAGAGATCTCGTTAGTCTAGATATAGAAGACGGTTGTACAGACGGGTCTCGTTAGTCTAGATATAGATGACGGTTGTACAGACGGATCTCATTAGTCTAGATATAGAAGACGGTTGTACAGATGGATCTCGTTAGTCTAGATATAGAAGACGGTTGTACAGACGGGTCTCGTTAGTCTAGATATAGATGACGGTTGTACAGACGGATCTCCTTAGTCTAGATATAGAAGACGGTTGTACAGATGGATCCCGTTAGTCTAGATATAGAAGACGGTTGTATAACGAGAGATATCGTTAGTCTAGATATAGAAGACGGTTGTACAGACGGATCTCGTTAGTCTAGATATAGAAGACGGTTGTACAGACGGATCTCGTTAGTCTAGATATAGAAGACGGTTGTACAGACGGATCTCGTTAGTCTAGATATAGAAGACGTTTGTGCAACGACGTATCCCGTTAGTCTAGATATAGAAGACGGTTGTATAACGAGAGATCTCGTTAGTCTAGATATAGAAGACGGTTGTACAGACGGATCTCGTTAGTCTAGATATAGAAGACGGTTGTACAGACGGATCTCGTTAGTCTAGATATAGAAGACGGTTGTTCAGACGGATCTCGTTAGTCTAGATATAGAAAACGGTTGTACAGACGGATCTCGTTAGTCTAGATATAGAAGACGGTTGTACAGACGGATCTCGTTAGTCTAGATATAGAAGACGTTTGTCCAACGTCGTATCCCGTTAGTCTAGATATAGAAGACGGTTGTACAGACGGATCTCGTTAGTCTCGATATAGAAAACGGTTGTACAGACGGATCGCGTTAGTCTAGATATAGAAGATGGTTGTACAACGACGTATCTCGTTAGTCTAGATATAGAAGGCGGTTGTACAGACGGATCTCGTTAGTCTAGATATAGAAGACGGTTGTACAGACGGATCTCATTAGTCTAGATATAGAAGACGGTTGTACAGACGGATCTCGTTAGTCTAGATATAGAAGACGGTTGTGCAGACGGATCTCGTTAGTCTAGATATAGAAGACGGTTGTACAGACGGATCTCGTTAGTCTAGATATAGAAGACGGTTGTACAGACGGATCTCGTTAGTCTAGATATAGAAGACGGTTGTACAGACGGATCTCGTTAGTCTAGATATAGAAGAGGGTTGTATAACGAGAGATCTCGTTAGTCTAGATATAGAAGACGGTTGTACAGACGGGTCTCGTTAGTCTAGATATAGATGACGGTTGTAAAGACGGATCTCATTAGTCTAGATATAGAAGACGGTTGTACAGATGGATCTCGTTAGTCTAGATATAGAAGACGGTTGTACAGACGGGTCTCATTAGTCTAGATATAGAAGACGGTTGTACAGACGGATCTCGTTAGTCTAGATATAGAAGACGGTTGTGCAGACGGATCTCGTTAGTCTAGATATAGAAGACGGTTGTACAGACGGATCTCGTTAGTCTAGATATAGAAGACGGTTGTACAGACGGATCTCGTTAGTCTAGATATAGAAGACGGTTGTACAGACGGATCTCGTTAGTCTAGATATAGAAGAGGGTTGTATAACGAGAGATCTCGTTAGTCTAGATATAGAAGACGGTTGTACAGACGGGTCTCGTTAGTCTAGATATAGATGACGGTTGTAAAGACGGATCTCATTAGTCTAGATATAGAAGACGGTTGTACAGATGGATCTCGTTAGTCTAGATATAGAAGACGGTTGTACAGACGGGTCTCGTTAGTCTAGATATAGATGACGGTTGTACAGACGGATCTCCTTAGTCTAGATATAGAAGACGGTTGTACAGATGGATCTCGTTAGTCTAGATATAGAAGACGGTTGTACAGACGGATCTCGTTAGTCTAGATATAGAAGACGGTTGTACAGACGGATCCCGTTAGTCTAGATATAGAAGACGGTTGTATAACGAGAGATATCGTTAGTCTAGATATAGAAGACGGTTGTACAGACGGATCTCGTTAGTCTAGATATAGAAGACGGTTGTACAGACGGATCTCGTTAGTCTAGATATAGAAGACGGTTGTATAACGAGAGATCTCGTTAGTCTAGATATAGAAGACGGTTGTACAGACGGATCTCGTTAGTCTAGATATAGAAGACGGTTGTACAGACGGATCTCGTTAGTCTAGATATAGAAGACGGTTGTACAGACGGATCTCGTTAGTCTAGATATAGAAGAGGGTTGTATAACGAGAGATCTCGTTAGTCTAGATATAGAAGACGGTTGTACAGACGGGTCTCGTTAGTCTAGATATAGATGACGGTTGTACAGACGGATCTCATTAGTCTAGATATAGAAGACGGTTGTACAGATGGATCTCGTTAGTCTAGATATAGAAGACGGTTGTACAGACGGATCCCGTTAGTCTAGATATAGATGACGGTTGTACAGACGGATCTCCTTAGTCTAGATATAGAAGACGGTTGTACAGATGGATCTCGTTAGTCTAGATATAGAAGGCGGTTGTACAGACGGATCTCGTTAGTCTAGATATAGAAGACGGTTGTATAACGAGAGATCTCGTTAGTCTAGATATAGAAGACGGTTGTACAGACGGATCCCGTTAGTCTAGATATAGAAGACGGTTGTATAACGAGAGATATCGTTAGTCTAGATATAGAAGACGGTTGTACAGACGGATCTCGTTAGTCTAGATATAGAAGACGGTTGTACAGACGGGTCTCGTTAGTCTAGATATAGAAAACGGTTGTACAGACGGATCTCGTTAGTCTAGATATAGAAGACGGTTGTACAGACGGATCTCGTTAGTCTAGATATAGAAGACGTTTGTCCAACGTCGTATCCCGTTAGTCTAGATATAGAAGACGGTTGTACAGACGGATCTCGTTAGTCTCGATATAGAAAACGGTTGTACAGACGGATCGCGTTAGTCTAGATATAGAAGATGGTTGTACAACGACGTATCTCGTTAGTCTAGATATAGAAGGCGGTTGTACAGACGGATCTCGTTAGTCTAGATATAGAAGACGGTTGTACAGACGGATCTCGTTAGTCTAGATATTGAAGACGTTTGTCCAACGACGTACCTCGTTAGTCTAGATATAGAAAACGGTTGTACAGACGGATCTCGTTAGTCTAGATATAGAAGACGGTTGTACAGACGGATCTCGTTAGTCTAGATATAGAAGACGGTTGTACAGACGGATCTCGTTTGTCTAGATATAGAAGACGGTTGTATAACGAGAGATCTCGTTAGTCTAGATATAGAAGACGGTTGTACAGACGGATCCCGTTAGTCTAGATATAGAAGACGGTTGTACAGACGGATCTCGTTAGTCTAGATATTGAAGACGTTTGTCCAACGACGTACCTCGTTAGTCTAGATATAGAAAACGGTTGTACAGACGGATCTCGTTAGTCTAGATATAGAAGACGGTTGTACAGACCGATCTCGTTAGTCTAGATATAGAAGACGGTTGTATAACGAGAGATCTCGTTAGTCTAGATATAGAAGACGGTTGTACAGACGGATCCCGTTAGTCTAGATATAGAAGACGGTTGTACAGACGGATCTCGTTAGTCTAGATATTGAAGACGTTTGTCCAACGACGTACCTCGTTAGTCTAGATATAGAAAACGGTTGTACAGACGGATCTCGTTAGTCTAGATATAGAAGACGGTTGTACAGACGGATCTCGTTAGTCTAGATATAGAAGACGGTTGTACAGACGGATCTCGTTAGTCTAGATATAGAAGACGGTTGTACAGACGGATCTCGTTAGTCTAGATATTGAAGACGTTTGTCCAACGACGTACCTCGTTAGTCTAGATATAGAAAACGGTTGTACAGACGGATCTCGTTAGTCTAGATATAGAAGACGGTTGTACAGACGGATCTCGTTAGTCTAGATATAGAAGACGGTTGTACAGACGGATCTCGTTTGTCTAGATATAGAAGACGGTTGTATAACGAGAGATCTCGTTAGTCTAGATATAGAAGACGGTTGTACAGACGGATCCCGTTAGTCTAGATATAGAAGACGGTTGTACAGACGGGTCTCGTTAGTCTAGATATAGAAGACGGTTGTACAGATGGATCTCGTTAGTCTAGATATAGAAGACGGTTGTACAGACGGATCTCGTTAGTCTAGATATAGAAGACGGTTGTATAACGAGAGATCTCGTTAGTCTAGATATAGAAGACGGTTGTACAGACGGATCCCGTTAGTCTAGATATAGAAGACGGTTGTATAACGAGAGATATCGTTAGTCTAGATATAGAAGACGGTTGTACAGACGGATCTCGTTAGTCTAGATATAGAAGACGGTTGTACAGACGGATCTCGTTAGTCTAGATATAGAAGACGGTTGTACAGACGGATCTCGTTAGTCTAGATATAGAAGACGTTTGTCCAACGACGTATCCCGTTAGTCTAGATATAGAAGACGGTTGTATAACGAGAGATCTCGTTAGTCTAGATATAGAAGACGGTTGTACAGACGGATCTCGTTAGTCTAGATATAGAAGACGGTTGTACAGACGGATCTCGTTAGTCAAGATATAGAAGACGGTTGTACAGACGGATCTCGTTAGTCTAGATATAGAAGACGTTTGTCCAACGCCGTATCCCGTTAGTCTAGATATAGAAGACGGTTGTACAGACGGGTCTCGTTAGTCTAGATATAGATGACGGTTGTACAGACGGATCTCATTAGTCTAGATATAGAAGACGGTTGTACAGATGGATCTCGTTAGTCTAGATATAGAAGACGGTTGTACAGACGGATCTCGTTAGTCTAGATATAGAAGACGGTTGTACAGACGGATCTCGTTAGTCTAGATATAGAAGACGGTTGTACAGACGGATCTCGTTAGTCTAGATATAGAAGACGGTTGTACAGACGGATCTCGTTAGTCTAGATATAGAAGAGGGTTGTATAACGAGAGATCTCGTTAGTCTAGATATAGAAGACGGTTGTACAGACGGGTCTCGTTAGTCTAGATATAGATGACGGTTGTACAGACGGATCTCATTAGTCTAGATATAGAAGACGGTTGTACAGATGGATCTCGTTAGTCTAGATATAGAAGACGGTTGTACAGACGGGTCTCGTTAGTCTAGATATAGATGACGGTTGTACAGACGGATCTCCTTAGTCTAGATATAGAAGACGGTTGTACAGATGGATCCCGTTAGTCTAGATATAGAAGACGGTTGTATAACGAGAGATATCGTTAGTCTAGATATAGAAGACGGTTGTACAGACGGATCTCGTTAGTCTAGATATAGAAGACGGTTGTACAGACGGATCTCGTTAGTCTAGATATAGAAGACGGTTGTACAGACGGATCTCGTTAGTCTAGATATAGAAGACGTTTGTCCAACGACGTATCCCGTTAGTCTAGATATAGAAGACGGTTGTATAACGAGAGATCTCGTTAGTCTAGATATAGAAGACGGTTGTACAGACGGATCTCGTTAGTCTAGATATAGAAGACGGTTGTACAGACGGATCTCGTTAGTCTAGATATAGAAGACGGTTGTTCAGACGGATCTCGTTAGTCTAGATATAGAAAACGGTTGTACAGACGGATCTCGTTAGTCTAGATATAGAAGACGGTTGTACAGACGGATCTCGTTAGTCTAGATATAGAAGACGTTTGTCCATCGTCGTATCCCGTTAGTCTAGATATAGAAGACGGTTGTACAGACGGATCTCGTTAGTCTCGATATAGAAAACGGTTGTACAGACGGATCGCGTTAGTCTAGATATAGAAGATGGTTGTACAACGACGTATCTCGTTAGTCTAGATATAGAAGGCGGTTGTACAGACGGATCTCGTTAGTCTAGATATAGAAGACGGTTGTACAGACGGATCTCATTAGTCTAGATATAGAAGACGGTTGTACAGACGGATCTCGTTAGTCTAGATATAGAAGACGGTTGTGCAGACGGATCTCGTTAGTCTAGATATAGAAGACGGTTGTACAGACGGATCTCGTTAGTCTAGATATAGAAGACGGTTGTACAGACGGATCTCGTTAGTCTAGATATAGAAGACGGTTGTACAGACGGATCTCGTTAGTCTAGATATAGAAGAGGGTTGTATAACGAGAGATCTCGTTTGTCTAGATATAGAAGACGGTTGTACAGATGGATCTCGTTAGTCTAGATATAGAAGACGGTTGTACAGACGGGTCTCGTTAGTCTAGATATAGATGACGGTTGTACAGACGGATCTCCTTAGTCTAGATATAGAAGACGGTTGTACAGATGGATCCCGTTAGTCTAGATATAGAAGACGGTTGTATAACGAGAGATATCGTTAGTCTAGATATAGAAGACGGTTGTACAGACGGATCTCGTTAGTCTAGATATAGAAGACGGTTGTACAGACGGATCTCGTTAGTCTAGATATAGAAGACGGTTGTACAGACGGATCTCGTTAGTCTAGATATAGAAGACGGTTGTACAGACGGATCTCGTTAGTCTAGATATAGAAGACGGTTGTACAGACGGATCTCGTTAGTCTAGATATAGAAGAGGGTTGTATAACGAGAGATCTCGTTAGTCTAGATATAGAAGACGGTTGTACAGATGGATCTCGTTAGTCTAGATATAGAAGACGGTTGTACAGACGGGTCTCGTTAGTCTAGATATAGAAGAGGGTTGTATAACGAGAGATCTCGTTAGTCTAGATATAGAAGACGGTTGTACAGACGGGTCTCGTTAGTCTAGATATAGATGACGGTTGTAAAGACGGATCTCATTAGTCTAGATATAGAAGACGGTTGTACAGATGGATCTCGTTAGTCTAGATATAGAAGACGGTTGTACAGACGGGTCTCGTTAGTCTAGATATAGATGACGGTTGTACAGACGGATCTCCTTAGTCTAGATATAGAAGACGGTTGTACAGATGGATCTCGTTAGTCTAGATATAGAAGACGGTTGTACAGACGGATCTCGTTAGTCTAGATATAGAAGACGGTTGTACAGACGGATCCCGTTAGTCTAGATATAGAAGACGGTTGTATAACGAGAGATATCGTTAGTCTAGATATAGAAGACGGTTGTACAGACGGATCTCGTTAGTCTAGATATAGAAGACGGTTGTACAGACGGATCTCGTTAGTCTAGATATAGAAGACGGTTGTATAACGAGAGATCTCGTTAGTCTAGATATAGAAGACGGTTGTACAGACGGATCTCGTTAGTCTAGATATAGAAGACGGTTGTACAGACGGATCTCGTTAGTCTAGATATAGAAGACGGTTGTACAGACGGATCTCGTTAGTCTAGATATAGAAGAGGGTTGTATAACGAGAGATCTCGTTAGTCTAGATATAGAAGACGGTTGTACAGACGGGTCTCGTTAGTCTAGATATAGATGACGGTTGTACAGACGGATCTCATTAGTCTAGATATAGAAGACGGTTGTACAGATGGATCTCGTTAGTCTAGATATAGAAGACGGTTGTACAGACGGATCCCGTTAGTCTAGATATAGATGACGGTTGTACAGACGGATCTCCTTAGTCTAGATATAGAAGACGGTTGTACAGATGGATCTCGTTAGTCTAGATATAGAAGGCGGTTGTACAGACGGATCTCGTTAGTCTAGATATAGAAGACGGTTGTATAACGAGAGATCTCGTTAGTCTAGATATAGAAGACGGTTGTACAGACGGATCCCGTTAGTCTAGATATAGAAGACGGTTGTATAACGAGAGATATCGTTAGTCTAGATATAGAAGACGGTTGTACAGACGGATCTCGTTAGTCTAGATATAGAAGACGGTTGTACAGACGGGTCTCGTTAGTCTAGATATAGAAAACGGTTGTACAGACGGATCTCGTTAGTCTAGATATAGAAGACGGTTGTACAGACGGATCTCGTTAGTCTAGATATAGAAGACGTTTGTCCAACGTCGTATCCCGTTAGTCTAGATATAGAAGACGGTTGTACAGACGGATCTCGTTAGTCTCGATATAGAAAACGGTTGTACAGACGGATCGCGTTAGTCTAGATATAGAAGATGGTTGTACAACGACGTATCTCGTTAGTCTAGATATAGAAGGCGGTTGTACAGACGGATCTCGTTAGTCTAGATATAGAAGACGGTTGTACAGACGGATCTCGTTAGTCTAGATATTGAAGACGTTTGTCCAACGACGTACCTCGTTAGTCTAGATATAGAAAACGGTTGTACAGACGGATCTCGTTAGTCTAGATATAGAAGACGGTTGTACAGACGGATCTCGTTAGTCTAGATATAGAAGACGGTTGTACAGACGGATCTCGTTTGTCTAGATATAGAAGACGGTTGTATAACGAGAGATCTCGTTAGTCTAGATATAGAAGACGGTTGTACAGACGGATCCCGTTAGTCTAGATATAGAAGACGGTTGTACAGACGGATCTCGTTAGTCTAGATATTGAAGACGTTTGTCCAACGACGTACCTCGTTAGTCTAGATATAGAAAACGGTTGTACAGACGGATCTCGTTAGTCTAGATATAGAAGACGGTTGTACAGACCGATCTCGTTAGTCTAGATATAGAAGACGGTTGTATAACGAGAGATCTCGTTAGTCTAGATATAGAAGACGGTTGTACAGACGGATCCCGTTAGTCTAGATATAGAAGACGGTTGTACAGACGGATCTCGTTAGTCTAGATATTGAAGACGTTTGTCCAACGACGTACCTCGTTAGTCTAGATATAGAAAACGGTTGTACAGACGGATCTCGTTAGTCTAGATATAGAAGACGGTTGTACAGACGGATCTCGTTAGTCTAGATATAGAAGACGGTTGTACAGACGGATCTCGTTAGTCTAGATATAGAAGACGGTTGTACAGACGGATCTCGTTAGTCTAGATATTGAAGACGTTTGTCCAACGACGTACCTCGTTAGTCTAGATATAGAAAACGGTTGTACAGACGGATCTCGTTAGTCTAGATATAGAAGACGGTTGTACAGACGGATCTCGTTAGTCTAGATATAGAAGACGGTTGTACAGACGGATCTCGTTTGTCTAGATATAGAAGACGGTTGTATAACGAGAGATCTCGTTAGTCTAGATATAGAAGACGGTTGTACAGACGGATCCCGTTAGTCTAGATATAGAAGACGGTTGTACAGACGGGTCTCGTTAGTCTAGATATAGAAGACGGTTGTACAGATGGATCTCGTTAGTCTAGATATAGAAGACGGTTGTACAGACGGATCTCGTTAGTCTAGATATAGAAGACGGTTGTATAACGAGAGATCTCGTTAGTCTAGATATAGAAGACGGTTGTACAGACGGATCCCGTTAGTCTAGATATAGAAGACGGTTGTATAACGAGAGATATCGTTAGTCTAGATATAGAAGACGGTTGTACAGACGGATCTCGTTAGTCTAGATATAGAAGACGGTTGTACAGACGGATCTCGTTAGTCTAGATATAGAAGACGGTTGTACAGACGGATCTCGTTAGTCTAGATATAGAAGACGTTTGTCCAACGACGTATCCCGTTAGTCTAGATATAGAAGACGGTTGTATAACGAGAGATCTCGTTAGTCTAGATATAGAAGACGGTTGTACAGACGGATCTCGTTAGTCTAGATATAGAAGACGGTTGTACAGACGGATCTCGTTAGTCAAGATATAGAAGACGGTTGTACAGACGGATCTCGTTAGTCTAGATATAGAAGACGTTTGTCCAACGCCGTATCCCGTTAGTCTAGATATAGAAGACGGTTGTACAGACGGGTCTCGTTAGTCTAGATATAGATGACGGTTGTACAGACGGATCTCATTAGTCTAGATATAGAAGACGGTTGTACAGATGGATCTCGTTAGTCTAGATATAGAAGACGGTTGTACAGACGGATCTCGTTAGTCTAGATATAGAAGACGGTTGTACAGACGGATCTCGTTAGTCTAGATATAGAAGACGGTTGTACAGACGGATCTCGTTAGTCTAGATATAGAAGACGGTTGTACAGACGGATCTCGTTAGTCTAGATATAGAAGAGGGTTGTATAACGAGAGATCTCGTTAGTCTAGATATAGAAGACGGTTGTACAGACGGGTCTCGTTAGTCTAGATATAGATGACGGTTGTACAGACGGATCTCATTAGTCTAGATATAGAAGACGGTTGTACAGATGGATCTCGTTAGTCTAGATATAGAAGACGGTTGTACAGACGGGTCTCGTTAGTCTAGATATAGATGACGGTTGTACAGACGGATCTCCTTAGTCTAGATATAGAAGACGGTTGTACAGATGGATCCCGTTAGTCTAGATATAGAAGACGGTTGTATAACGAGAGATATCGTTAGTCTAGATATAGAAGACGGTTGTACAGACGGATCTCGTTAGTCTAGATATAGAAGACGGTTGTACAGACGGATCTCGTTAGTCTAGATATAGAAGACGGTTGTACAGACGGATCTCGTTAGTCTAGATATAGAAGACGTTTGTCCAACGACGTATCCCGTTAGTCTAGATATAGAAGACGGTTGTATAACGAGAGATCTCGTTAGTCTAGATATAGAAGACGGTTGTACAGACGGATCTCGTTAGTCTAGATATAGAAGACGGTTGTACAGACGGATCTCGTTAGTCTAGATATAGAAGACGGTTGTTCAGACGGATCTCGTTAGTCTAGATATAGAAAACGGTTGTACAGACGGATCTCGTTAGTCTAGATATAGAAGACGGTTGTACAGACGGATCTCGTTAGTCTAGATATAGAAGACGTTTGTCCATCGTCGTATCCCGTTAGTCTAGATATAGAAGACGGTTGTACAGACGGATCTCGTTAGTCTCGATATAGAAAACGGTTGTACAGACGGATCGCGTTAGTCTAGATATAGAAGATGGTTGTACAACGACGTATCTCGTTAGTCTAGATATAGAAGGCGGTTGTACAGACGGATCTCGTTAGTCTAGATATAGAAGACGGTTGTACAGACGGATCTCATTAGTCTAGATATAGAAGACGGTTGTACAGACGGATCTCGTTAGTCTAGATATAGAAGACGGTTGTGCAGACGGATCTCGTTAGTCTAGATATAGAAGACGGTTGTACAGACGGATCTCGTTAGTCTAGATATAGAAGACGGTTGTACAGACGGATCTCGTTAGTCTAGATATAGAAGACGGTTGTACAGACGGATCTCGTTAGTCTAGATATAGAAGAGGGTTGTATAACGAGAGATCTCGTTTGTCTAGATATAGAAGACGGTTGTACAGATGGATCTCGTTAGTCTAGATATAGAAGACGGTTGTACAGACGGGTCTCGTTAGTCTAGATATAGATGACGGTTGTACAGACGGATCTCCTTAGTCTAGATATAGAAGACGGTTGTACAGATGGATCCCGTTAGTCTAGATATAGAAGACGGTTGTATAACGAGAGATATCGTTAGTCTAGATATAGAAGACGGTTGTACAGACGGATCTCGTTAGTCTAGATATAGAAGACGGTTGTACAGACGGATCTCGTTAGTCTAGATATAGAAGACGGTTGTACAGACGGATCTCGTTAGTCTAGATATAGAAGACGGTTGTACAGACGGATCTCGTTAGTCTAGATATAGAAGACGGTTGTACAGACGGATCTCGTTAGTCTAGATATAGAAGAGGGTTGTATAACGAGAGATCTCGTTAGTCTAGATATAGAAGACGGTTGTACAGATGGATCTCGTTAGTCTAGATATAGAAGACGGTTGTACAGACGGGTCTCGTTAGTCTAGATATAGATGACGGTTGTACAGACGGATCTCGTTAGTCTAGATATAGAAGACGGTTGTACAGACGGATCTCGTTAGTCTAGATATAGATGACGGTTGTACAGACGGATCTCATTAGTCTAGATATAGAAGACGGTTGTACAGATGGATCTCGTTAGTCTAGATATAGAAGACGGTTGTACAGACGGGTCTCGTTAGTCTAGATATAGATGACGGTTGTACAGACGGATCTCCTTAGTCTAGATATAGAAGACGGTTGTACAGATGGATCTCGTTAGTCTAGATATAGAAGGCGGTTGTACAGACGGATCTCGTTAGTCTAGATATAGAAGACGGTTGTATAACGAGAGATCTCGTTAGTCTAGATATAGAAGACGGTTGTACAGACGGATCCCGTTAGTCTAGATATAGAAGACGGTTGTATAACGAGAGATATCGTTAGTCTAGATATAGAAGACGGTTGTACAGACGGATCTCGTTAGTCTAGATATAGAAGACGGTTGTACAGACGGGTCTCGTTAGTCTAGATATAGATGACGGTTGTACAGACGGATCTCCTTAGTCTAGATATAGAAGACGGTTGTACAGATGGATCTCGTTAGTCTAGATATAGAAGACGGTTGTACAGACGGATCTCGTTAGTCTAGATATAGAAGACGGTTGTATAACGAGAGATCTCGTTAGTCTAGATATAGAAGACGGTTGTATAACGAGAGATCTCGTTAGTCTAGATATAGAAGACGGTTGTACAGACGGATCCCGTTAGTCTAGATATAGAAGACGGTTGTATAACGAGAGATATCGTTAGTCTAGATATAGAAGACGGTTGTACAGACGGATCTCGTTAGTCTAGATATAGAAGACGGTTGTACAGACGGATCTCGTTAGTCTAGATATAGAAGACGGTTGTACAGACGGATCTCGTTAGTCTAGATATAGAAGACGGTTGTATAACGAGAGATCTCGTTAGTCTAGATATAGAAGACGGTTGTACAGACGGATCCCGTTAGTCTAGATATAGAAGACGGTTGTACAGACGGATCTCGTTTGTCTAGATATTGAAGACGTTTGTCCAACGACGTACCTCGTTAGTCTAGATATAGAAAACGGTTGTACAGACGGATCTCGTTAGTCAAGATATAGAAGACGGTTGTACAGACGGATCTCGTTAGTCTAGATATAGAAGACGGTTGTATAACGAGAGATCTCGTTAGTCTAGATATAGAAGACGGTTGTACAGACGGATCCCGTTAGTCTAGATATAGAAGACGGTTGTACAGACGGATCTCGTTAGTCCAGATATTGAAGACGTTTGTCCAACGACGTACCTCGTTAGTCTAGATATAGAAAACGGTTGTACAGACGGATCTCGTTAGTCTAGATATAGAAGACGGTTGTACAGACGGATCTCGTTAGTCTAGATATAGAAGACGGTTGTATAACGAGAGATCTCGTTAGTCTAGATATAGAAGACGGTTGTACAGACGGGTCTCGTTAGTCTAGATATAGATGACGGTTGTACAGACGGATCTCCTTAGTCTAGATATAGAAGACGGTTGTACAGATGGATCTCGTTAGTCTAGATATAGAAGACGGTTGTACAGACGGATCTCGTTAGTCTAGATATAGAAGACGGTTGTATAACGAGAGATCTCGTTAGTCTAGATATAGAAGACGGTTGTACAGACGGATCCCGTTAGTCTAGATATAGAAGACGGTTGTATAACGAGAGATATCGTTAGTCTAGATATAGAAGACGGTTGTACAGACGGATCTCGTTAGTCTAGATATAGAAGACGGTTGTACAGACGGATCTCGTTAGTCTAGATATAGAAGACGTTTGTCCAACGACGTATCCCGTTAGTCTAGATATAGAAGACGGTTGTATAACGAGAGATCTCGTTAGTCTAGATATAGAAGACGGTTGTACAGACGGATCTCGTTAGTCTAGATATAGAAGACGGTTGTACAGACGGATCTCGTTAGTCTAGATATAGAAGACGGTTGTACAGACGGATCTCGTTAGTCTAGATATAGAAGACGGTTGTACAGACGGATCTCGTTAGTCTAGATATAGAAGACGGTTGTACAGACGGATCTCGTTAGTCTAGATATAGAAGACGGTTGTTCAGACGGATCTCGTTAGTCTAGATATAGAAAACGGTTGTACAGACTTATCTCGTTAGTCTAGATATAGAAGACGGTTGTACAGACGGATCTCGTTAGTCTAGATATAGAAGACGTTTGTCCAACGTCGTATCCCGTTAGTCTAGATATAGAAGACGGTTGTACAGACGGATCTCGTTAGTCTCGATATAGAAAACGGTTGTACAGACGGATCGCGTTAGTCTAGATATAGAAGGTGGTTGTACAACGACGTATCTCGTTAGTCTAGATATAGAAGGCGGTTGTACAGACGGATCTCGTTAGTCTAGATATAGAAGACGGTTGTTCAGACGGATCTCGTTAGTCTAGATATAGAAGACGGTTGTGCAGACGGATCTCGTTAGTCTAGATATAGAAGACGGTTGTACAGACGGGTCTCGTTAGTCTAGATATAGATGACGGTTGTACAGACGGATCTCCTTAGTCTAGATATAGAAGACGGTTGTACAGATGGATCTCGTTAGTCTAGATATAGAAGACGGTTGTACAGACGGATCTCGTTAGTCTAGATATAGAAGACGGTTGTATAACGAGAGATCTCGTTAGTCTAGATATAGAAGACGGTTGTACAGACGGATCCCGTTAGTCTAGATATAGAAGACGGTTGTATAACGAGAGATATCGTTAGTCTAGATATAGAAGACGGTTGTACAGACGGATCTCGTTAGTCTAGATATAGAAGACGGTTGTACAGACGGATCTCGTTAGTCTAGATATAGAAGACGTTTGTCCAACGACGTATCCCGCTAGTCTAGATATAGAAGACGGTTGTATAACGAGAGATCTCGTTAGTCTAGATATAGAAGACGGTTGTACAGACGGATCTCGTTAGTGTAGATATAGAAGACGGTTGTACAGACGGATCTCGTTAGTCTAGATATAGAAGACGGTTGTACAGACGGATCTCGTTAGTCTAGATATAGAAGACGGTTGTACAGACGGATCTCGTTAGTCTAGATATAGAAGACGGTTGTACAGATGGATCCCGTTAGTCTAGATATAGAAGACGGTTGTATAACGAGAGATATCGTTAGTCTAGATATAGAAGACGGTTGTACAGACGGATCTCGTTAGTCTAGATATAGAAGACGGTTGTACAGACGGATCTCGTTAGTCTAGATATAGAAGACGGTTGTACAGACGGATCTCGTTAGTCTAGATATAGAAGACGTTTGTGCAACGACGTATCCCGTTAGTCTAGATATAGAAGACGGTTGTATAACGAGAGATCTCGTTAGTCTAGATATAGAAGACGGTTGTACAGACGGATCTCGTTAGTCTAGATATAGAAGACGGTTGTACAGACGGATCTCGTTAGTCTAGATATAGAAGACGGTTGTTCAGACGGATCTCGTTAGTCTAGATATAGAAAACGGTTGTACAGACGCATCTCGTTAGTCTAGATATAGAAGACGGTTGTACAGACGGATCTCGTTAGTCTAGATATAGAAGACGTTTGTCCAACGTCGTATCCCGTTAGTCTAGATATAGAAGACGGTTGTACAGACGGATCTCGTTAGTCTCGATATAGAAAACGGTTGTACAGACGGATCGCGTTAGTCTAGATATAGAAGATGGTTGTACAACGACGTATCTCGTTAGTCTAGATATAGAAGGCGGTTGTACAGACGGATCTCGTTAGTCTAGATATAGAAGACGGTTGTACAGACGGATCTCATTAGTCTAGATATAGAAGACGGTTGTACAGACGGATCTCGTTAGTCTAGATATAGAAGACGGTTGTGCAGACGGATCTCGTTAGTCTAGATATAGAAGACGGTTGTACAGACGGATCTCGTTAGTCTAGATATAGAAGACGGTTGTACAGACGGATCTCGTTAGTCTAGATATAGAAGACGGTTGTACAGACGGATCTCGTTAGTCTAGATATAGAAGAGGGTTGTATAACGAGAGATCTCGTTAGTCTAGATATAGAAGACGGTTGTACAGACGGGTCTCGTTAGTCTAGATATAGATGACGGTTGTAAAGACGGATCTCATTAGTCTAGATATAGAAGACGGTTGTACAGATGGATCTCGTTAGTCTAGATATAGAAGACGGTTGTACAGACGGGTCTCGTTAGTCTAGATATAGATGACGGTTGTACAGACGGATCTCCTTAGTCTAGATATAGAAGACGGTTGTACAGATGGATCTCGTTAGTCTAGATATAGAAGACGGTTGTACAGACGGATCTCGTTAGTCTAGATATAGAAGACGGTTGTACAGACGGATCCCGTTAGTCTAGATATAGAAGACGGTTGTATAACGAGAGATATCGTTAGTCTAGATATAGAAGACGGTTGTACAGACGGATCTCGTTAGTCTAGATATAGAAGACGGTTGTACAGACGGATCTCGTTAGTCTAGATATAGAAGACGGTTGTATAACGAGAGATCTCGTTAGTCTAGATATAGAAGACGGTTGTACAGACGGATCTCGTTAGTCTAGATATAGAAGACGGTTGTACAGACGGATCTCGTTAGTCTAGATATAGAAGACGGTTGTACAGACGGATCTCGTTAGTCTAGATATAGAAGAGGGTTGTATAACGAGAGATCTCGTTAGTCTAGATATAGAAGACGGTTGTACAGACGGGTCTCGTTAGTCTAGATATAGATGACGGTTGTACAGACGGATCTCATTAGTCTAGATATAGAAGACGGTTGTACAGATGGATCTCGTTAGTCTAGATATAGAAGACGGTTGTACAGACGGATCCCGTTAGTCTAGATATTGATGACGGTTGTACAGACGGATCTCCTTAGTCTAGATATAGAAGACGGTTGTACAGATGGATCTCGTTAGTCTAGATATAGAAGGCGGTTGTACAGACGGATCTCGTTAGTCTAGATATAGAAGACGGTTGTATAACGAGAGATCTCGTTAGTCTAGATATAGAAGACGGTTGTACAGACGGATCCCGTTAGTCTAGATATAGAAGACGGTTGTATAACGAGAGATATCGTTAGTCTAGATATAGAAGACGGTTGTACAGACGGATCTCGTTAGTCTAGATATAGAAGACGGTTGTACAGACGGGTCTCGTTAGTCTAGATATAGAAAACGGTTGTACAGACGGATCTCGTTAGTCTAGATATAGAAGACGGTTGTACAGACGGATCTCGTTAGTCTAGATATAGAAGACGTTTGTCCAACGTCGTATCCCGTTAGTCTAGATATAGAAGACGGTTGTACAGACGGATCTCGTTAGTCTCGATATAGAAAACGGTTGTACAGACGGATCGCGTTAGTCTAGATATAGAAGATGGTTGTACAACGACGTATCTCGTTAGTCTAGATATAGAAGGCGGTTGTACAGACGGATCTCGTTAGTCTAGATATAGAAGACGGTTGTACAGACGGATCTCGTTAGTCTAGATATTGAAGACGTTTGTCCAACGACGTACCTCGTTAGTCTAGATATAGAAAACGGTTGTACAGACGGATCTCGTTAGTCTAGATATAGAAGACGGTTGTACAGACGGATCTCGTTAGTCTAGATATAGAAGACGGTTGTACAGACGGATCCCGTTAGTCTAGATATAGAAGACGGTTGTACAGACGGATCTCGTTAGTCTAGATATTGAAGACGTTTGTCCAACGACGTACCTCGTTAGTCTAGATATAGAAAACGGTTGTACAGACGGATCTCGTTAGTCTAGATATAGAAGACGGTTGTACAGACCGATCTCGTTAGTCTAGATATAGAAGACGGTTGTATAACGAGAGATCTCGTTAGTCTAGATATAGAAGACGGTTGTACAGACGGATCCCGTTAGTCTAGATATAGAAGACGGTTGTACAGACGGATCTCGTTAGTCTAGATATTGAAGACGTTTGTCCAACGACGTACCTCGTTAGTCTAGATATAGAAAACGGTTGTACAGACGGATCTCGTTAGTCTAGATATAGAAGACGGTTGTACAGACGGATCTCGTTAGTCTAGATATAGAAGACGGTTGTACAGACGGATCTCGTTTGTCTAGATATAGAAGACGGTTGTATAACGAGAGATCTCGTTAGTCTAGATATAGAAGACGGTTGTACAGACGGATCCCGTTAGTCTAGATATAGAAGACGGTTGTATAACGAGAGATATCGTTAGTCTAGATATAGAAGACGGTTGTACAGACGGATCTCGTTAGTCTAGATATAGAAGACGGTTGTACAGACGGATCTCGTTAGTCTAGATATAGAAGACGGTTGTACAGACGGATCTCGTTAGTCTAGATATAGAAGACGTTTGTCCAACGACGTATCCCGTTAGTCTAGATATAGAAGACGGTTGTATAACGAGAGATCTCGTTAGTCTAGATATAGAAGACGGTTGTACAGACGGATCTCGTTAGTCTAGATATAGAAGACGGTTGTACAGACGGATCTCGTTAGTCAAGATATAGAAGACGGTTGTACAGACGGGTCTCGTTAGTCTAGATATAGATGACGGTTGTACAGACGGATCTCCTTAGTCTAGATATAGAAGACGGTTGTACAGATGGATCTCGTTAGTCTAGATATAGAAGACGGTTGTACAGACGGATCTCGTTAGTCTAGATATAGAAGACGGTTGTACAGACGGATCCCGTTAGTCTAGATATAGAAGACGGTTGTATAACGAGAGATATCGTTAGTCTAGATATAGAAGACGGTTGTACAGACGGATCTCGTTAGTCTAGATATAGAAGACGGTTGTACAGACGGATCTCGTTAGTCTAGATATAGAAGACGGTTGTATAACGAGAGATCTCGTTAGTCTAGATATAGAAGACGGTTGTACAGACGGATCTCGTTAGTCTAGATATAGAAGACGGTTGTACAGACGGATCTCGTTAGTCTAGATATAGAAGACGGTTGTACAGACGGATCTCGTTAGTCTAGATATAGAAGAGGGTTGTATAACGAGAGATCTCGTTAGTCTAGATATAGAAGACGGTTGTACAGACGGGTCTCGTTAGTCTAGATATAGATGACGGTTGTACAGACGGATCTCATTAGTCTAGATATAGAAGACGGTTGTACAGATGGATCTCGTTAGTCTAGATATAGAAGACGGTTGTACAGACGGATCCCGTTAGTCTAGATATTGATGACGGTTGTACAGACGGATCTCCTTAGTCTAGATATAGAAGACGGTTGTACAGATGGATCTCGTTAGTCTAGATATAGAAGGCGGTTGTACAGACGGATCTCGTTAGTCTAGATATAGAAGACGGTTGTATAACGAGAGATCTCGTTAGTCTAGATATAGAAGACGGTTGTACAGACGGATCCCGTTAGTCTAGATATAGAAGACGGTTGTATAACGAGAGATATCGTTAGTCTAGATATAGAAGACGGTTGTACAGACGGATCTCGTTAGTCTAGATATAGAAGACGGTTGTACAGACGGGTCTCGTTAGTCTAGATATAGAAAACGGTTGTACAGACGGATCTCGTTAGTCTAGATATAGAAGACGGTTGTACAGACGGATCTCGTTAGTCTAGATATAGAAGACGGTTGTACAGACGGATCTCGTTAGTCTAGATATAGAAGACGTTTGTCCAACGACGTATCCCGTTAGTCTAGATATAGAAGACGGTTGTATAACGAGAGATCTCGTTAGTCTAGATATAGAAGACGGTTGTACAGACGGATCTCGTTAGTCTAGATATAGAAGACGGTTGTACAGACGGATCTCGTTAGTCTAGATATAGAAGACGGTTGTTCAGACGGATCTCGTTAGTCTAGATATAGAAAACGGTTGTACAGACGGATCTCGTTAGTCTAGATATAGAAGACGGTTGTACAGACGGATCTCGTTAGTCTAGATATAGAAGACGTTTGTCCAACGTCGTATCCCGTTAGTCTAGATATAGAAGACGGTTGTACAGACGGATCTCGTTAGTCTCGATATAGAAAACGGTTGTACAGACGGATCGCGTTAGTCTAGATATAGAAGATGGTTGTACAACGACGTATCTCGTTAGTCTAGATATAGAAGGCGGTTGTACAGACGGATCTCGTTAGTCTAGATATAGAAGACGGTTGTACAGACGGATCTCATTAGTCTAGATATAGAAGACGGTTGTACAGACGGATCTCGTTAGTCTAGATATAGAAGACGGTTGTGCAGACGGATCTCGTTAGTCTAGATATAGAAGACGGTTGTACAGACGGATCTCGTTAGTCTAGATATAGAAGACGGTTGTACAGACGGATCTCGTTAGTCTAGATATAGAAGACGGTTGTACAGACGGATCTCGTTAGTCTAGATATAGAAGAGGGTTGTATAACGAGAGATCTCGTTAGTCTAGATATAGAAGACGGTTGTACAGATGGATCTCGTTAGTCTAGATATAGAAGACGGTTGTACAGACGGGTCTCGTTAGTCTAGATATAGATGACGGTTGTACAGACGGATCTCCTTAGTCTAGATATAGAAGACGGTTGTACAGATGGATCCCGTTAGTCTAGATATAGAAGACGGTTGTATAACGAGAGATATCGTTAGTCTAGATATAGAAGACGGTTGTACAGACGGATCTCGTTAGTCTAGATATAGAAGACGGTTGTACAGACGGATCTCGTTAGTCTAGATATAGAAGACGGTTGTACAGACGGATCTCGTTAGTCTAGATATAGAAGACGGTTGTACAGACGGATCTCGTTAGTCTAGATATAGAAGACGTTTGTCCAACGACGTATCCCGTTAGTCTAGATATAGAAGACGGTTGTACAGACGGATCTCGTTAGTCTAGATATAGAAGACGGTTGTACAGACGGATCTCGTTAGTCTAGATATAGAAGACGGTTGTTCAGACGGATCTCGTTAGTCTAGATATAGAAAACGGTTGTACAGACGGATCTCGTTAGTCTAGATATAGAAGACGGTTGTACAGACGGATCTCGTTAGTCTAGATATAGAAGACGTTTGTCCAACGTCGTATCCCGTTAGTCTAGATATAGAAGACGGTTGTACAGACGGATCTCGTTAGTCTCGATATAGAAAACGGTTGTACAGACGGATCGCGTTAGTCTAGATATAGAAGATGGTTGTACAACGACGTATCTCGTTAGTCTAGATATAGAAGGCGGTTGTACAGACGGATCTCGTTAGTCTAGATATAGAAGACGGTTGTACAGACGGATCTCATTAGTCTAGATATAGAAGACGGTTGTACAGACGGATCTCGTTAGTCTAGATATAGAAGACGGTTGTGCAGACGGATCTCGTTAGTCTAGATATAGAAGACGGTTGTACAGACGGATCTCGTTAGTCTAGATATAGAAGACGGTTGTACAGACGGATCTCGTTAGTCTAGATATAGAAGACGGTTGTACAGACGGATCTCGTTAGTCTAGATATAGAAGAGGGTTGTATAACGAGAGATCTCGTTAGTCTAGATATAGAAGACGGTTGTACAGACGGGTCTCGTTAGTCTAGATATAGATGACGGTTGTACAGACGGATCTCATTAGTCTAGATATAGAAGACGGTTGTACAGATGGATCTCGTTAGTCTAGATATAGAAGACGGTTGTACAGACGGGTCTCGTTAGTCTAGATATAGATGACGGTTGTACAGACGGATCTCCTTAGTCTAGATATAGAAGACGGTTGTACAGATGGATCTCGTTAGTCTAGATATAGAAGGCGGTTGTACAGACGGATCTCGTTAGTCTAGATATAGAAGACGGTTGTATAACGAGAGATCTCGTTAGTCTAGATATAGAAGACGGTTGTACAGACGGATCCCGTTAGTCTAGATATAGAAGACGGTTGTATAACGAGAGATATCGTTAGTCTAGATATAGAAGACGGTTGTACAGACGGATCTCGTTAGTCTAGATATAGAAGACGGTTGTACAGACCGATCTCGTTAGTCTAGATATAGAAGACGGTTGTATAACGAGAGATCTCGTTAGTCTAGATATAGAAGACGGTTGTACAGACGGATCCCGTTAGTCTAGATATAGAAGACGGTTGTACAGACGGATCTCGTTAGTCTAGATATTGAAGACGTTTGTCCAACGACGTACCTCGTTAGTCTAGATATAGAAAACGGTTGTACAGACGGATCTCGTTAGTCTAGATATAGAAGACGGTTGTACAGACGGATCTCGTTAGTCTAGATATAGAAGACGGTTGTACAGACGGATCTCGTTAGTCTAGATATAGAAGACGGTTGTACAGACGGATCTCGTTAGTCTAGATATTGAAGACGTTTGTCCAACGACGTACCTCGTTAGTCTAGATATAGAAAACGGTTGTACAGACGGATCTCGTTAGTCTAGATATAGAAGACGGTTGTACAGACGGATCTCGTTAGTCTAGATATAGAAGACGGTTGTACAGACGGATCTCGTTTGTCTAGATATAGAAGACGGTTGTATAACGAGAGATCTCGTTAGTCTAGATATAGAAGACGGTTGTACAGACGGATCCCGTTAGTCTAGATATAGAAGACGGTTGTATAACGAGAGATATCGTTAGTCTAGATATAGAAGACGGTTGTACAGACGGATCTCGTTAGTCTAGATATAGAAGACGGTTGTACAGACGGATCTCGTTAGTCTAGATATAGAAGACGGTTGTACAGACGGATCTCGTTAGTCTAGATATAGAAGACGTTTGTCCAACGACGTATCCCGTTAGTCTAGATATAGAAGACGGTTGTATAACGAGAGATCTCGTTAGTCTAGATATAGAAGACGGTTGTACAGACGGATCTCGTTAGTCTAGATATAGAAGACGGTTGTACAGACGGATCTCGTTAGTCAAGATATAGAAGACGGTTGTACAGACGGATCTCGTTAGTCTAGATATAGAAGACGTTTGTCCAACGCCGTATCCCGTTAGTCTAGATATAGAAGACGGTTGTACAGACGGGTCTCGTTAGTCTAGATATAGATGACGGCTGTACAGACGGATCTCATTAGTCTAGATATAGAAGACGGTTGTACAGATGGATCTCGTTAGTCTAGATATAGAAGACGGTTGTACAGACGGATCTCGTTAGTCTAGATATAGAAGACGGTTGTACAGACGGATCTCGTTAGTCTAGATATAGAAGACGGTTGTACAGACGGATCTCGTTAGTCTAGATATAGAAGACGGTTGTACAGACGGATCTCGTTAGTCTAGATATAGAAGAGGGTTGTATAACGAGAGATCTCGTTAGTCTAGATATAGAAGACGGTTGTACAGACGGGTCTCGTTAGTCTAGATATAGATGACGGTTGTACAGACGGATCTCATTAGTCTAGATATAGAAGACGGTTGTACAGATGGATCTCGTTAGTCTAGATATAGAAGACGGTTGTACAGACGGGTCTCGTTAGTCTAGATATAGATGACGGTTGTACAGACGGATCTCCTTAGTCTAGATATAGAAGACGGTTGTACAGATGGATCCCGTTAGTCTAGATATAGAAGACGGTTGTATAACGAGAGATATCGTTAGTCTAGATATAGAAGACGGTTGTACAGACGGATCTCGTTAGTCTAGATATAGAAGACGGTTGTACAGACGGATCTCGTTAGTCTAGATATAGAAGACGTTTGTCCAACGACGTATCCCGTTAGTCTAGATATAGAAGACGGTTGTATAACGAGAGATCTCGTTAGTCTAGATATAGAAGACGGTTGTACAGACGGATCTCGTTAGTCTAGATATAGAAGACGGTTGTACAGACGGATCTCGTTAGTCTAGATATAGAAGACGGTTGTTCAGACGGATCTCGTTAGTCTAGATATAGAAAACGGTTGTACAGACGGATCTCGTTAGTCTAGATATAGAAGACGGTTGTACAGACGGATCTCGTTAGTCTAGATATAGAAGACGTTTGTCCAACGTCGTATCCCGTTAGTCTAGATATAGAAGACGGTTGTACAGACGGATCTCGTTAGTCTCGATATAGAAAACGGTTGTACAGACGGATCGCGTTAGTCTAGATATAGAAGATGGTTGTACAACGACGTATCTCGTTAGTCTAGATATAGAAGGCGGTTGTACAGACGGATCTCGTTAGTCTAGATATAGAAGACGGTTGTACAGACGGATCTCATTAGTCTAGATATAGAAGACGGTTGTACAGACGGATCTCGTTAGTCTAGATATAGAAGACGGTTGTACAGACGGATCTCGTTAGTCTAGATATAGAAGACGGTTGTACAGACGGATCTCGTTAGTCTAGATATAGAAGACGGTTGTACAGACGGATCTCGTTAGTCTAGATATAGAAGAGGGTTGTATAACGAGAGATCTCGTTAGTCTAGATATAGAAGACGGTTGTACAGACGGGTCTCGTTAGTCTAGATATAGATGACGGTTGTACAGACGGATCTCATTAGTCTAGATATAGAAGACGGTTGTACAGATGGATCTCGTTAGTCTAGATATAGAAGACGGTTGTACAGACGGGTCTCGTTAGTCTAGATATAGATGACGGTTGTACAGACGGATCTCCTTAGTCTAGATATAGAAGACGGTTGTACAGATGGATCTCGTTAGTCTAGATATAGAAGGCGGTTGTACAGACGGATCTCGTTAGTCTAGATATAGAAGACGGTTGTATAACGAGAGATCTCGTTAGTCTAGATATAGAAGACGGTTGTACAGACGGATCCCGTTAGTCTAGATATAGAAGACGGTTGTATAACGAGAGATATCGTTAGTCTAGATATAGAAGACGGTTGTACAGACGGATCTCGTTAGTCTAGATATAGAAGACGGTTGTACAGACCGATCTCGTTAGTCTAGATATAGAAGACGGTTGTATAACGAGAGATCTCGTTAGTCTAGATATAGAAGACGGTTGTACAGACGGATCCCGTTAGTCTAGATATAGAAGACGGTTGTACAGACGGATCTCGTTAGTCTAGATATTGAAGACGTTTGTCCAACGACGTACCTCGTTAGTCTAGATATAGAAAACGGTTGTACAGACGGATCTCGTTAGTCTAGATATAGAAGACGGTTGTACAGACGGATCTCGTTAGTCTAGATATAGAAGACGGTTGTACAGACGGATCTCGTTAGTCTAGATATAGAAGACGGTTGTACAGACGGATCTCGTTAGTCTAGATATTGAAGACGTTTGTCCAACGACGTACCTCGTTAGTCTAGATATAGAAAACGGTTGTACAGACGGATCTCGTTAGTCTAGATATAGAAGACGGTTGTACAGACGGATCTCGTTAGTCTAGATATAGAAGACGGTTGTACAGACGGATCTCGTTTGTCTAGATATAGAAGACGGTTGTATAACGAGAGATCTCGTTAGTCTAGATATAGAAGACGGTTGTACAGACGGATCCCGTTAGTCTAGATATAGAAGACGGTTGTATAACGAGAGATATCGTTAGTCTAGATATAGAAGACGGTTGTACAGACGGATCTCGTTAGTCTAGATATAGAAGACGGTTGTACAGACGGATCTCGTTAGTCTAGATATAGAAGACGGTTGTACAGACGGATCTCGTTAGTCTAGATATAGAAGACGTTTGTCCAACGACGTATCCCGTTAGTCTAGATATAGAAGACGGTTGTATAACGAGAGATCTCGTTAGTCTAGATATAGAAGACGGTTGTACAGACGGATCTCGTTAGTCTAGATATAGAAGACGGTTGTACAGACGGATCTCGTTAGTCAAGATATAGAAGACGGTTGTACAGACGGATCTCGTTAGTCTAGATATAGAAGACGTTTGTCCAACGCCGTATCCCGTTAGTCTAGATATAGAAGACGGTTGTACAGACGGGTCTCGTTAGTCTAGATATAGATGACGGCTGTACAGACGGATCTCATTAGTCTAGATATAGAAGACGGTTGTACAGATGGATCTCGTTAGTCTAGATATAGAAGACGGTTGTACAGACGGATCTCGTTAGTCTAGATATAGAAGACGGTTGTACAGACGGATCTCGTTAGTCTAGATATAGAAGACGGTTGTACAGACGGATCTCGTTAGTCTAGATATAGAAGACGGTTGTACAGACGGATCTCGTTAGTCTAGATATAGAAGAGGGTTGTATAACGAGAGATCTCGTTAGTCTAGATATAGAAGACGGTTGTACAGACGGGTCTCGTTAGTCTAGATATAGATGACGGTTGTACAGACGGATCTCATTAGTCTAGATATAGAAGACGGTTGTACAGATGGATCTCGTTAGTCTAGATATAGAAGACGGTTGTACAGACGGGTCTCGTTAGTCTAGATATAGATGACGGTTGTACAGACGGATCTCCTTAGTCTAGATATAGAAGACGGTTGTACAGATGGATCCCGTTAGTCTAGATATAGAAGACGGTTGTATAACGAGAGATATCGTTAGTCTAGATATAGAAGACGGTTGTACAGACGGATCTCGTTAGTCTAGATATAGAAGACGGTTGTACAGACGGATCTCGTTAGTCTAGATATAGAAGACGTTTGTCCAACGACGTATCCCGTTAGTCTAGATATAGAAGACGGTTGTATAACGAGAGATCTCGTTAGTCTAGATATAGAAGACGGTTGTACAGACGGATCTCGTTAGTCTAGATATAGAAGACGGTTGTACAGACGGATCTCGTTAGTCTAGATATAGAAGACGGTTGTTCAGACGGATCTCGTTAGTCTAGATATAGAAAACGGTTGTACAGACGGATCTCGTTAGTCTAGATATAGAAGACGGTTGTACAGACGGATCTCGTTAGTCTAGATATAGAAGACGTTTGTCCAACGTCGTATCCCGTTAGTCTAGATATAGAAGACGGTTGTACAGACGGATCTCGTTAGTCTCGATATAGAAAACGGTTGTACAGACGGATCGCGTTAGTCTAGATATAGAAGATGGTTGTACAACGACGTATCTCGTTAGTCTAGATATAGAAGGCGGTTGTACAGACGGATCTCGTTAGTCTAGATATAGAAGACGGTTGTACAGACGGATCTCATTAGTCTAGATATAGAAGACGGTTGTACAGACGGATCTCGTTAGTCTAGATATAGAAGACGGTTGTGCAGACGGATCTCGTTAGTCTAGATATAGAAGACGGTTGTACAGACGGATCTCGTTAGTCTAGATATAGAAGACGGTTGTACAGACGGATCTCGTTAGTCTAGATATAGAAGACGGTTGTACAGACGGATCTCGTTAGTCTAGATATAGAAGAGGGTTGTATAACGAGAGATCTCGTTAGTCTAGATATAGAAGACGGTTGTACAGATGGATCTCGTTAGTCTAGATATAGAAGACGGTTGTACAGACGGGTCTCGTTAGTCTAGATATAGATGACGGTTGTACAGACGGATCTCCTTAGTCTAGATATAGAAGACGGTTGTACAGATGGATCCCGTTAGTCTAGATATAGAAGACGGTTGTATAACGAGAGATATCGTTAGTCTAGATATAGAAGACGGTTGTACAGACGGATCTCGTTAGTCTAGATATAGAAGACGGTTGTACAGACGGATCTCGTTAGTCTAGATATAGAAGACGGTTGTACAGACGGATCTCGTTAGTCTAGATATAGAAGACGTTTGTCCAACGACGTATCCCGTTAGTCTAGATATAGAAGACGGTTGTATAACGAGAGATCTCGTTAGTCTAGATATAGAAGACGGTTGTACAGACGGATCTCGTTAGTCTAGATATAGAAGACGGTTGTACAGACGGATCTCGTTAGTCTAGATATAGAAGACGGTTGTTCAGACGGATCTCGTTAGTCTAGATATAGAAAACGGTTGTACAGACGGATCTCGTTAGTCTAGATATAGAAGACGGTTGTACAGACGGATCTCGTTAGTCTAGATATAGAAGACGTTTGTCCAACGTCGTATCCCGTTAGTCTAGATATAGAAGACGGTTGTACAGACGGATCTCGTTAGTCTCGATATAGAAAACGGTTGTACAGACGGATCGCGTTAGTCTAGATATAGAAGATGGTTGTACAACGACGTATCTCGTTAGTCTAGATATAGAAGGCGGTTGTACAGACGGATCTCGTTAGTCTAGATATAGAAGACGGTTGTACAGACGGATCTCATTAGTCTAGATATAGAAGACGGTTGTACAGACGGATCTCGTTAGTCTAGATATAGAAGACGGTTGTGCAGACGGATCTCGTTAGTCTAGATATAGAAGACGGTTGTACAGACGGATCTCGTTAGTCTAGATATAGAAGACGGTTGTACAGACGGATCTCGTTAGTCTAGATATAGAAGACGGTTGTACAGACGGATCTCGTTAGTCTAGATATAGAAGAGGGTTGTATAACGAGAGATCTCGTTAGTCTAGATATAGAAGACGGTTGTACAGACGGGTCTCGTTAGTCTAGATATAGATGACGGTTGTACAGACGGATCTCATTAGTCTAGATATAGAAGACGGTTGTACAGATGGATCTCGTTAGTCTAGATATAGAAGACGGTTGTACAGACGGGTCTCGTTAGTCTAGATATAGATGACGGTTGTACAGACGGATCTCCTTAGTCTAGATATAGAAGACGGTTGTACAGATGGATCTCGTTAGTCTAGATATAGAAGGCGGTTGTACAGACGGATCTCGTTAGTCTAGATATAGAAGACGGTTGTATAACGAGAGATCTCGTTAGTCTAGATATAGAAGACGGTTGTACAGACGGATCCCGTTAGTCTAGATATAGAAGACGGTTGTATAACGAGAGATATCGTTAGTCTAGATATAGAAGACGGTTGTACAGACGGATCTCGTTAGTCTAGATATAGAAGACGGTTGTACAGACGGGTCTCGTTAGTCTAGATATAGATGACGGTTGTACAGACGGATCTCCTTAGTCTAGATATAGAAGACGGTTGTACAGATGGATCTCGTTAGTCTAGATATAGAAGACGGTTGTACAGACGGATCTCGTTAGTCTAGATATAGAAGACGGTTGTATAACGAGAGATCTCGTTAGTCTAGATATAGAAGACGGTTGTATAACGAGAGATCTCGTTAGTCTAGATATAGAAGACGGTTGTACAGACGGATCCCGTTAGTCTAGATATAGAAGACGGTTGTATAACGAGAGATATCGTTAGTCTAGATATAGAAGACGGTTGTACAGACGGATCTCGTTAGTCTAGATATAGAAGACGGTTGTACAGACGGATCTCGTTAGTCTAGATATAGAAGACGGTTGTACAGACGGATCTCGTTAGTCTAGATATAGAAGACGGTTGTATAACGAGAGATCTCGTTAGTCTAGATATAGAAGACGGTTGTACAGACGGATCCCGTTAGTCTAGATATAGAAGACGGTTGTACAGACGGATCTCGTTTGTCTAGATATTGAAGACGTTTGTCCAACGACGTACCTCGTTAGTCTAGATATAGAAAACGGTTGTACAGACGGATCTCGTTAGTCTAGATATAGAAGACGGTTGTACAGACGGATCTCGTTAGTCTAGATATAGAAGACGGTTGTATAACGAGAGATCTCGTTAGTCTAGATATAGAAGACGGTTGTACAGACGGATCCCGTTAGTCTAGATATAGAAGACGGTTGTACAGACGGATCTCGTTAGTCCAGATATTGAAGACGTTTGTCCAACGACGTACCTCGTTAGTCTAGATATAGAAAACGGTTGTACAGACGGATCTCGTTAGTCTAGATATAGAAGACGGTTGTACAGACGGATCTCGTTAGTCTAGATATAGAAGACGGTTGTATAACGAGAGATCTCGTTAGTCTAGATATAGAAGACGGTTGTACAGACGGGTCTCGTTAGTCTAGATATAGATGACGGTTGTACAGACGGATCTCCTTAGTCTAGATATAGAAGACGGTTGTACAGATGGATCTCGTTAGTCTAGATATAGAAGACGGTTGTACAGACGGATCTCGTTAGTCTAGATATAGAAGACGGTTGTATAACGAGAGATCTCGTTAGTCTAGATATAGAAGACGGTTGTACAGACGGATCCCGTTAGTCTAGATATAGAAGACGGTTGTATAACGAGAGATATCGTTAGTCTAGATATAGAAGACGGTTGTACAGACGGATCTCGTTAGTCTAGATATAGAAGACGGTTGTACAGACGGATCTCGTTAGTCTAGATATAGAAGACGTTTGTCCAACGACGTATCCCGTTAGTCTAGATATAGAAGACGGTTGTATAACGAGAGATCTCGTTAGTCTAGATATAGAAGACGGTTGTACAGACGGATCTCGTTAGTCTAGATATAGAAGACGGTTGTACAGACGGATCTCGTTAGTCTAGATATAGAAGACGGTTGTACAGACGGATCTCGTTAGTCTAGATATAGAAGACGGTTGTACAGACGGATCTCGTTAGTCTAGATATAGAAGACGGTTGTACAGACGGATCTCGTTAGTCTAGATATAGAAGACGGTTGTTCAGACGGATCTCGTTAGTCTAGATATAGAAAACGGTTGTACAGACTTATCTCGTTAGTCTAGATATAGAAGACGGTTGTACAGACGGATCTCGTTAGTCTAGATATAGAAGACGTTTGTCCAACGTCGTATCCCGTTAGTCTAGATATAGAAGACGGTTGTACAGACGGATCTCGTTAGTCTCGATATAGAAAACGGTTGTACAGACGGATCGCGTTAGTCTAGATATAGAAGGTGGTTGTACAACGACGTATCTCGTTAGTCTAGATATAGAAGGCGGTTGTACAGACGGATCTCGTTAGTCTAGATATAGAAGACGGTTGTTCAGACGGATCTCGTTAGTCTAGATATAGAAGACGGTTGTGCAGACGGATCTCGTTAGTCTAGATATAGAAGACGGTTGTACAGACGGGTCTCGTTAGTCTAGATATAGATGACGGTTGTACAGACGGATCTCCTTAGTCTAGATATAGAAGACGGTTGTACAGATGGATCTCGTTAGTCTAGATATAGAAGACGGTTGTACAGACGGATCTCGTTAGTCTAGATATAGAAGACGGTTGTATAACGAGAGATCTCGTTAGTCTAGATATAGAAGACGGTTGTACAGACGGATCCCGTTAGTCTAGATATAGAAGACGGTTGTATAACGAGAGATATCGTTAGTCTAGATATAGAAGACGGTTGTACAGACGGATCTCGTTAGTCTAGATATAGAAGACGGTTGTACAGACGGATCTCGTTAGTCTAGATATAGAAGACGTTTGTCCAACGACGTATCCCGTTAGTCTAGATATAGAAGACGGTTGTATAACGAGAGATCTCGTTAGTCTAGATATAGAAGACGGTTGTACAGACGGATCTCGTTAGTGTAGATATAGAAGACGGTTGTACAGACGGATCTCGTTAGTCTAGATATAGAAGACGGTTGTACAGACGGATCTCGTTAGTCTAGATATAGAAGACGGTTGTACAGACGGATCTCGTTAGTCTAGATATAGAAGACGGTTGTACAGATGGATCTCGTTAGTCTAGATATAGAAGACGGTTGTACAGACGGATCTCGTTAGTCTAGATATAGAAAACGGTTGTACAGACGGATCTCGTTAGTCTAGATATAGAAGACGGTTGTACAGACGGATCTCGTTAGTCTAGATATAGAAGACGTTTGTCCAACGTCGTATCCCGTTAGTCTAGATATAGAAGACGGTTGTACAGACGGATCTCGTTAGTCTCGATATAGAAAACGGTTGTACAGACGGATCGCGTTAGTCTAGATATAGAAGATGGTTGTACAACGACGTATCTCGTTAGTCTAGATATAGAAGGCGGTTGTACAGACGGATCTCGTTAGTCTAGATATAGAAGACGGTTGTTCAGACGGATCACGTTAGTCTAGATATAGAAGACGGTTGTGCAGACGGATCTCGTTAGTCTAGATATAAAAGACGGTTGTACAGACGGATCTCGTTAGTCTAGATATAGAAGACGGTTGTGCAGACGGATCTCGTTAGTCTAGATATAGAAGGCGGTTGTACAGACGGATCTCGTTAGTCTAGATATAGAAGACGGTTGTATAACGAGAGATCTCGTTAGTCTAGATATAGAAGACGGTTGTACAGACGGATCCCGTTAGTCTAGATATAGAAGACGGTTGTATAACGAGAGATATCGTTAGTCTAGATATAGAAGACGGTTGTACAGACGGATCTCGTTAGTCTAGATATAGAAGACGGTTGTTCAGACGGATCTCGTTAGTCTAGATATAGAAGACGTTTGTCCAACGACGTATCCCGTTAGTCTAGATATAGAAGACGGTTGTACAGACGGGTCTCGTTAGTCTAGATATAGATGACGGTTGTACAGACGGATCTCATTAGTCTAGATATAGAAGACGGTTGTATAACGACGTATCCCGTTAGTCTAGATATAGAAGACGGTTGTATAACGACGTATCCCGTTAGTCTAGATATAGAAGACGGTTGTACAGACGGATCTCGTTAGTCTAGATATAGAAGACGGTTGTACAGACGGATCTCGTTAGTCTAGATATTGAAGACGTTTGTCCAACGACGTACCTCGTTAGTCTAGATATAGATGACGGTTGTACAGACGGATCTCCTTAGTCTAGATATAGAAGACGGTTGTACAGATGGATCTCGTTAGTCTAGATATAGAAGACGGTTGTACAGACGGATCTCGTTAGTCTAGATATAGAAGACGGTTGTACAGACGGATCTCGTTAGTCTAGATATTGAAGACGTTTGTCCAACGACGTACCTCGTTAGTCTAGATATAGAAAACGGTTGTACAGACGGATCTCGTTAGTCTAGATATAGAAGACGGTTGTACAGACGGATCTCGTTAGTCTAGATATAGAAGACGGTTGTATAACGAGAGATCTCGTTAGTCTAGATATAGAAGACGGTTGTACAGACGGATCCCGTTAGTCTAGATATAGAAGACGGTTGTACAGACGGGTCTCGTTAGTCTAGATATAGAAGACGGTTGTACAGACGGATCTCGTTAGTCTAGATATTGAAGACGTTTGTCCAACGACGTACCTCGTTAGTCTAGATATAGAAAACGGTTGTACAGACGGATCTCGTTAGTCTAGATATAGAAGACGGTTGTATAACGACGTATCCCGTTAGTCTAGATATAGAAGACGGTTGTATAACGACGTATCCCGTTAGTCAAGATATAGAAGACGGTTGTACAGACGGATCTCGTTAGTCTAGATATAGAAGACGGTTGTACAGACGGATCTCGTTAGTCTAGATATAGAAGACGGTTGTACAGACGGATCTCGTTAGTCTAGATATAGAAGACGGTTGTACAGACGGATCTCGTTAGTCTAGATATAGAAGACGTTTGTCCAACGACGTATCCCGTTAGTCTAGATATAGAAGACGGTTGTACAGACGGGTCTCGTTAGTCTAGATATAGATGACGGTTGTACAGACGGATCTCATTAGTCTAGATATAGAAGACGGTTGTACAGATGGATCTCGTTAGTCTAGATATAGAAGACGGTTGTACAGACGGATCTCGTTAGTCTAGATATAGAAGACGGTTGTACAGACGGATCTCGTTAGTCTAGATATAGAAGACGGTTGTACAGATGGATCTCGTTAGTCTAGATATAGAAGACGGTTGTACAGACGGATCTCGTTAGTCTAGATATAGAAAACGGTTGTACAGACGGATCTCGTTAGTCTAGATATAGAAGACGGTTGTACAGACGGATCTCGTTAGTCTAGATATAGAAGACGGTTGTATAACGAGAGATCTCGTTAGTCTAGATATAGAAGACGGTTGTACAGACGGATCCCGTTAGTCTAGATATAGAAGACGGTTGTACAGACGGATCTCGTTAGTCCAGATATTGAAGACGTTTGTCCAACGACGTACCTCGTTAGTCTAGATATAGAAAACGGTTGTACAGACGGATCTCGTTAGTCTAGATATAGAAGACGGTTGTATAACGAGAGATCTCGTTAGTCTAGATATAGAAGACGGTTGTACAGACGGATCTCGTTAGTCTAGATATAGAAGACGGTTGTACAGACGGATCTCGTTAGTCTAGATATAGAAGACGGTTGTACAGACGGATCTCGTTAGTCTAGATATAGAAGACGGTTGTACAGACGGGTCTCGTTAGTCTAGATATAGATGACGGTTGTACAGACGGATCTCCTTAGTCTAGATATAGAAGACGGTTGTACAGATGGATCTCGTTAGTCTAGATATAGAAGACGGTTGTACAGACGGATCTCGTTAGTCTAGATATAGAAGACGGTTGTATAACGAGAGATCTCGTTAGTCTAGATATAGAAGACGGTTGTACAGACGGATCCCGTTAGTCTAGATATAGAAGACGGTTGTATAACGAGAGATATCGTTAGTCTAGATATAGAAGACGGTTGTACAGACGGATCTCGTTAGTCTAGATATAGAAGACGGTTGTACAGACGGATCTCGTTAGTCTAGATATAGAAGACGTTTGTCCAACGACGTATCCCGTTAGTCTAGATATAGAAGACGGTTGTATAACGAGAGATCTCGTTAGTCTAGATATAGAAGACGGTTGTACAGACGGATCTCGTTAGTCTAGATATAGAAGACGGTTGTACAGACGGATCTCGTTAGTCTAGATATAGAAGACGGTTGTACAGACGGATCTCGTTAGTCTAGATATAGAAGACGGTTGTACAGACGGATCTCGTTAGTCTAGATATAGAAGACGGTTGTACAGACGGATCTCGTTAGTCTAGATATAGAAGACGGTTGTTCAGACGGATCTCGTTAGTCTAGATATAGAAAACGGTTGTACAGACTTATCTCGTTAGTCTAGATATAGAAGACGGTTGTACAGACGGATCTCGTTAGTCTAGATATAGAAGACGTTTGTCCAACGTCGTATCCCGTTAGTCTAGATATAGAAGACGGTTGTACAGACGGATCTCGTTAGTCTCGATATAGAAAACGGTTGTACAGACGGATCGCGTTAGTCTAGATATAGAAGATGGTTGTACAACGACGTATCTCGTTAGTCTAGATATAGAAGGCGGTTGTACAGACGGATCTCGTTAGTCTAGATATAGAAGACGGTTGTTCAGACGGATCTCGTTAGTCTAGATATAGAAGACGGTTGTGCAGACGGATCTCGTTAGTCTAGATATAGAAGACGGTTGTACAGACGGGTCTCGTTAGTCTAGATATAGATGACGGTTGTACAGACGGATCTCCTTAGTCTAGATATAGAAGACGGTTGTACAGATGGATCTCGTTAGTCTAGATATAGAAGACGGTTGTACAGACGGATCTCGTTAGTCTAGATATAGAAGACGGTTGTATAACGAGAGATCTCGTTAGTCTAGATATAGAAGACGGTTGTACAGACGGATCCCGTTAGTCTAGATATAGAAGACGGTTGTATAACGAGAGATATCGTTAGTCTAGATATAGAAGACGGTTGTACAGACGGATCTCGTTAGTCTAGATATAGAAGACGGTTGTACAGACGGATCTCGTTAGTCTAGATATAGAAGACGGTTGTACAGACGGATCTCGTTAGTCTAGATATAGAAGACGGTTGTATAACGAGAGATCTCGTTAGTCTAGATATAGAAGACGGTTGTACAGACGGATCCCGTTAGTCTAGATATAGAAGACGGTTGTATAACGAGAGATATCGTTAGTCTAGATATAGAAGACGGTTGTACAGACGGATCTCGTTAGTCTAGATATAGAAGACGGTTGTACAGACGGATCTCGTTAGTCTAGATATAGAAGACGGTTGTACAGACGGATCTCGTTAGTCTAGATATAGAAAACGTTTGTCCAACGACGTATCCCGTTAGTCTAGATATAGAAGACGGTTGTATAACGAGATATCTCGTTAGTCTAGATATAGAAGACGGTTGTACAGACGGATCTCGTTAGTGTAGATATAGAAGACGGTTGTACAGACGGATCTCGTTAGTCTAGATATAGAAGACGGTTGTACAGACGGATCTCGTTAGTCTAGATATAGAAGACGGTTGTACAGGCGGATCTCGTTAGTCTAGATATAGAAGACGGTTGTACAGATGGATCTCGTTAGTCTAGATATAGAAGACGGTTGTACAGACGGATCTCGTTAGTCTAGATATAGAAAACGGTTGTACAGACGGATCTCGTTAGTCTAGATATAGAAGACGGTTGTACAGACGGATCTCGTTAGTCTAGATATAGAAGACGTTTGTCCAACGTCGTATCCCGTTAGTCTAGATATAGAAGACGGTTGTACAGACGGATCTCGTTAGTCTCGATATAGAAAACGGTTGTACAGACGGATCGCGTTAGTCTAGATATAGAAGATGGTTGTACAACGACGTATCTCGTTAGTCTAGATATAGAAGGCGGTTGTACAGACGGATCTCGTTAGTCTAGATATAGAAGACGGTTGTTCAGACGGATCTCGTTAGTCTAGATATAGAAGACGGTTGTGCAGACGGATCTCGTTAGTCTAGATATAAAAGACGGTTGTACAGACGGATCTCGTTAGTCTAGATATAGAAGACGGTTGTGCAGACGGATCTCGTTAGTCTAGATATAGAAGGCGGTTGTACAGACGGATCTCGTTAGTCTAGATATAGAAGACGGTTGTATAACGAGAGATCTCGTTAGTCTAGATATAGAAGACGGTTGTACAGACGGATCCCGTTAGTCTAGATATAGAAGACGGTTGTATAACGAGAGATATCGTTAGTCTAGATATAGAAGACGGTTGTACAGACGGATCTCGTTAGTCTAGATATAGAAGACGGTTGTACAGACGGATCTCGTTAGTGTAGATATAGAAGACGGTTGTACAGACGGATCTTGTTAGTCTAGATATAGAAGACGGTTGTACAGACGGATCTCGTTAGTCTAGATATAGAAGACGGTTGTACAGACGGATCTCGTTAGTCTAGATATAGAAGACGGTTGTACAGATGGATCTCGTTAGTCTAGATATAGAAGACGGTTGTACAGACGGATCTCGTTAGTCTAGATATAGAAAACGGTTGTACAGACGGATCTCGTTAGTCTAGATATAGAAGACGGTTGTACAGACGGATCTCGTTAGTCTAGATATAGAAGACGTTTGTCCAACGTCGTATCCCGTTAGTCTAGATATAGAAGACGGTTGTACAGACGGATCTCGTTAGTCTCGATATAGAAAACGGTTGTACAGACGGATCGCGTTAGTCTAGATATAGAAGATGGTTGTACAACGACGTATCTCGTTAGTCTAGATATAGAAGGCGGTTGTACAGACGGATCTCGTTAGTCTAGATATAGAAGACGGTTGTATAACGAGAGATCTCGTTAGTCTAGATATAGAAGACGGTTGTACAGACGGATCTCGTTAGTCTAGATATAGAAGACGGTTGTACCGACGGATCTCTTTAGTCTAGATATAGAAGACGGTTGTACAGACGGATCTCGTTAGTCTAGATATAGAAGAAGGTTGTACAGACGGGTCTCGTGAGTCTAGATAGAGAAGACGGTTGTACAGACGGGTCTCGTTAGTCTAGATATAGAAGACGGTTGTACAGACGGATCTCATTAGTCTAGATATAGAAGACGGTTGTACAGACGGATCTCGTTAGTCTAGATATAGAAGACGGTTGTACAGACGGATCCCGTTAGTCTAGATATAGAAGACGGTTGTACAGACGGATCTCGTTAGTCTAGATATTGAAGACGTTTGTCCAACGACGTACCTCGTTAGTCTAGATATAGAAGACGGTTGTACAGACGGATCTCGTTAGTCTAGATATAGAAGACGGTTGTACAGACGGATCTCATTAGTCTAGATATAGAAGACGGTTGTATAACGACGTATCCCGTTAGTCTAGATATAGAAGACGGTTGTATAACGACGTATCCCGTTAGTCTAGATATAGAAGACGGTTGTACAGACGGATCTCGTTAGTCTAGATATAGAAGACGGTTGTACAGACGGATCTCGTTAGTCTAGATATTGAAGACGTTTGTCCAACGACGTACCTCGTTAGTCTAGATATAGAAAACGGTTGTACAGACGGATCTCGTTAGTCTAGATATAGAAGACGGTTGTACAGACGGATCTCGTTAGTCTAGATATAGAAGACGGTTGTGTAACGAGAGATCTCGTTAGTCTAGATATAGAAGACGGTTGTACAGACGGATCCCGTTAGTCTAGATATAGAAGACGGTTGTACAGACGGGTCTCGTTAGTCTAGATATAGAAGACGGTTGTACAGACGGATCTCGTTAGTCTAGATATTGAAGACGTTTGTCCAACGACGTACCTCGTTAGTCTAGATATAGAAAACGGTTGTACAGACGGATCTCGTTAGTCTAGATATAGAAGACGGTTGTATAACGACGTATCCCGTTAGTCTAGATATAGAAGACGGTTGTATAACGACGTATCCCGTTAGTCTAGATATAGAAGACGGTTGTACAGACGGATCTAGTTAGTCTAGATATAGAAGACGGTTGTACAGACGGATCTCGTTAGTCTAGATATAGAAGACGGTTGTACAGACGGATCTCGTTAGTCTAGATATAGAAGACGGTTGTACAGACGGATCTCGTTAGTCTAGATATAGAAGACGTTTGTCCAACGACGTATCCCGTTAGTCTAGATATAGAAGACGGTTGTACAGACGGGTCTCGTTAGTCTAGATATAGATGACGGTTGTACAGACGGATCTCATTAGTCTAGATATAGAAGACGGTTGTACAGATGGATCTCGTTAGTCTAGATATAGAAGACGGTTGTACAGACGGATCTCGTTAGTCTAGATATAGAAGACGGTTGTACAGACGGATCTCGTTAGTCTAGATATAGAAGACGGTTGTATAACGAGAGATCTCGTTAGTCTAGATATAGAAGACGGTTGTACAGACGGATCTCGTTAGTCTAGATATAGAAGAAGGTTGTACAGACGGGTCTCGTGAGTCTAGATAGAGAAGACGGTTGTACAGACGGGTCTCGTTAGTCTAGATATAGAAGACGGTTGTACAGACGGATCTCATTAGTCTAGATATAGAAGACGGTTGTACAGACGGATCTCGTTAGTCTAGATATAGAAGACGGTTGTACAGACGGATCCCGTTAGTCTAGATATAGAAGACGGTTGTACAGACGGATCTCGTTAGTCTAGATATAGAAGACGGTTGTACCGACGGATCTCTTTAGTCTAGATATAGAAGACGGTTGTACAGACGGATCTCGTTAGTCTAGATATAGAAGACGGTTGTACAGACGGATCTCGTTAGTCTAGATATAGAAGAAGGTTGTACAGACGGGTCTCGTGAGTCTAGATAGAGAAGACGGTTGTACAGACGGGTCTCGTTAGTCTAGATATAGAAGACGGTTGTACAGACGGATCTCCTTAGTCTAGATATAGAAGACGGTTGTACAGATGGATCTCGTTAGTCTAGATATAGAAGGCGGTTGTACAGACGGATCTCGTTAGTCTAGATATAGAAGACGGTTGTATAACGAGAGATCTCGTTAGTCTAGATATAGAAGACGGTTGTATAACGAGAGATCTCGTTAGTCTAGATATAGAAGACGGTTGTACAGACGGATCCCGTTAGTCTAGATATAGAAGACGGTTGTATAACGAGAGATATCGTTAGTCTAGATATAGAAGACGGTTGTACAGACGGATCTCCTTAGTCTAGATATAGAAGACGGTTGTACAGATGGATCTCGTTAGTCTAGATATAGAAGGCGGTTGTACAGACGGATCTCGTTAGTCTAGATATAGAAGACGGTTGTATAACGAGAGATCTCGTTAGTCTAGATATAGAAGACGGTTGTATAACGAGAGATCTCGTTAGTCTAGATATAGAAGACGGTTGTACAGACGGATCCCGTTAGTCTAGATATAGAAGACGGTTGTATAACGAGAGATATCGTTAGTCTAGATATAGAAGACGGTTGTACAGACGGATCTCGTTAGTCTAGATATAGAAGACGGTTGTACAGACGGATCTCGTTAGTCTAGATATAGAAGACGTTTGTCCAACGACGTATCCCGTTAGTCTAGATATAGAAGACGGTTGTATAACGAGAGATCTCGTTAGTCTAGATATAGAAGACGGTTGTACAGACGGATCTCGTTAGTCTAGATATAGAAGACGGTTGTACAGACGGATCTCGTTAGTCTAGATATAGAAGACGGTTGTACAGGCGGATCTCGTTAGTCTAGATATAGAAGACGGTTGTACAGACGGATCTCGTTAGTCTAGATATAGAAGACGGTTGTACAGACGGATCTCGTTAGTCTAGATATAGAAGACGGTTGTTCAGACGGATCTCGTTAGTCTAGATATAGAAGACGGTTGTACAGACGGATCTCGTTAGTCTAGATATAGAAGACGGTTGTACAGACGGATCTCGTTAATCTAGATATAGAAGACGGTTGTACAGACGGATCGCGTTAGTCTAGATATAGAAGATGGTTGTACAACGACGTATCTCGTTAGTCTAGATATAGAAGGCGGTTGTACAGACGGATCTCGTTAGTCTAGATATAGAAGACGGTTGTTCAGACGGATCTCGTTAGTCTAGATATAGAAGACGTTTGTCCAACGTCGTATCCCGTTAGTCTAGATATAGAAGACGGTTGTACAGACGGATCTCGTTAGTCTCGATATAGAAGGCGGTTGTACAGACGGATCTCGTTAGTCTAGATATAGAAGACGGTTGTATAACGAGAGATCTCGTTAGTCTAGATATAGAAGACGGTTGTACAGACGGATCCCGTTAGTCTAAATATAGAAGACGGTTGTACCGACGGATCTCGTTAGTGTAGATATAGAAGACGGTTGTACAGACGGATCTCGTTAGTCTAGATATAGAAGACGGTTGTACAGACGGATCTCGTTAGTCTAGATATAGAAGAAGGTTGTACAGACGGGTCTCGTGAGTCTAGATAGAGAAGACGGTTGTACAGACGGGTCTCGTTAGTCTAGATATAGAAGACGGTTGTACAGACGGATCTCCTTAGTCTAGATATAGAAGACGGTTGTACAGATGGATCTCGTTAGTCTAGATATAGAAGGCGGTTGTACAGACGGATCTCGTTAGTCTAGATATAGAAGACGGTTGTATAACGAGAGATCTCGTTAGTCTAGATATAGAAGACGGTTGTATAACGAGAGATCTCGTTAGTCTAGATATAGAAGACGGTTGTACAGACGGATCCCGTTAGTCTAGATATAGAAGACGGTTGTATAACGAGAGATATCGTTAGTCTAGATATAGAAGACGGTTGTACAGACGGATCTCCTTAGTCTAGATATAGAAGACGGTTGTACAGATGGATCTCGTTAGTCTAGATATAGAAGGCGGTTGTACAGACGGATCTCGTTAGTCTAGATATAGAAGACGGTTGTATAACGAGAGATCTCGTTAGTCTAGATATAGAAGACGGTTGTATAACGAGAGATCTCGTTAGTCTAGATATAGAAGACGGTTGTACAGACGGATCCCGTTAGTCTAGATATAGAAGACGGTTGTATAACGAGAGATATCGTTAGTCTAGATATAGAAGACGGGTGTACAGACGGATCTCGTTAGTCTAGATATAGAAGACGGTTGTACAGACGGATCTCGTTAGTCTAGATATAGAAGACGTTTGTCCAACGACGTATCCCGTTAGTCTAGATATAGAAGACGGTTGTATAACGAGAGATCTCGTTAGTCTAGATATAGAAGACGGTTGTACAGACGGATCTCGTTTGTCTAGATATAGAAGACGGTTGTACAGACGGATCTCGTTAGTCTAGATATAGAAGACGGTTGTACAGGCGGATCTCGTTAGTCTAGATATAGAAGACGGTTGTACAGACGGATCTCGTTAGTCTAGATATAGAAGACGGTTGTACAGACGGATCTCGTTAGTCTAGATATAGAAGACGGTTGTTCAGACGGATCTCGTTAGTCTAGATATAGAAGACGGTTGTACAGACGGATCTCGTTAGTCTAGATATAGAAGACGGTTGTACAGACGGATCTCGTTAATCTAGATATAGAAGGCGGTTGTACAGACGGATCTCGTTAGTCTAGATATAGAAGACGGTTGTATAACGAGAGATCTCGTTAGTCTAGATATAGAAGACGGTTGTACAGACGGATCCCGTTAGTCTAAATATTGTTACGTTTTGGGTAAGGCATAACGCGTATTTACTGAACAACAACGACAACAGAACATAAACAAGGGTAACACAAGAACGGGTAACGAATACAATCAGTGAGCGCAAAGAGATATCGTGACGTCTGCAAGCAATGGCGGCTGACTCTCGAATGACAGCTTGACAGGCGATCGATCCGATCGCCTTCTTCTCGCTGTCTCTTGTCCCGCTCGCGAGCTCCAGTGGGCCTTGGATTCCCATCCAAGGGGTGTTCGCAACACTGCTCCCTCCTCCGAGAAAGCGGTCGTCCCGGCCGCTGCAGTCTCCGCAACTCCTGCAGCCGTACCCTGGTCCGGAAGGGTGAAAAAGACGCCGTGTGGCCCCTTCCGTCCGCTGCCTCGGCATTCGCCTTCCCGCCCAGGGGAAAACCACTCCAAAAACCCTGGGCAAGGCGTGGGTACGTGAGTCTTCGCGCCTCTGCCCTCCACTTGCGTCTTCAAACTTGCGGGCTTCTTTCTTGCGCGGCCTTCCTCTTCTCCGACGGCGCATCTTCTTCTTGGGCAGAGACAGGTGGGGCTTCCTGCTCTTCCGAAGACCGGGACTCCTCGTTCCTTCAGCCGCCGGGAGACACGGCGTATCCCATGCGACGGCTCGTCAGTCCAAGTTTCCCAGGTTTCCCTCGGCGGCAGCTCCTCCGGGCTCCAACGACGAAATCCCGCGACGCTCCGGATCATCCCTGGGCGGCCCCGCTCCGTCCGTCGCCCCTCAGCGATCCGGCCGCTCCTGCGCCGCAACCTGGCTCGACCTCGACTGCATCCTGGTCCGTCCTCGACGTACTTCCAACAGTCCTGCGCGACCCCTTGCACTTCAAGGTTCCCTTGCAAAGAAAACGTTTCCCTCATTAGTCCGAGACCGAAGACAACCCGTTGGGGCTGCACGAGCTGGAAAACCAGAAAGAAGGACCGAGCGCGCAAGCAGAGGGTCGCAGCTAGTCGCAAGCATGCAAGCGGCCCAGCCCCCAGTCCGGTCACCCGTCTCGTCTACCCTGGCCGTCTTCTCTCTTCCTTCCCGCTCGACGGCCCCATTCCTCTTCTTGGCCTCAGGTGCTGAACCAGGGGACCGACCTGTGCGTCCTGCCAGCGCTCCCGTCTTCGCGACACCCCCTCCAGCCGATCCAAGCAACGCTTGTCCGCCTGGTGGTTGGGGATGCCATTTCCCTCCTGCTGTCCACCCTCCTCTCCTACTTTTTCCTGGGTACCCCGCGAGAACCACCATCCCGGCCGCGCCGGGGGCTCGTAGGGTCTCCTCCAGGGGGCTAGCGGGGCGCTTTCACGTATGTCCGCACCCCGCTGCGGACTGCCACGCTATTATGGCACATTCGGGGAATTCGGGAGCGCGTGGCCAGGCTGCGGCGGCAGTCCCCCGACACCTTGTCCCTCGTCGTGGGGTCTCGTGAACCTGAAACAGAACCAAAGGAAAAGGGGCCGAGCCACGGAGGCAGCCTCCGCAACCCGGTCCACCGGATTAGCTTAATCTAATCTTCTTCCTCGGGTCCGGTCCTGCGTCGTCTTCACTCTTCCTGCAGTGGTCCCTCGTACTTCGCAAGGCGGCGCACGTGAACCACCTTGCACTTCTTCCTGCGTGACCGTTGGATCCTGTAGACGACGTCGTTGATCCTGTCCACCACTGTGTAAGGGCCTTCCCAATCCGCTTGCAGTTTCGGGCACTTCCCCTTCACTCTTCGTGGTTGGAACAACCACACTCGTTCTCCTGGCTGGAACTCCACCGCGTGAACCCGGTTGTCGTACCACGACTTCATCTTTGAACTGTAGACGTCCAGGCGGCGTCGAACGAACTCGTGGATCTTCGTCATCTTCCCTCGAATCCATTCGGAGTATCCTTGCTCGACATCCTCTTCCTGTTCAACCTCCGGGGGCAGTCCTCTCCATAACTGCAGGGGTAGACGTAGTTCCTGGCCGTACAGGATCATCGCTGGGGTCAGTTGTGTGGCCTCATGCCGTGCTGACCGGTAGGCGAGGAGGAACAAGGGGATCCATTCGTCCCAGTCCCGCTGGTGCTCCGAAACGAACATTGCAAGATATTGGAGCAATGTCCTGTTCAAGCGTTCTACCAGCCCGTCGGATTGAGGGTGCAGGGGAGTTGTTCGTGTCTTCTTGACTCCAAGCAGCCTCAGCAGTTCCTTGAAAACGGAGGACTCAAAGTTCCTTCCTTGATCGGTGTGTATCTCCAAAGGTACACCGTGACGACACACCACGTTGTGCAGAAGAGCTCTTGCCACTGTGACAGCTCGCTGGTCTGGCATCGCGATTACTTCCGGCCACCGGGTAAAGTAGTCCGCCACGACCAACATGTACCTGTTCCCGGCCTGGGACCTCGGGAGCGGACCGACAACGTCCAGGGCAAGCCTCTCAAACGGAGCTCCCACGTTGTATACTCTCAGGTTCCCTGCTCCCCGTTGACGTGGTCCCTTCTTCGCCGCACAGGTGTCACACCGCCGGCACCACTCTTGAACGTCTTGTCGACACGTCGACCAGAAGAACTGTTGGCGGATCTTCGCCAAGGTCTTATTCACTCCGAAATGTCCAGCTGCTGGCGCATCATGAAACTCCTTCAGAACCTCTGCAACCCTCTCGCGCGGCACCACCAAAAGCCACTGGGCCGTTGTGCCGTTGTGGGACTCCCATTTCCTAAAAAGCAAACCTTCGTGAACCTCCAGCGAATCCCAAATTGTCCAGTAATATTTCAACTGCGGGGAAAAACGAGCAATGTCCTCCCAGCCCGGCTTTTCCCCTTCCCCCTTCTTTTTAAGGATGAAACCAATCGCTTCATCCTTTTCCTGGCTTCGTTTCCACTCGTTCCGGTTGTCCTCGCAGAAGATCCTGTGAATTTTCTTCGTGGAAACTTCCACTCCAGCTTCTTTCTTCTCCAGTCGTTCGCAGTTCCTGCAGTCTTCCTCGATGCACGGTCTTCGCGACAGTCCGTCGGCATTCCCGTGAGCTCTTCCTGCGCGGTGACGAATCTCGAAATCGTACTCCTGGAGTCGCTCGATCCAGCGGGCGACCTGTCCTTCGGGGCACTTGAAGGTCAGCAGCCAGCGGAGAGCTGCGTGATCCGTCCTTATCAGGAACCTTCGACCATAGAGGTAGTGGTGGAAATGCTCTACAGATTTCACCACCGCCAACAGCTCCCTCCGAGTGACACAGTAATTCCTCTCCGCTTTTCCCAAGGTTTTGGAAAAATAGGCTACGACCTTTTCCTGTCCTTCGTGCTCCTGTGAAAGGACGCCGCCTATAGCGAAGTTAGAGGCGTCCGTATCCAGAATGAAGTCCTTGTCCGTCTCCGGGTAGGCAAGTATCGGTGCTCCAGTGAGTTTCTTCTTCAATTCCTGGAAAACTCCTTGGCATTCCTCGGTCCATACGTAGTTTTGTTTGGTCTCGGTGAGGCGATGCAGGGGCTTGGCGATTCTGGAGAAATCCTTTACAAATTTCCGGTAATATGTGCATAATCCTAGGAAGCTCCTCAATTCCGTGACGTTCTTCGGCTGCGGCCATTCCGAGATGGCTTTAATCTTCTCCGGGTCTGTCCTGACTCCGCTCTCCGTGACGATGTGGCCCAGATACTTTACTTCTCGGCAGAAGAAAGAACACTTCTTGGGGCTCATCAGCAGTCCAGCTTGACGTAAGCGCGAAAACACCGTCCGTAGGCGCTCGAGCTCCTGCCCGAAATCCTTCCCGTAGATAATGATGTCATCCAAGTACACCAAGCAGATCTTCCACGTCAGGTCTTGAAGCACGTCCTCCATCAGTCGCTCGAAAGTCGCAGGGGCGTTGCAGAGTCCAAAGGGCATAACCTTGAACTGCCACAGTCCCGTCCCCACGGAAAACGCGGTCTTCTCTCGGTCCTTCTCGTCCATGGAAAGCTGCCAGTAACCGCTCTGCAGGTCCACGGTTGAAAACCAGGCAGATCCAGAGAGGGCGTCCAGTGTATCCTCTATACGGGGCAGAGGATACGAGTCCTTCTTCGTGACTTCGTTCAGGCGACGGAAATCCACGCAGAAGCGAATGGTCCCGTCCTTCTTCTTCACGAGGACAATCGGGGAGGACCACGGGCTCCGCGATTCCTCGATCACGCCCTGAGCCAACATCTTCCTGAGTAGCTCTTCCACCTCCGCTCGTCGGTGCAGCGGCAGCCTCCTTGGTGCCTGTTTAATGGGCTCGCAATCTCCGGTGTCAATAGTGTGCTTGACCCGGTCGCAATTCCCAATCTGAGTCGCGTCCTTGGCGAAAACGTCCTGAAATTCACGAAGTAACCCAGCAAAAAGTTCCTTTTCCGTTTCCGACAAACCTGATGAACAGCGTGTGAACAGCTCTTCCAAATGCTGTGGGACGCCCGTTCCCCCTTCTTCTGCTGGTTCCCTCTCCTCGGGGGTCGGCTCCCCGAAGCGAATGTCCGATTTGCCGGGAAGGCTCAGCACCCCCCGAGCCAGATCCAAGCTACAGCGGTGCTTCTTCAAGAACGCCGCTCCTAGGATACACTTCTCCACCATCTCAACGACGTAGAAATCTTCTACGTTCGAGAGTCCTCCGACGCTGACCTCCAGGCTCTTCTTGCCGAACACCTTCATTTTCTCCCCCGTCGTGGAGCGGATATCGAGCCTCGCTCGAGCGATGCCCTTCGTCGCACACAGCTCCTTGTCCAGCAAGTTGATAGGCGAACCTGTATCGAGGATAATTTTACAAGGCTTTCCGCCGATTTTTCCACATACGTAAATCTCGTCGGTAGGATTCCATTGCCGCCCAGTCGCCTCCCGCATCGCCACACTCTTGACGACCGGGGGACTGTTCTTCTCGGTCCGGCGTCTCCCCCTTACGCCGTCCTCTTCGAGTTTCCCTGGGGGGGTCTCCTCGGTGGAGCAGCTCCTGTCTGACCGTTCTTAGCCTGGAAGCAATCCTTCTGCAGGTGTCCAGTCTTGCCGCAAAGCCAGCAAGTCCTCGTCGGACCCGTTCGCTCCTCCGGTTTGGCGGGCCTCCTCCTCTTCTCGGGACACCTCGAATTTTCCGTGTGCTTAGCTTTCCGCTTTTCTACGTCCCTACTTCGCGATTCGGGCGCGGAGCCGCGAGACATCGCCTCCACGGCCTCAATTTCCAGCGCCCTGGTCACTGCGGCTCTTAGGGTTGTGAACCCGCCGAGACGCAGCTCCCGTTGCATAACAGAGCTCGACAACGCTGTTACGAACTGGGACGCGGCGAGTTTGTCGCGGATCTCTACCGGACAATCGGCAAACGCGGACTGCGCTAAGCGCTCAATTTTGGTGGCGAGCGAAGAGATGCTTTCATCCCTTCGCTGCCGATGGCTCTGGAAAAGTACGTAGTTCAGATTCGAAAGATTCTTCGCCCCGTATCGGAATTCGAGCGCGGAAACCAACTCCGAAAAACTCTCACATTGTGCGGCGGTGAGCGTCGTCAGGACGCTCCTCGCCGCGCCCCCAAGGGAAGCGACCAGGGCCGTGGCCTTCTTCTGGTCGTTCCAACCATTCGCACGCGCAATCGTTTCGAACTGCACCTTGTACTCCTCCCACGAATTTTTCCCGTCGAATATCGTCGGCTTCACGGCGTACCCTAAGCTAAGGACGCTCAAACCCGATGAAGGGGCAGCGGCGGGCGCACTAGCGGGCGTGGGGACATGCGCTGGGGGTACACTATTGGCAACACTATCCTCACTGATTTCACTTGACACTACGTCCCCACCCCGAGGGCCCGCGCCGCTACCACCTGAGCCCTGGCTATTCTGTAATGAAGCGGTTACGACCTGAACCCGCTCCTCCAACTCCGCCATCCGCGCCTCAAAAGCCGCCTGCGCCTGTCGATCGGCAGCCTCCCTGCGTTGATCTTCCCTCAGCCGGCGGGCTGCGTCGTCCCTCCGCTGTTCCTGCATCTGCTCGACGATGCTGAGCTGGAGGGTGGTGAAAAGCTCCCGCAGGGACGGATCGCCCGATGCTCCGGAAGAAGGGACCGCAGGGGCCGCGGGAACCGCGGAAGCCGCGGAGGCCGCGGAAGCGCGAGTGGGCATGCCGCTCCGGGCGGGCATCCCACTTCTGACACCAATGTTACGTTTTGGGTAAGGCATAACGCGTATTTACTGAACAACAACGACAACAGAACATAAACAAGGGTAACACAAGAACGGGTAACGAATACAATCAGTGAGCGCAAAGAGATATCGTGACGTCTGCAAGCAATGGCGGCTGACTCTCGAATGACAGCTTGACAGGCGATCGATCCGATCGCCTTCTTCTCGCTGTCTCTTGTCCCGCTCGCGAGCTCCAGTGGGCCTTGGATTCCCATCCAAGGGGTGTTCGCAACAATATAGAAGACGGTTGTATAACGAGAGATCTCGTTAGTCTAGATATAGAAGACGGTTGTACAGACGGATCTCGTTAGTCTAGATATAGAAGACGGTTGTACAGACGGATCTCGTTAGTCTAGATATAGAAGACGGTTGTACAGGCGGATCTCGTTAGTCTAGATATAGAAGACGGTTGTACAGACGGATCTCGTTAGTCTAGATATAGAAGACGTTTGTCCAACGACGTATCCCGTTAGTCTAGATATAGAAGACGGTTGTATAACGAGAGATCTCGTTAGTCTAGATATAGAAGACGGTTGTACAGACGGATCTCGTTAGTCTAGATATAGAAGACGGTTGTACAGACGGATCTCGTTAGTCTAGATATAGAAGACGGTTGTACAGTCGGATCTCGTTAGTCTAGATATAGAAGACGGTTGTACAGACGGATCTCGTTAGTCTAGATATAGAAGACGGTTGTACAGACGGATCTCGTTAGTCTAGATATAGAAGACGGTTGTTCAGACGGATCTCGTTAGTCTAGATATAGAAGACGGTTGTACAGACGGATCTCGTTAGTCTAGATATAGAAGACGGTTGTACAGACGGATCTCGTTAATCTAGATATAGAAGACGGTTGTACAGACGGATCGCGTTAGTCTAGATATAGAAGATGGTTGTACAACGACGTATCTCGTTAGTCTAGATATAGAAGGCGGTTGTACAGACGGATCTCGTTAGTCTAGATATAGAAGACGGTTGTTCAGACGGATCTCGTTAGTCTAGATATAGAAGACGTTTGTCCAACGTCGTATCCCGTTAGTCTAGATATAGAAGACGGTTGTACAGACGGATCTCGTTAGTCTCGATATAGAAGGCGGTTGTACAGACGGATCTCGTTAGTCTAGATATAGAAGACGGTTGTATAACGAGAGATCTCGTTAGTCTAGATATAGAAGACGGTTGTACAGACGGATCCCGTTAGTCTAAATATAGAAGACGGTTGTATAACGAGAGATATCGTTAGTCTAGATATAGAAGACGGTTGTACAGACGGATCTCGTTAGTCTAGATATAGAAGACGGTTGTACAGACGGATCTCGTTAGTCTAGATATAGAAGACGTTTGTCCAACGACGTATCCCGTTAGTCTAGATATAGAAGACGGTTGTATAACGAGAGATCTCGTTAGTCTAGATATAGAAGACGGTTGTACAGACGGATCTCGTTAGTCTAGATATAGAAGACGGTTGTACAGACGGATCTCGTTAGTCTAGATATAGAAGACGGTTGTACAGACGGATCTCGTTAGTCTAGATATAGAAGACGGTTGTACAGACGGATCTCGTTAGTCTAGATATAGAAGACGGTTGTACAGACGGATCTCGTTAGTCTAGATATAGAAGACGGTTGTACAGACGGATCTCGTTAGTCTAGATATAGAAGACGGTTGTACAGACGGATCTCGTTAGTCTAGATATAGAAGACGGTTGTACAGACGGATCTCGTTAGTCTAGATATAGAAGACGGTTGTTCAGACGGATCTCGTTAGTCTAGATATAGAAGACGGTTGTACAGACGGATCTCGTTAGTCTAGATATAGAAGACGGTTGTACAGACGGATCTCGTTAGTCTAGATATAGAAGACGGTTGTACAGACGGATCGCGTTAGTCTAGATATAGAAGATGGTTGTACAACGACGTATCTCGTTGGTCTAGATATAGAAGGCGGTTGTACAGACGGATCTCGTTAGTCTAGATATAGAAGACGTTTGTCCAACGTCGTATCCCGTTAGTCTAGATATAGAAGACGGTTGTACAGACGGATCTCGTTAGTCTCGATATAGAAAACGGTTGTACAGACGGATCGCGTTAGTCTAGATATAGAAGATGGTTGTACAACGACGTATCTCGTTGGTCTAGATATAGAAGGCGGTTGTACAGACGGATCTCGTTAGTCTAGATATAGAAGACGGTTGTACAGACGGATCTCGTTAGTCTAGATATAGAAGACGGTTGTACAGACGGATCTCGTTAGTCTAGATATAGAAGACGGTTGTATAACGAGAGATCTCGTTAGTCTAGATATAGAAGACGGTTGTACAGACGGATCTCGTTAGTCTAGATATAGAAGACGGTTGTACCGACGGATCTCTTTAGTCTAGATATAGAAGACGGTTGTACAGACGGATCTCGTTAGTCTAGATATAGAAGAAGGTTGTACAGACGGGTCTCGTGAGTCTAGATAGAGAAGACGGTTGTACAGACGGGTCTCGTTAGTCTAGATATAGAAGACGGTTGTACAGACGGATCTCATTAGTCTAGATATAGAAGACGGTTGTACAGACGGATCTCGTTAGTCTAGATATAGAAGACGGTTGTACAGACGGATCCCGTTAGTCTAGATATAGAAGACGGTTGTACAGACGGATCTCGTTAGTCTAGATATTGAAGACGTTTGTCCAACGACGTACCTCGTTAGTCTAGATATAGAAAACGGTTGTACAGACGGATCTCGTTAGTCTAGATATAGAAGAAGGTTGTACAGACGGGTCTCGTGAGTCTAGATAGAGAAGACGGTTGTACAGACGGGTCTCGTTAGTCTAGATATAGAAGACGGTTGTACAGACGGATCTCATTAGTCTAGATATAGAAGACGGTTGTACAGACGGATCTCGTTAGTCTAGATATAGAAGACGGTTGTACAGACGGATCTCGTTAGTCTAGATATAGAAGAAGGTTGTACAGACGGGTCTCGTGAGTCTAGATAGAGAAGACGGTTGTACAGACGGGTCTCGTTAGTCTAGATATAGAAGACGGTTGTACAGACGGATCTCCTTAGTCTAGATATAGAAGACGGTTGTACAGATGGATCTCGTTAGTCTAGATATAGAAGGCGGTTGTACAGACGGATCTCGTTAGTCTAGATATAGAAGACGGTTGTATAACGAGAGATCTCGTTAGTCTAGATATAGAAGACGGTTGTATAACGAGAGATCTCGTTAGTCTAGATATAGAAGACGGTTGTACAGACGGATCCCGTTAGTCTAGATATAGAAGACGGTTGTATAACGAGAGATATCGTTAGTCTAGATATAGAAGACGGTTGTACAGACGGATCTCGTTAGTCTAGATATAGAAGACGGTTGTACAGACGGATCTCGTTAGTCTAGATATAGAAGACGTTTGTCCAACGACGTATCCCGTTAGTCTAGATATAGAAGACGGTTGTATAACGAGAGATCTCGTTAGTCTAGATATAGAAGACGGTTGTACAGACGGATCTCGTTAGTCTAGATATAGAAGACGGTTGTACAGACGGATCTCGTTAGTCTAGATATAGAAGACGGTTGTACAGGCGGATCTCGTTAGTCTAGATATAGAAGACGGTTGTACAGACGGATCTCGTTAGTCTAGATATAGAAGACGGTTGTACAGACGGATCTCGTTAGTCTAGATATAGAAGACGGTTGTTCAGACGGATCTCGTTAGTCTAGATATAGAAGACGGTTGTACAGACGGATCTCGTTAGTCTAGATATAGAAGACGGTTGTACAGACGGATCTCGTTAGTCTAGATATAGAAGACGGTTGTACAGACGGATCGCGTTAGTCTAGATATAGAAGATGGTTGTACAACGACGTATCTCGTTAGTCTAGATATAGAAGGCGGTTGTACAGACGGATCTCGTTAGTCTAGATATAGAAGACGGTTGTTCAGACGGATCTCGTTAGTCTAGATATAGAAGACGTTTGTCCAACGTCGTATCCCGTTAGTCTAGATATAGAAGACGGTTGTACAGACGGATCTCGTTAGTCTCGATATAGAAAACGGTTGTACAGACGGATCGCGTTAGTCTAGATATAGAAGATGGTTGTACAACGACGTATCTCGTTGGTCTAGATATAGAAGGCGGTTGTACAGACGGATCTCGTTAGTCTAGATATAGAAGACGGTTGTTCAGACGGATCTCGTTAGTCTAGATATAGAAGACGGTTGTGCAGACGGATCTCGTTAGTCTAGATATAGAAGACGGTTGTACAGACGGGTCTTGTTAGTCTAGATATAGATGACGGTTGTACAGACGGATCTCCTTAGTCTAGATATAGAAGACGGTTGTACAGATGGATCTCGTTAGTCTAGATATAGAAGACGGTTGTACAGACGGATCTCGTTAGTCTAGATATAGAAGACGGTTGTATAACGAGAGATCTCGTTAGTCTAGATATAGAAGACGGTTGTACAGACGGATCCCGTTAGTCTAGATATAGAAGACGGTTGTACAGACGGATCTCGTTAGTCTAGATATAGAAGACGGTTGTACAGACGGATCTCGTTAGTCTAGATATAGAAGACGTTTGTCCAACGACGTATCCCGTTAGTCTAGATATAGAAGACGGTTGTATAACGAGAGATCTCGTTAGTCTAGATATAGAAGACGGTTGTACAGACGGATCTCGTTAGTCTAGATATAGAAGACGGTTGTACAGACGGATCTCGTTAGTCTAGATATAGAAGACGGTTGTACAGACGGATCTCGTTAGTCTAGATATAGAAGACGGTTGTACAGACGGATCTCGTTAGTCTAGATATAGAAGAGGGTTGTATAACGAGAGATCTCGTTAGTCTAGATATAGAAGACGGTTGTACAGACGGGTCTCGTTAGTCTAGATATAGATGACGGTTGTACAGACGGATCTCATTAGTCTAGATATAGAAGACGGTTGTACAGATGGATCTCGTTAGTCTAGATATAGAAGACGGTTGTACAGACGGATCCCGTTAGTCTAGATATAGATGACGGTTGTACAGACGGATCTCCTTAGTCTAGATATAGAAGACGGTTGTACAGATGGATCTCGTTAGTCTAGATATAGAAGGCGGTTGTACAGACGGATCTCGTTAGTCTAGATATAGAAGACGGTTGTATAACGAGAGATCTCGTTAGTCTAGATATAGAAGACGGTTGTACAGACGGATCCCGTTAGTCTAGATATAGAAGACGGTTGTATAACGAGAGATATCGTTAGTCTAGATATAGAAGACGGTTGTACAGACGGATCTCGTTAGTCTAGATATAGAAGACGGTTGTACAGACGGATCTCGTTAGTCTAGATATAGAAGAGGGTTGTATAACGAGAGATCTCGTTAGTCTAGATATAGAAGACGGTTGTACAGACGGGTCTCGTTAGTCTAGATATAGATGACGGTTGTACAGACGGATCTCATTAGTCTAGATATAGAAGACGGTTGTTCAGACGGATCTCGTTAGTCTAGATATAGAAAACGGTTGTACAGACGGATCTCGTTAGTCTCGATATAGAAGACGGTTGTACAGACGGATCTCGTTAGTCTAGATATAGATGACGGTTGTACAGACGGATCTCATTAGTCTAGATATAGAAGACGGTTGTACAGATGGATCTCGTTAGTCTAGATATAGAAGACGGTTGTACAGACGGATCCCGTTAGTCTAGATATAGATGACGGTTGTACAGACGGATCTCCTTAGTCTAGATATAGAAGACGGTTGTACAGATGGATCTCGTTAGTCTAGATATAGAAGGCGGTTGTACAGACGGATCTCGTTAGTCTAGATATAGAAGACGGTTGTATAACGAGAGATCTCGTTAGTCTAGATATAGAAGACGGTTGTACAGACGGATCCCGTTAGTCTAGATATAGAAGACGGTTGTATAACGAGAGATATCGTTAGTCTAGATATAGAAGACGGTTGTACAGACGGATCTCGTTAGTCTAGATATAGAAGACGGTTGTACAGACGGATCTCGTTAGTCTAGATATAGAAGACGGTTGTATAACGAGAGATCTCGTTAGTCTAGATATAGAAGACGGTTGTACAGACGGATCCCGTTAGTCTAGATATAGAAGACGGTTGTACAGACGGATCTCGTTAGTCTAGATATTGAAGACGTTTGTCCAACGACGTACCTCGTTAGTCTAGATATAGAAAACGGTTGTACAGACGGATCTCGTTAGTCTAGATATAGAAGACGGTTGTACAGACCGATCTCGTTAGTCTAGATATAGAAGACGGTTGTATAACGAGAGATCTCGTTAGTCTAGATATAGAAGACGGTTGTACAGACGGATCCCGTTAGTCTAGATATAGAAGACGGTTGTACAGACGGATCTCGTTAGTCTAGATATTGAAGACGTTTGTCCAACGACGTACCTCGTTAGTCTAGATATAGAAAACGGTTGTACAGACGGATCTCGTTAGTCTAGATATAGAAGACGGTTGTACAGACGGATCTCGTTAGTCTAGATATAGAAGACGGTTGTATAACGAGAGATCTCGTTAGTCTAGATATAGAAGACGGTTGTACAGACGGATCTCGTTAGTCTAGATATAGAAGACGGTTGTACAGACGGATCTCGTTAGTCTAGATATAGAAGACGGTTGTACAGACGGATCTCGTTAGTCTAGATATTGAAGACGTTTGTCCAACGACGTACCTCGTTAGTCTAGATATAGAAAACGGTTGTACAGACGGATCTCGTTAGTCTAGATATAGAAGACGGTTGTACAGACGGATCTCGTTAGTCTAGATATAGAAGACGGTTGTACAGACGGATCTCGTTTGTCTAGATATAGAAGACGGTTGTATAACGAGAGATCTCGTTAGTCTAGATATAGAAGACGTTTGTCCAACGACGTATCCCGTTAGTCTAGATATAGAAGACGGTTGTATAACGAGAGATCTCGTTAGTCTAGATATAGAAGACGGTTGTACAGACGGATCTCGTTAGTCTAGATATAGAAGACGGTTGTACAGACGGATCTCGTTAGTCAAGATATAGAAGACGGTTGTACAGACGGATCTCGTTAGTCTAGATATAGAAGACGTTTGTCCAACGCCGTATCCCGTTAGTCTAGATATAGAAGACGGTTGTACAGACGGGTCTCGTTAGTCTAGATATAGATGACGGTTGTACAGACGGATCTCATTAGTCTAGATATAGAAGACGGTTGTACAGATGGATCTCGTTAGTCTAGATATAGAAGACGGTTGTACAGACGGATCTCGTTAGTCTAGATATAGAAGAAGGTTGTACAGACGGGTCTCGTGAGTCTAGATAGAGAAGACGGTTGTACAGACGGGTCTCGTTAGTCTAGATATAGAAGACGGTTGTACAGACGGATCTCATTAGTCTAGATATAGAAGACGGTTGTACAGACGGATCTCGTTAGTCTAGATATAGAAGACGGTTGTACAGACGGATCTCGTTATTCTAGATATAGAAGACGGTTGTACCGACGGATCTCTTTAGTCTAGATATAGAAGACGGTTGTACAGACGGATCTCGTTAGTCTAGATATAGAAGACGGTTGTACAGACGGATCTCTTTAGTCTAGATATAGAAGAAGGTTGTACAGACGGGTCTCGTGAGTCTAGATAGAGAAGACGGTTGTACAGACGGGTCTCGTTAGTCTAGATATAGAAGACGGTTGTACAGACGGATCTCCTTAGTCTAGATATAGAAGACGGTTGTACAGATGGATCTCGTTAGTCTAGATATAGAAGGCGGTTGTACAGACGGATCTCGTTAGTCTAGATATAGAAGACGGTTGTATAACGAGAGATCTCGTTAGTCTAGATATAGAAGACGGTTGTATAACGAGAGATCTCGTTAGTCTAGATATAGAAGACGGTTGTACAGACGGATCCCGTTAGTCTAGATATAGAAGACGGTTGTATAACGAGAGATATCGTTAGTCTAGATATAGAAGACGGTTGTACAGACGGATCTCGTTAGTCTAGATATAGAAGACGGTTGTACAGACGGATCTCGTTAGTCTAGATATAGAAGACGTTTGTCCAACGACGTATCCCGTTAGTCTAGATATAGAAGACGGTTGTATAACGAGAGATCTCGTTAGTCTAGATATAGAAGACGGTTGTACAGACGGATCTCGTTAGTCTAGATATAGAAGACGGTTGTACAGACGGATCTCGTTAGTCTAGATATAGAAGACGGTTGTACAGGCGGATCTCGTTAGTCTAGATATAGAAGACGGTTGTACAGACGGATCTCGTTAGTCTATATATAGAAGACGGTTGTACAGACGGATCTCGTTAGTCTAGATATAGAAGACGGTTGTTCAGACGGATCTCGTTAGTCTAGATATAGAAGACGGTTGTACAGACGGATCTCGTTAGTCTAGATATAGAAGACGGTTGTACAGACGGATCTCGTTAGTCTAGATATAGAAGACGGTTGTACAGACGGATCGCGTTAGTCTAGATATAGAAGATGGTTGTACAACGACGTATCTCGTTAGTCTAGATATAGAAGGCGGTTGTACAGACGGATCTCGTTAGTCTAGATATAGAAGACGGTTGTTCAGACGGATCTCGTTAGTCTAGATATAGAAGACGTTTGTCCAACGTCGTATCCCGTTAGTCTAGATATAGAAGACGGTTGTACAGACGGATCTCGTTAGTCTCGATATAGAAAACGGTTGTACAGACGGATCGCGTTAGTCTAGATATAGAAGATGGTTGTACAACGACGTATCTCGTTGGTCTAGATATAGAAGGCGGTTGTACAGACGGATCTCGTTAGTCTAGATATAGAAGACGGTTGTTCAGACGGATCTCGTTAGTCTAGATATAGAAGACGGTTGTGCAGACGGATCTCGTTAGTCTAGATATAGAAGACGTTTGTCCAACGCCGTATCCCGTTAGTCTAGATATAGAAGACGGTTGTACAGACGGGTCTCGTTAGTCTAGATATAGATGACGGTTGTACAGACGGATCTCATTAGTCTAGATATAGAAGACGGTTGTGCAGACGGATCTCGTTAGTCTAGATATAGAAGACGGTTGTACAGACGGATCCCGTTAGTCTAGATATAGAAGACGGTTGTATAACGAGAGATATCGTTAGTCTAGATATAGAAGACGGTTGTACAGACGGATCTCGTTAGTCTAGATATAGAAGACGGTTGTACAGACGGATCTCGTTAGTCTAGATATAGAAGACGGTTGTATAACGAGAGATCTCGTTAGTCTAGATATAGAAGACGGTTGTACAGACGGATCCCGTTAGTCTAGATATAGAAGACGGTTGTACAGACGGATCTCGTTAGTCTAGATATAGAAGACGGTTGTACAGACGGATCTCGTTAGTCTAGATATAGAAGACGTTTGTCCAACGACGTATCCCGTTAGTCTAGATATAGAAGACGGTTGTATAACGAGAGATCTCGTTAGTCTAGATATAGAAGACGGTTGTACAGACGGATCTCGTTAGTCTAGATATAGAAGACGGTTGTACAGACGGATCTCGTTAGTCTAGATATAGAAGACGGTTGTACAGACGGATCTCGTTAGTCTAGATATAGAAGACGGTTGTACAGACGGATCTCGTTAGTCTAGATATAGAAGAGGGTTGTATAACGAGAGATCTCGTTAGTCTAGATATAGAAGACGGTTGTACAGACGGGTCTCGTTAGTCTAGATATAGATGACGGTTGTACAGTCGGATCTCATTAGTCTAGATATAGAAGACGGTTGTACAGATGGATCTCGTTAGTCTAGATATAGAAGACGGTTGTACAGACGGATCCCGTTAGTCTAGATATAGATGACGGTTGTACAGACGGATCTCCTTAGTCTAGATATAGAAGACGGTTGTACAGATGGATCTCGTTAGTCTAGATATAGAAGGCGGTTGTACAGACGGATCTCGTTAGTCTAGATATAGAAGACGGTTGTATAACGAGAGATCTCGTTAGTCTAGATATAGAAGACGGTTGTACAGACGGATCCCGTTAGTCTAGATATAGAAGACGGTTGTATAACGAGAGATATCGTTAGTCTAGATATAGAAGACGGTTGTACAGACGGATCTCGTTAGTCTAGATATAGAAGACGGTTGTACAGACGGATCTCGTTAGTCTAGATATAGAAGAGGGTTGTATAACGAGAGATCTCGTTAGTCTAGATATAGAAGACGGTTGTACAGACGGGTCTCGTTAGTCTAGATATAGATGACGGTTGTACAGACGGATCTCATTAGTCTAGATATAGAAGACGGTTGTTCAGACGGATCTCGTTAGTCTAGATATAGAAAACGGTTGTACAGACGGATCTCGTTAGTCTCGATATAGAAGACGGTTGTACAGACGGATCTCGTTAGTCTAGATATAGAAGACGTTTGTCCAACGTCGTATCCCGTTAGTCTAGATATAGAAGACGGTTGTACAGACGGATCTCGTTTGTCTAGATATAGAAGACGGTTATATAACGAGAGATCTCGTTAGTCTAGATATAGAAGACGGTTGTACAGACGGATCCCGTTAGTCTAGATATAGAAGACGGTTGTACAGACGGATCTCGTTAGTCTAGATATTGAAGACGTTTGTCCAACGACGTACCTCGTTAGTCTAGATATAGAAAACGGTTGTACAGACGGATCTCGTTAGTCTAGATATAGAAGACGGTTGTACAGACCGA
>CAUIJW010000293.1:20000-22500 GCA_960531205.1 Andrena bicolor | reverse complement strand
TACCTCGAACGGGCCTACATCCAGAGGTGCCATCGCACGATTCCAGAGAAAAGGTATGATTGAAACTCTCTTCTTCTCTTGTAGAGAGAATTAGAGTCCCCCCTACCTCTATTTGCGCCTCGCCAAAGTGTCTTTTCGTCGCGCATCGTCGATTCGATCCGGTTTTTACTTTAACGTCCGTCCGCTATTATTAGCTTTGAGATTCCGCTATCCCTTCACGCCTCGAGCAGTGTGAGAACTCTCGCAGCAGTGGGAACCGTGGAAAAATAAGCTTTTCCGTGGACTGGACGACCGGTGAGACACGCGGTCTCGTATGCGATCGACCAACAACGCGACAAAGACATGGGGCGATCGGGGAGACTCGTCTTCTTCAATTCTACGAAGAAGAGTCTTCTTACACACCTTTCGCGGCATCGGCGCCTTTTTGGTTCGTCGAAGTTCAAATTCGCGCAGCCGCGCCAACGAGGATTCCGGGGTACAGAAACGTTTTAAACGACGTGTGGAGCAATCACTCTTCTCATCGGACGTTTGGCACAAACACTCTTTGTGTGTCGACGGAACGTGGCCATAGGGAGGGAATAAATATAGGGCGGCTAGGCGAGGACACACGCGCAACGACGGGGAAATACATCGACCCGATCATGTTAACGAGTGGTTTTCTATAATTTATCATCCCGCACAGAGCCTCCACCATTATTCATGTACACCACCCTTTGGATCTTCACGGCGTCCCGAAGAACGAGTGTGTGTTGTGCCCTCGATGTATAGATTGACTTTTCTCTCTCACTTGTCGTCAACGACGACCCTCTTTTTAAAATCCCTGGGGCCGCGTGAACGCAACGATACACAGATCGGCGCACATATGACGCGCACTCCGCTCTTTCTCTCCATCTATCTTGTATCTCACCCGCTCTTTGATCTCTCTCTTTCTCAGGACAAATTTATCATTTCAGGCGACGTCGGGAGCACGGTAAAAGATCTCGCGCGGGACGCGAAGGCAGCAAACTCTAAAACGCCAGTGCGAGCCGAGAGAGGTCGCGCTGTGTGTGATGATCCAGGGAGCGGTGCAGCACACGGGCGGTCGTTATAAAGCAACGACGCACAACGCCGTGAAAGCACGCACGCACGCGAGTCCCAACGCGATCATTCATCACGACATTTCGCCTCTCTTTCTGGTTCTCGCACGGGATAGAGTACTCACCGCTTCACGATTCTCACGCGAGCCGTTGCAAACGCCGACGAACGGCCCAACTTTCGCTCGTACGTCGAGTATCTGGCGTGTATATATCATCATCCGACCCGACTCCGAAACGCGTTACATCGTCGGAAACGCGAGACGGCGAGGATGTGATGATACGCAGAACCGACGCAAGCAGTCTTTTGTATGTGATAACGACCCTCAGCCAGGCGTGGTCCAGGAATTGTATCCGTGGACCGCAATGTGCGTTCGAAATGTCGATGTTCATGTGTCCTGCAGTTCACACGTTGACGCGCAATTAGCTGCGTTCTTCATCGACCCACGAGCCAAGTGATCCACCGTTCAGGGTAATCGTGTTATTAAATATGTTCGACATTATCTTTGTTCTCGGTTCGGATGAAGCCGAGGCCCGTGCACCTCCAACCAGCGCGCGAAGGAGGTCCGGGCGTCGCCAGCGTAGACGACACAGTGATGTGATTTGTGTCCTGGACGCGAAACACCGTCGAAGCGTACCGCGGAAACACCGCGACACGTCCGGCGGGCCGAGCGTACATATCATTTAAAAACCTTCGAGATACACGGCTGGGTACGAGCGTACCGTAATAACCGTGTACTCGGGGCGGGGGCCACCGCACGCGGCAGCATCCTCTACTTGCACGCTCTCTTATCGTCGCTGTCCCTCGAAAGCGGACGCACGGCCGGCTTCGATCGGTCCAATCTTCGGACTTTCGCTATCGAAGCTTCACAGCCGGTCCCTTTTTTCGGCTATCGGGGCGTACGATTAAGCGAGCGATACTCGGGATGCACGTCGACGCGATGGATGGTGGCGAGTCGCCGCCCTAGGTTACCCGGGATCCTCTCTCAGAGGAGAGTGTGTCAGTCACAGGACTTTTCGGAGAACGCGACCAAAACTGAGGGGAAGCGGGATGCGAGTGGAAGAAGCGTCGTCGAGGAGACAAGAGAGGAGAAACGTCGCGAAGCCTAGGCTTCGACGGCGGCTCGTTCCTGCTTCTCTCTTTATACTCTCGCGCGCTTTACTTAACCACTCGGGGCGCTTGTAGTGTGTTTTCGTCCCTGTCTTGGGTCGCGAGTGACTCCTTTCTCGATACGAGCCTTTACACGCTCGCGCAGACAACACGCACAGACACGGGGGGAGGGTAGGGTATCGTATAATAACGGCACGCGCCTCCGATACGAGGTGAACGCGAATCGACGAGGCGGCGGGTTACCGCAGAGGGCGGTCGTAACGACGGGTCCAGTTGTTCCCAATCCAGTTAACGACGGCCTCTGAAGAAACCTCCC
>CAUIJW010000293.1:12500-17500 GCA_960531205.1 Andrena bicolor | reverse complement strand
GTCGTCCGCTCTTTTAGAGACGGATCGACGATGCCCCACGTTTCATCTTATAAAACTTGCACGTTAGCGTGCAGTTTTAGACATCATATCCTCGATTTGTTCCACTTAATTCTATCTCGGATATGTGCCTTCCTCCTCCTCCTTCACTACTTCTTCTAGACACCACATATATAACCTAGGATTTTCCACGGACTAACTCCCATCGGATATGATATGTGTGCCTTTCGCTCCACTCTAACTTTATTATACTTCGAGACATCATATCGATTCGATTTTTCCACTGACTAATAAATCAATCGGATATGTGCCTTTTTATTGTATACGTTCACAGAAAGATCTCAGATCACAGACAAAATTCATTATATTTCCTTTATAAATAAGGATGGCATCGGATGCTCGATAAAGCGCGTATCACGCGTGCCGCTGCATCCATCGGGAAGCACGGAGTACACGCACGCTAGCATCAACCGTAGAAGCACGGACCACTACACGCTGGACAAATCGACAAAGCGCGTAACATTCACGCTGGTCATGTACGTAATAGCGCGGACAAGTGCATGCTGAGCAAACGGGATAGCGCGAATCGTGCCATGCTGGTCAAAACGAGTTGGCACGTAATGTGCGCGCTAGGCATATCGAGATCTGACACCTCTTGGGTTTGTATCTACTTTCTCCCTCTTTCAAAGTTCGAACTTTTAGTTCGATACTTTATATGTACCCGACGCTAGCCTTCCTTAGCGTTTTGTTAAGTTTAAATCGTCCATCTGCGTGGATAAAGAGTTGATTGCATTAGGTAGTACAAGCATACACAGAATTGCATATGTGTCACCAACGTCACTTATGGACGCTCACCACATAAGGGCCATTCGGTCTTAGACACCGACCCGTGGTAATGCTGTGTGGAGAAATCCGAAAACGCAACACGGCAAGAACAGTCGAGACAGAATCTCGAGGAGCGGTGACTACTTCTCAACCGAGGTCATAGAATAGCCACGCGCCCAACGCTGCTCCGACCGAGACGCTCGGACCGTCGCTCTCCCTTATAGATACCGAACGGCCGGCCGGAACGCCGGCGCCGCCGTACCTTACGCACGGGCGCTTATGGGCGTAAACCGCCGCTACAACAGACCGTCCGCCCGGCACGCTGGGACTTAGCCGCGGAGAGCGTCGGATACAAGAGTAAAACGACTAAACGAATTATGATAAACAATCGCCGCGAACATTACCACGATAAATACCCGGTCCCAAACGACATTCAAAAAATAATTTCTCGGCACTTTGAAATATTTCGGAGCTAATGGAGTTTTTCGCGATTTTCTCGAAAACCAGCGCGACGACCGCGGTCGAACCATTAAGGTAATACGTACGGAATGCAACGAGACACATGGATCAATGGTCGTTTTTAGCGATTGGACGAATTTGTGTTCAGACGAAGGTGCGGAGGGACTCTGAATACTCGCGGGACTTTGAAATATTTCGGAGCGAATGGAGTTTTTCGCGATTTTCTCGAAAACCAGCGCGACGACCGCGGTCGAACCATTAAGGTAATACGTACGGAATGCAACGAGACACATGGATCAATGGTCGTTTTTAGCGATTGGACGAATTTGTGTTCAGACGAAGGTGCGGAGGGACTCTGAATACTCGCGGGACTTTGAAATATTTCGGAGCGAATGGAGTTTTTCGCGATTTTCTCGAAAACCAGCGCGACGACCGCGGTCGAACCATTAAGGTAATACGTACGGAATGCAACGAGACACAAGGATCAATGGTCGTTTTTAGCGATTGGACGAATTTGTGTTCGGACGATGGTGCGGAAAGACTCTGAAAACTCGCGGGACTTTGAAATATTTCGGAGCGAATGGAGTTTTTCGCGATTTTCTCGAAAACCAGCGCGACGACCGCGGTCGAACCATTAAGGTAATACGTACGGAATGCAACGAGACACAAGGATCAATGGTCGTTTTTAGCGATTGGACGAATTTGTGTTCGGACGATGGTGCGGAAGGACTCTGAAAACTCGCGGGACTTTGAAATATTTCGGAGCGAATGGGGTTTTTCGTGATGTTCTCGAAAACCAGCGCGACGACCGCGGTCGAAACATTAATGTAATACGTACGGAATGCAACGAGACACAAGGATCAATGGTCGTTTTTAGCGATTGGACGAATTTGTGTTCGGACGATGGTGCGGAAGGACTCTGAAAACTCGCGGGACTTTGAAATATTTCGGAGCGAATGGGGTTTTTCGTGATGTTCTCGAAAACCAGCGCGACGACCGCGGTCGAACCATTAATGTAATACGTACGGAATGCAACGAGACACAAGGATCAATGGTCGTTTTTAGCGATTGGACGAATTTGTGTTCGGACGATGGTGCGGAAAGACTCTGAAAACTCGCGGGACTTTGAAATATTTCGGAGCGAATGGAGTTTTTCGCGATTTTCTCGAAAACCAGCGCGACGACCGCGGTCGAACCATTAAGGTAATACGTACGGAATGCAACGAGACACAAGGATCAATGGTCGTTTTTAGCGATTGGACGAATTTGTGTTCGGACGAAGGTGCGGAGGGACTCTGAATACTCGCGGGACTTTGAAATATTTCGGAGCGAATGGGGTTTTTCGTGATGTTCTCGAAAACCAGCGCGACGACCGCGGTCGAACCATTAATGTAATACGTACGGAATGCAACGAGACACAAGGATCAATGGTCGTTTTTAGCGATTGGACGAATTTGTGTTCGGACGAAGGTGCGGAGGGACTCTGAATACTCGCGGGACTTTGAAATATTTCGGAGCGAATGGGGTTTTTCGTGATGTTCTCGAAAACCAGCGCGACGACCGCGGTCGAACCATTAATGTAATACGTACGGAATGCAACGAGACACAAGGATCAATGGTCGTTTTTAGCGATTGGACGAATTTGTGTTCGGACGATGGTGCGGAAAGACTCTGAAAACTCGCGGGACTTTGAAATATTTCGGAGCGAATGGGGTTTTTCGTGATGTTCTCGAAAACCAGCGCGACGACCGCGGTCGAACCATTAATGTAATACGTACGGAATGCAACGAGACACAAGGATCAATGGTCGTTTTTAGCGATTGGACGAATTTGTGTTCGGACGATGGTGCGGAAGGACTCTGAAAACTCGCGGGACTTTGAAATATTTCGGAGCGAATGGGGTTTTTCGTGATGTTCTCGAAAACCAGCGCGACGACCGCGGACGAACCATTAATGTAATACGTACGGAATGCAACGAGACACAAGGATCAATGGTCGTTTTTAGCGATTGGACGAATTTGTGTTCGGACGATGGTGCGGAAAGACTCTGAAAACTCGCGGGACTTTGAAATATTTCGGAGCGAATGGAGTTTTTCGCGATTTTCTCGAAAACCAGCGCGACGACCGCGGTCGAACCATTAAGGTAATACGTACGGAATGCAACGAGACACAAGGATCAATGGTCGTTTTTAGCGATTGGACGAATTTGTGTTCGGACGAAGGTGCGGAGGGACTCTGAATACTCGCGGGACTTTGAAATATTTCGGAGCGAATGGGGTTTTTCGTGATGTTCTCGAAAACCAGCGCGACGACCGCGGTCGAACCATTAATGTAATACGTACGGAATGCAACGAGACACAAGGATCAATGGTCGTTTTTAGCGATTGGACGAATTTGTGTTCGGACGAAGGTGCGGAGGGACTCTGAATACTCGCGGGACTTTGAAATATTTCGGAGCGAATGGGGTTTTTCGTGATGTTCTCGAAAACCAGCGCGACGACCGCGGTCGAACCATTAATGTAATACGTACGGAATGCAACGAGACACAAGGATCAATGGTCGTTTTTAGCGATTGGACGAATTTGTGTTCGGACGATGGTGCGGAAAGACTCTGAAAACTCGCGGGACTTTGAAATATTTCGGAGCGAATGGGGTTTTTCGTGATGTTCTCGAAAACCAGCGCGACGACCGCGGTCGAACCATTAATGTAATACGTACGGAATGCAACGAGACACAAGGATCAATGGTCGTTTTTAGCGATTGGACGAATTTGTGTTCGGACGATGGTGCGGAAAGACTCTGAAAACTCGCGGGACTTTGAAATATTTCGGAGCGAATGGAGTTTTTCGCGATTTTCTCGAAAACCAGCGCGACGACCGCGGTCGAACCATTAATGTAATACGTACGGAATGCAACGAGACACAAGGATCAATGGTCGTTTTTAGCGATTGGACGAATTTGTGTTCGGACGATGGTGCGGAAAGACTCTGAAAACTCGCGGGACTTTGAAATATTTCGGAGCGAATGGGGTTTTTCGTGATGTTCTCGAAAACCAGCGCGACGACCGAGGTCGAACCATTAATGTAATACGTACGGAATGCAACGAGACACAAGGATCAATGGTCGTTTTTAGCGATTGGACGAATTTGTGTTCGGACGAAGGTGCGGAGGGACTCTGAATACTCGCGGGACTTTGAAATATTTCGGAGCGAATGGGGTTTTTCGTGATGTTCTCGAAAACCAGCGCGACGACCGCGGTCGAACCATTAATGTAATACGTACGGAATGCAACGAGACACAAGGATCAATGGTCGTTTTTAGCGATTGGACGAATTTGTGTTCGGACGATGGTGCGGAAAGACTCTGAAAACTCGCGGGACTTTGAAATATTTCGGAGCGAATGGAGTTTTTCGCGATTTTCTCGAAAACCAGCGCGACGACCGCGGTCGAACCATTAAGGTAATACGTACGGAATGCAACGAGACACAAGGATCAATGGTCGTTTTTAGCGATTGGACGAATTTGTGTTCGGACGAAGGTGCGGAGGGACTCTGAATACTCGCGGGACTTTGAAATATTTCGGAGCGAATGGGGTTTTTCGTGATGTTCTCGAAAACCAGCGCGACGACCGCGGTCGAACCATTAATGTAATACGTACGGAATGCAACGAGACACAAGGATCAATGGTCGTTTTTAGCGATTGGACGAATTTGTGTTCG